>JAXQQM020085457.1:0-284034 GCA_034641835.2 Pinus albicaulis
CCCATCATCGGATTCTGAAAAGAGATGAAATAAGACTCCAAGGATTCCTTTTCCATTGTTATCGAAGCTCGAAAAAGAGATAAAAGTGCGCTCAAATCCTTCTTTTTTTTAAACAAAGCTCGAAAAATAAGGAGAAAAAATATGCTTTGTGGTCAAATCATCCTTGAAATAAATCTGCATGACTAATCTGTTCATCAGTTGTAAGACCTGTTCAGAACAACACCAAATGGATTAAAAATACATGTTTCATGATAAAAACATAATAGAACCATAGTCATAGCAATAAATATGATTTGCAAACAATTAAATGACTATTAAAAAGAGTTTTTACTATTCATTTTTACTATTCCACAGTTACCATTTGTATTTTGGAGCTCTGAACCTGATTTTTCCTCCAAACTTCAGCTGTTGATTGCGATCATTTCTGTGGACGGATTTCGTTGCCGTTTGATCCAGGTTAGTGATATGAACCCTCTCTTTCATTTAGTAATCATTTCATTTCCATTAATTGCAAATTTTTAGGGTTTTTGGGACCCTAGGGTAAATTATGCTCCAAATGAGGGCAACACACCCTTGGATATCAAAAAGTGTGTTGCATAGCAGCTAAATTGAAGGCTACTTGTCTACACAACGCATTGTCTATTGCTAGAGCCTGCATTGGGCACAATCTACATTTTTTTTTTTTTATTCTGCCCAAAATTTGTCCAATTTTTTGCATTTAATGAAATCTAATGGTTCTTATGGTTGCATTTCAGGTTTTCATCGGATTACAATGATGTTTAAATGGAGGGAAAGAGAGCATGAAGAAAAGGATATGATTTCCCTAAATGATCCAGGCACAGTAAGATTAGTAAGAGATTGTGGACTGTTAAATTACTTCTAGTTGTTAGGCATGAGGAAAAAAATATAACTCTTGAAGTTCTTAGTTCAAGCATGGGATCCAACTATCGAGGCATTTCATATTAAGAAGAAAATGGTTCCTATAACAGTTGAGGATGTATAATTTCTTACAGGTTTTTCGAGGAGAGGCTTGCCTATCTTGCTCTCAGGGTCTATTGTTGGAGGACTGACAGTGAGAGATTATGTTTTGAAAGATTTTTATCCATGGGTAGAGCCAAAAAAAGATGGAAAGATAAACATCTGGGATGTTAGAGATTTTCCTATGAGAACTATCATTTTCACGATCACAAAACTTGTTGGCACCGTTACACTAGATGTAGCGAATAGATCGTATACACAGTACGCACTAGAGTGTATGGAGCCAAAAGTCTGAAGCTATTGTAATATTCCTAATTAGTCCTAAGCTAATTGGAATATCCAATTTTTGTTTTATTTCTTTTCTTAAAGAATAAATGTGTAAAGGAGGTTCATCAAACTCCTAATAAAGAATAAATAAAGGCCAAATGTGAAAAAGGCTAAATCATGGCTATGTAAGCAAGTGCCCTTAGGTGTGAAAGGGGGCTGGGTATTTTGACTGGATCAACCTTGACCAAATACACAACGTTGTCTAGAAGGAGTGGCCATCAATGAGGCACAACAAAGTTCTAGATGGAGATGGATTGTGTGAAAGAGAATATTTCATTGAAGGTGGTTTAGGGTTTACAAGCTCTTAGTCTATACAAGGAAGGGGATGGAAGCATGAAGAGGTTGTTGGAGATATGATATTTTGATATATTGTCTATTTAGACCATATATCTTTCTTTGGTTGTTTAGCCTAGATTGCAAACATTGTTTAGCATTGGGATTTCCTTTTTAGGAATTCCACCTCTTCCCATTGAGTAGCTCTTGGGAGAGTCTTGTATTGCATAGTCCACTATATGGTTTGAGGCCAAGATTCTCCTTTCAACTACAACTCAGATCCTGTTGAGGGTTTGGTTGTCTTTGCAAGATGTAGTAAGTGGAGGATAGATCTAGGACATTTTAGTTCCCTTTTTCAATGGATAAGTATTCTACCCTAGTTGGAGGAGTGTCTTGGAGTGATTGAGCATAATTTTCTGATCTTGGAATGTGGAAAGCTATCATCTATACCCTATAGCGCAGTTTCTCTTCCAGATCTACGTTATTCCTGTAGGTTTTGTTGCAGGGAGTTCGGGTACACCATTTGGAGAGCTGTTTTCTGAGTGTTGGGGATATGCCCTTCACTTTGAGATCCATTGGAGGAGATCTATACATTATATATTTCAGATTTGATCTGCATATTTCTGAATACTTCTGAACCACTGAATATTTCTACAGATCTGCATTCTAAGATCTCATATCTACTACTTATACTTGGTGTAATGCTCAAAACCCTATGGGGATCTGAAAGAGGAGCCTTTCTAGTGCATGATCTGTTATGGATCTAACTTTTTATGCTCAGATATACTCTAGATATGAAATGTAATCAACAACAGTTTTCAGCCTAGTAAAATAACGTTGTCAAGGTAGTTTCAATCTATACATGTGGCTGCAACACCTCTTTTGAGGGAATTTCTTCTATTTTTGTCTTGTATTTCTAGCTATGCATCTTATGGGCCTCATTATACATCTATATTTCTATTGTAAGTACTTTTAAAGAGCATTTTCATTGGCCTCCTGCTTTGCTTTAGATTAACTATGTTATTTAATGCATGATCATTTAGTATTGATGCATGTTTCCCATTTGGGGATATTAAAGTTGTATGAGAACATCATCTTGGCACAACCTGTGCTTATTGAGAAGAAAATATGTATTTTCAAGAGAATAAAATAAAGAAGAAGAAGATTGATTACACTGAAGACAAATAAGACAAGGGTAAAACCCCTTTATCTGTAAAAATGATAGGGAAAGAGTTCTCAAAAACTCTATTCCAAACTCTGCATGAGCTTAAAGGAGAAATCAAATAAATGAAGAGGGAAAGACATGAAGAAAGCCCCAGTTCTTCATCTTATCTGTGCAAGGACTCAGCTACACAATCAGATCTATAATGTTATTCTATGCCCAGATTTACTGCAAGAGCTATGAAGGAAGAAGATGCACCAAAGGAGGAGACTTTGAGTGATTATCTTTAGGAGTATGAATCTAAATTTTCGAGAATAAAGGAGCACTTGAATTTCCAAGAGTTCTGCTAGGTCAAGCAGGAAAGGAGATCCAACAAGTACAATAGAAGGAGAAGAGGTAGATTCTTTCTGCCAAATTTTGATGGATCCTCCATATGCATAGCCAAAGAATGGATATATCAGCTATACTCATATTTGGATCTACATCAAGTTTCAAAAAAGGAAGCCCTTAAGGTAGCAGCGCTGCATCTTAAAGGTAAAGCTTATGCTTCATGGTTATTTGAATCCTTTTCATTGAAGAATGAAAATATCTCTACTTATGCAAGATTCACTAGGAGATTAGTGAAGAGATTTGATGTAAAACAAATTGAAGCATCTTTAATTGAGCTAGCAAAGCATGAGCATGAAAAACCCTTGCATTAGTTGGAAAGATCTGTTAGGCCAAATCCACTTCAGATTTCTATTGAAGGGGATAAAAACTTGTGTGATAATTTTCCAAAGGCAAGATCCCCATTGCATGAAGAGATTTCTTCTCAAAATGAAGTCATGAAGATTCCTCTTTCAAGGGAAGACCAAGATCTAAGGTCTCTCATTGATAATGAGGTATTCTCAAATATTGAAGAGGAGGAAGAATGAGAGGGCAGTAGCAACACTGTCACTTCAGAAGAAGAATCATCACCACAGGGGAATGGACATGAATCTATTGCATCTTTGCAAATGGTTCCCAAGGAGCATCATGTGACAGTAGTATTAGGAAATAACACCTTTCTCCAAGAAGGAGGAGGAAGAATGGATCAACATATAATGATGAGGAGCATGCACCCTTGTTTATTTCAAGGGGTTTCTATTCATGAGAAGGAGACTAAACTATGCAGCAAAGGGAAGGACACATCATTCCACTCATTCATACAGTCTACTTTAGATCTTGATGTCTCTTTACATGGAGGCATTCCACGAGGGAGACCCCCTGATTGGAAGAGGAATAAAGTGTTCTCTCAACTTGTTGTAGAAATGACATATTTGGCTAAGGAAGGAGCTTTCAGGGGAGTGACCATAGCACTGAGATCTATTGATGGATTCCAAGGAGAGCTGAGAAATTTTCTGAAATTGAATTTGCTATCTACCACTCATCTATTTGCACTAGAAAAGAATGATTCATATATCTATGATGACATGAGTATGGTATCAAGAGGCCACTCCATATTTTTGGGGCAGAAAATTATATCTCTACATACAAAGAATATTTTTGAATATGACAGGAGGGTACTAGCACTCTTGTATCCATGGGCCAAACTATGGAAGTTTTGGAAGAAAGAGACTGACTTCCATGAACTTCAATCTTGTCTCGAGTAAGATAAACTACAAGAGAGGCAACAAATATGGAGCTACAATACTCCATCATGTGACTTTAGCATTGAGCATGTCAAAGAGGAAGTCTAGATCCATATTGGGAGTCCCAACTCTTGGTAGAATATTCCAAGAACCTCTTCACATGTAAGGTTCTTGATGGGAAAATGGAAGATAGGAGGTATAGAGTGGTTTATGGAGTCATTTAATTTCATGATAATATATATTTGAATAAATAAGAAAGACTCAAAGAGAAAATACTATGTGCAGCCTATGAGATCTTGCTTTCTACCCCCACTGATTTCATTAGAAAACATCATATTATCTTGAATGGATTCATGTGGGAAGGCTTTGAAGAATATTTATATCAGAATTATCAAACATTCATTTACCATATGGAGATGGTTTAGCAACATAACTCTATGGAGGAGTTAATTCAACCATCTCTTTCTCTTTTTGAGGAAGGAGATAGATCTATGCAACACTCCATTTGTTTGAGGAGGACTATTAGTGAAAATCATACTTATGTAAATCATATTTTATTTTCTGATTGTATGCATTCTTTCACTAAGTATATGTATGCCATGACTCCAAAGAGGAGTGTTATACCTTATAAAATTCATGGCCAACTTTGGGAAAAAACTATTTCTGAATATGGCCACTCCCTTGATGGACAAAGGGAGATTTTGCAGCATGATGGGTGCTTCCCCAAGGAACCAAATATATCTCCCACTTTCAGCCATGGTGAGATGATATGGTCAGCAATTAAGTAGTGGAAAAACCACTTAACACATCTAGATCTAATGCAGTCAGGAGATCTACTACGTTGGTTCCACTTGTGGGACTAGACCCACCTCCATCATTGTGTTTAATTATTTATGTATTGCTGATTTTAATCCCACATGCTGATGCTGATGCTTTGATATTTTTTGGGGAAATGATAGGAGGGATGACACATTAGTTGGGTTTGTCCATGCGAAATGAAAATTCTCATATTTATTCATACTTTAAGAGGAGGAAGAGACATCATATGGCTGCTACACTTTATCTTTTATTTCTCTATGCAAAAGGCCATATGTGCGACTTATGTCTTTGGGAGAAGCCTCTCACATGGGATAATTTGTGGCAAGACATGTTTTTCTTGAATCTTATTCAGATAAAACCTCTTATCCTCTACTATTCTCAAGCTTTGGTGAAGCTTATGGCAGTAAGAAGGTGGTTGGGTGGCGACTTATTATACTATGTTTTGAGGTAGCAAGAAGAAGAACAACGCTGGTCTCAATGGAGGGAATATTGTCACCATCCAATATATCATATGAAACTTAGTCCATGTTTCTTTTGGAGCACATATGGTGATGATATTTTATTCACTATATGCATGGAAGATTGGGCGAGAAGGGTCCCTAGAATCAATGAAGGGAATCATGAGGTTCCAAGTCTCTTTTGGCTTCATGAGGACTATATTGTTGCAGCCCAGGATCAACAGCTCCAAATCTATCATAAATGGAGGGAGAGACAACATAAGTTGAATAATCATACCTCTCATTTCCAGCCATGCAACCCCTATACATTGCATAAGAAGGGGATTGGTGATTGCTTCAATGAGCTACCAAGGATGGCTCACTTTGCTTGGATGATAGCATGGAGATTGGAGTATCACATGGGAGTTGAATCACCCATCATTTATCATCTTTCATGCCTTAAGAAGGCCAATGGACAACATATGATTCTTTCTATGTATCTCCCACTTCTTCATGATGAAAACTATCTGGGTTATTCACCAAAAGAAAACTTGTATTCTTGGAAGGAGACAAATCCATTGGATATTTTGCAATGTCCTCATGATTTTCTTAAGGACAAGCAACATTTTAGAGGGGAGGACTGTAATATTCCTAATTATTCCTAAGATAATTGGAATATCTGCTTTTTCTTTTATTTATTTTCTTAAAGAATAAATGTGTAAAGGAGGTTCATCAAACTCCTAATAAAGAATAAATCAAGGCCAAATGTGAAAAGGCTAAATCATGGCTATGTAAGCAAGCACCCTTAGGTGTGAAAGGGGGCTGGGTATTTTGACTGGGTCAACCTTGACCAAATTCACAATGCTGTCTAGAAGGACTGGACATCAATGAGGCACAACACAGTTCTAGATGGATATTGATTGTGTGAAAGAGAATATTTCATTGAAGGTGGTTTATGGTTTACAAGATCTTAATCTATATAAGGAAGGGGATGGCAGCATGAAGAGGTTGTTGAAGATATGATATTTTGATATATTTTCTGTTTAGAGCATATAACTTTCTTTGGTTGTTTAGCCTAGATTGCAAATGATGTTTAGCATTGGGATTTCCTGTTTAGGAATTCCACCTCTTCCCATTGAGTAGCTCTTAGGAGAGTCTTGTATTGCATAGTCCACTATCTGGCATGAGGCCAAGCTTCTCCTTTCAACTACATCTCAGATCCTGTTAAGGGTTTGGTTGTCTTTGCAAGCTGCAGCAAGTGGAGGCTATATCTATTTAGATCTAGGACATTTTAGTGCCATTTTTTAGTGGAGAAGTCTTCTACCCTAGTTGGAGGAGTGTATTGGAGTGATTGAGAATAATTTTATGATATTGGCATGTGGCCAACTATCATCTAGCACTAGGACATTTTGACCCATTTTCCGACAGTCGATTCATCGTTATTCTGACACATAAGCATCGCAAGAGCGACAGTTTGAGGTTGGGCAAAACATGGTTAGCCATTACGTCACAATTCCGACATTTCAATAAATTTTCAGAAGAGTGACACTATTTCTGATGTTTCCAAACAACCATTGCTCTTTCGAAGTTTTCCAAACCATCGCTCTTCTGAAGTTTTACAAGTTGTCGCTCTTCTGACGTCCTCCCAACCGTTGCTCTTCCGATGTTTGTAAACTGTCGCAATTCTGACAATATGTGGTCCGATGTTTTGAATGTCACTCTTCCAATGCTTATGTAACATCGCTAATCCGACGAAAAGGTAAATATATTTAAAAAAGGAAATGTCACTCTTCCGATGTGTTAGGAGTCGGTCTTCTGACAAACAGGTAAAAATATTTTAAAACGAAACGTCGCTCTTGCAATGTGTATGGCGTCGGGCTTCCGACAAAAGAGAAAAAAAAGTCAAAAAAGAAATGTTGCACTTCCGACGTGTATGCCATTGGTCTTCCGACACAAGGCTAAAATATTTTTAAAAAAATTAAAACAATCGTGTAACATATATAAACTTCATAGAGAACTATAGATGCCAAAGCGATGCCAATTCAACCATACTTTTGAAGGAAGCCAGTTCTAAAACGAAGGACCTTATGGAATATATATGAAATTAATGATATCAGTAAATATGTGGAGAATGGATGTGGAGAGCTCTGGATGCAGAGGTGTCTGATTATTGGCACCTGCTCTGATTTGTTTACTCTAGTTACTATCTTCATGTGAAATTACACAGTTACGCTGTGAATAATAACTCAGATGCCAAAGAGATTCCAACCCATCGTGTCACAGGAACAAGTGAAACTTTGCATATTATATTAGTCACTATAATGGTGCCAACCAAATACAATGAGCATTAAATTCCTCGTGTCTCCACAAAGGCATATGAATGATTGGGTGTGCATACAAAACCCACAGAGCACTAGCTATGTGAATCATCATACCAGAGATCGAGCACTGTATAAATTCAATGTTCCATGGTGTACTTATCGGATTATAGTTAGTCTTGGATTGCATTACTGAGAGTGATATAATGTGTCATCCTACTGATATCACCGAGCCATTGTTATCTATTATCTAACTGTGACTTACTGTGTGAAGTTATCATATACAAATTATTATCATCACGCAAATGTGAGCCACAAAAATTTACAGCATGCCACTGTTACATAGGATGAAGATCCAAAACACATCGAGCCTTTGCAATGTCATCAAACAATGCAACAGATATTGAAATTTTATACAAATTTATCACCCTGTAGTGAGAGTGATCTCAGCGATCCTCACGTGAGCTAATTAAATAGTAGAGTGAGCTTTTGTTGAACCACACAGAGGTATGTTCGATCCCCGAGGCATCACAGAAAATAGGATCCAAGGTTTGTATAAGCCACAATCCATGCAAAACATGTTCATCAAGCCTTTGTTGACCATTGCAAGCTTTGAAAAATTATTTACGAGATTTTGAACATAAGAACGAGCCATTGTAATCTACAGGTGCGAGTGTCACTTTAGATATATACATATAATCCATAGAGAATTGAAGCGATATATTATTCATATGCGAGTTTCTATTAAGCCACAAAGACAGTATTGAAACACTATGATGTCACAGAATATATTCATATTAACCACTTAGAAGAGCAGTCGAGCCACAAGAATAAACCTTCGCATCACAATAGATATCATGGTTTTACACTTATATGCCCAGACTCTTGAATAGAGATCATAGTTTTGACACAAGAATAAACCTTCGCATCATAATAGAGATCATTGTTTTACACTATAATATTTTTTTAAAAATAAAACAATCGTGTTAGTAACATATATAAACTTCACAGAGAACTATAGATGCCAAAGCGATGCCAATTCGGCCAGACTTTTGAAGGAATCCAGTTCTAAAATGAAGGACCTTATGGAATATATATGAAATTAATGATATTAGTGACTATTTGGAGGATGGATGCAGAGAGCTCTGGATGCAGAGGTGTCTTATTATTGGCACCCGCTTTGATTTGTTTACTCTGGTTACTATCTTCATATGAAATTACACAGTTACGCTGTGAATAATAACTCAGATGCCAAAGCGATTCCATCCCATCGTGTCGCAGGAACGAGTGAAAAATTTGCATATTATATTAGTCACTATAATCGTGCCAACCAAATACAACGAGCATTAAATTCCTTGTGTCTCCACAAAGGCATACGAACGATTGGGTGTGCATACCAAACCCACAGACCACCAACTATGTGAATCATCATACCAGAGAGAAAGCGTTGTATAAATTCAATTTTCCATGGTGTAATGATCGGATTATAATTATTCTTGGAATGCATTACTTAGAGTGATATAACGTGTCATCCCACTGAGATCACCGAGCCATTGTTATCTATTATCTAACTGTTATTTACTGTGTGAAGTTATCATATACAAATTATTATCATCACGCAAATGCGAGCCACAAAAATTTATAGCATGCCACTGTTATATAGCATGAAGATCCAAAACACATCGAGCCTTTGCAATGTCATCAAACAATGCAACAGATATTGAAATTGTATACAACTTTATCACCCTGTAGTGAGAGTCATCTAAGCAATCCTCACGTGAGCTAAATAGTAGAGTGAGATTTTTTTGAACCACACAAAGGTATGTTTGATCCCCGAGGCATCACAGAAATTAGGATCCAAGGTCTGTATAAGCCACAATCCATACAAAACATGTTCATCGAGCCTTTGATTACAGTGGGCCCAAAACTCACCCTCCAAAGAATAACTAGAACCTTTCATGTTGCTGAAAATTTTGTATCTTGAGACATCACTGCCCATTTTTACTACCCCTCCAATATAAAGAAGCAGATTGAGAGCCCCATGAGAGCAGGAAGCACAGAATATTCAAATGACCCTTCTATGTTGGTTCAACTTTACCACTATATACTTGATTTGTTACCTTGCAATGGAAACACACAATATGGAAGTAAACAGTCCAGGATGCAGTTGGATCGAGGTCAAGAACAGAGTCCATTCATTTGTTGTTGGAGATAGATCACACAAACAATAAGATCAGTATGATGTGTACTTTTAGTGCCAATCAAGCCACTTATGGCATGAGAGTCCTTTAATTGAGGAGGAGCAGTAAAATAAGATCTCGGCGCATTAGGAATATTTTCATAGAGCATGCTAGATTGAGTATAAATCAAGTCTAAATATTAGGCACGAGCAATAACTTGCTCTTCTGTGATGACGCCACCCTTAGCCACATCCTCAGTTATAGATGGTAACAGGGACTTAATGAACCACTCTGCAAGGAGCTGATCCGAAACAAATGTCTTAACCATTCTACGACGACGACACCACTCATGAATATGATCGAATATGTGAGTAGCATTAGTCTGTTTGAAATTGGTCAAGAGTTCCGCTCTAGTTTCATATATGATGGGTAACTGGAAGTGAGTCAAAAATATAGTAGCTACGGTAGTGAAATTATCAAAAGAAGCTCTAGGTAACTCAATATACCATTTTGCATCTGGACCTGTGAGCATACGCTGGAAAAGACGTAGTCAAATAGAATCATCATTTAGGGAATTTGATGAAAACCATAAATGATAAGTCATGACATGAGTTGATGGGTCTTCCCCATGGTTTCCATTGAACTTAGGAATATTCGAGGGTAATTTGTGAAGTATCACCTGTTAGTAAATTACATATTACAGAGCAATGCAACACATAAAATATGCGAAAAACACAAGCACACAAAACACATAAACCAAAGAGACACAGATATACGTGGTTCACCCATTTTTGGCTACGTCCACTCCAAATAGCCAGTCCTTCCTTTCTATTATCCAGCAAAATGAAGAAACACAACCTACAACAGATCCACTGTAATATCCTTTGTTCTCTCTCACAGTCTCCCTATCTATTTCTCGCTCTGAGAATACACATACAATACACAACCACAATAAAATACCCTCATACATGCGAGGGGTTTCCTTCTAGGGAAAAAAAGCCCTAAAATAAACATAACTTCTACCATCAAATCATCTGCCTCATGAACAGCCCAGATTAACTAGAAATTACTATACTTTTACAAGGAAATTTTACATCTATTTTTAGCTTCGGGGGTGCTGCCCCTGAAACCCCCCACCAGGGGGGGCTCCATAAAGTTGCAGTCACCCCCCCTGGACCCCTTAGGTAGAGCTTAATTACTGGTGGCATTGCCACCCCATTAAGGTACAGGGGTCCAATGCTGTGATACAAAATAAACAAGATAATCAGGTTCCACACCCAACAATCTCCCACTTGGAGACTAATGGTAGCAACTCCACCGCTGCATTATTTGCTGGACAATGACTCCTCTATGGACCTGGTTGTTTCTCATATTCATTGTCATCCTTGAAGACCAATTGAAACTAAGCATATTCTCAGCTTCTCTCTGGTTACAAATTTTGTTAGCATATCTGCAGGATTCTGGCTAGTGTGTATCTTTTCTAGCTTCAACTGTCCATCTTCTAATATTGACTATATGAAATGGTACTTGAGATGTATGTGTTTAGTCCTAGAATGAAATGTTGAGTTCTTTGCAAGATGCATGGCACTTTGGCTATCACTATATAACATGGCCATATCATTCTTCTTACCCAATTCATCCATAAACCTTTGTAACAAAATCATTTCCTTACTAGCCTCTATAGCAGAAACATACTCTACTTCTGTTGTTGAAAGTGCAACAACACTTTGGATTTTTGAAACCCAACTAACATCTATTCCACCTACAGTAAATACATACCCTATAGTACTCCTCCTGTTATCTCTGTCACCTGCCATATCTGCATCAACATATCCCTGTAGAGCAATGTTTGAACCACCAAAGCATAATGCTTGGTTTGTGGTACCTCTCAAATATCTGAGAATCCATTTCACTGACATCCAATGTTCTTTTCCTGGATTTTTCACGTACCTTCTTACAACTCCCACTGCATGTGCAATATCAGGCCTTGTGCAGACCTTGAAGTGGCTAGCAAAAGGTGTACTAACTAGTTTTGCATTCTGCATATTAAATCTTTTCAACACCTTTTGTATGTACTCATTCTGAGACCGTGTTAATTTACAATTTTTCCTATCTCTAGTTATTCTCATACCAAGAATTTGTTTTGCAGCTCCCAAACCCTTCATTGCAAATGTATTTGAAAATTTTCTTTTGAGCACATTTATTTCCTGCATGTTAGACCCTGCAACAAGCATGTCATCTACATACAATAACAATATAATATAGCTGCCATAATTTTTCTTTTTCAGATAAACACAATGATCAGAGTGACATCTAGTATAACCTTGTTCAGACATAAACTTGTCAAATTTTAGATACCACTGCCTGGGAGCCTGTTTTAAGCCATCCAAGCTCTTCTTTATCCTTCACACTAATTTTTCCTTCCCTTTGACCTCATATCATTCTGGTTGCTGCATATAGATCTCTTCCTCCAAATCTCCATGGAGAAATGTTGTCTTTACATCTAACTATTCAAGATGAAAATCTTCCATTACTACAAGACTTAAAATAGCTCTAATTGAAGTCATCTTAACGACAGGAGAAAATATTTCATCAAAATCAATACCTTTCTTCTGTGCAAACCCCTTCACCACGAGTCTAGCTTTGTACCTATGTTTTCCTCCATCTTCTTCCTTTAGCCTATAAACCCATTTATTCTGTAATGTAGTTTTACCTGCAGGCAACTTGACTAAGTCCCAAGCCTGGTTATGCATTAAGGAGTCCATCTCTTCTTCCATGGCTACCTCCCACTTCTTCCTGGTTTCAACCTGCATTGCTTCTTCATAACATTCAAGTTCACCAGAATCAGTCGATAATAAATAATATAATGAAGGAGAGTATCATTCAAGGGGCCTACATATCCTGGTAGATCTTCTAACACCACTTTTAGGTGTCTGTTGCTGTTGTGGTGGTTGTTGTTGTTGTTTCTGTTGATTATTATTATTTTCAGGCACCTTTACTTTTTCTGTGATCTCATCAAGAACTATGTATTCTTTGTTTTCATTTTCCTGTTTCTTTTCCTGCAACTGATTCTTATACAAGACCTTTTCATTGAATATTACATCTATGCTCCTAATGATTTTGTGATTTTCATAATCGTATAAGCGATAACCAAAATCATTAACACCATATCCAATAAAGGTACATTTCTTTGATTTTTCCTCAAGCTTTGTTCTGTTTTCTTTATTAATATGGAAAAAGGCCTCTGTTGTGTAACCAGCTCCAAAAATAGAAGAAAAGAGATATCCACGCCTTAGAAATAAGCCACTTCGAGGGGGAAACCTCCAATACATTACATAAATGAACAATTCTTGGATGATTCAATTTACAAAACCTCCTTTCTATATATAGGAGTCCATGGGGCCATAATGTAATCCTAGTGGGCCCAGTGTAATCCTAGCCGACCTAACAATAATAATTTAGGGGCACAATAATAACATAATGGGGGTTACAAGGGTACAATAATAACAATAAAGGGGTTACACTAACAAAAATAAGGTACTATACTAGTAATATAGGGACCTAACATGCCCCTCTCCTTCAAATAAGCGTTGTCCTCAACGCTTGAGTAGCTCTGGGTGCTTCTGTATAAATTTTTCATCCTCCCATGTAGAATCTTCAGTGTATAAATTCTTCCACTTGATGAGATACTCTGAAATTGATCGATTCCATAGTTGTCGAGTTCTTGTTTCCATGACCGCTTCTGGTTCCAATATGATTTTCCTTCCTCATCAAGTTCTGGCAATATTGTTTGAACTGGAAGATTTTCTCCTATAACCTTCTTTAAGCATGAAACATGGAAAACTGGATGTACTCGCGAAGAAGCAGGAAGCTCCAATTTGTATGCCATAGTACCAATCTTTTGCAACACCTTGTAAGGACCATAGTACTTTGGCGATAATTTATTATCCTTCTTAGCTTGCTTGAGGGACATTTGTTTATAAGGTTGTAGCTGTAAAAATACCCAGTATCCTATATCAAAACTTCTCTCACTGCGATGTTGATCTGCCTGTTGTTTCATTCGATTTTGTGCCAAATTCAGGTTATCCTTTAAGAGTTGGAGAACTTCTTGCTGATGCTCGACGTGATCTTCCACTGCTTGAACCTTCAAATTTTTCCTTAAAGATGATGTGATCGATGGTGGATGATATCCATAAAGTGCCATAAATGGGGTCATTTTTGCTGCAGTATGGAAGGAAGTGTTATACCACCATTCAGCATGAGGTAACCACTTGACCCATTGTGTTTGTTTATCACATAAGCGATAACCAAAATCATTAACACCATATCCAATAAAGGTACATTTCTTTGATTTTTCCTCAAGCTTTGTTCTGTTTTCTTTATTAATATGGACAAAGGCCTCACAACCAAAAGGCTTTAAAAAGGAGTAGTTTACCTTTTTACCTATCCATGCTTCCTCTAGAATACCACAATCCAAGGAACTTGAAGGCCCTATGTTTATTAGATAAAAAAAAAGTATCTAAAGCATATGCCTAAAATTGTAAAGGCAACCCTTCATGCAATCTCATACACCTTGCACGCTCCATGATTTTTCTGTTCATCCTTTCTGACACGCCATTTTCCTTTGGTGCTCTTGGAACTGTCTTCTCTCTGCAAATTCCATGCTCTAAACAATACCTATAAAAATATTTTTTGCAATATTCACCTCCATTTTCTGATCTGAGACACTTCAACTTCTTTCCTGTCTCAATCTCAACCAAAGCTTTCCACTTCTTGAAAGTATCAAATACATCAGATTTATTCTGAATACAATAAATCTAACTTTTTCTAGTTGCATCATCAATAAAAGTAACATAATAATGAGAGCCACTGAGAGATGATACCTGAGAAGGTCCCCATACATCTATATGCACAAGCTCTAATTTTTCACTCTTCTTTTCTTACCCAACTCTGAGAAATCTGACTCTCTTCTGTTTTCCATAAATGAAATTCTCACATAAATCTAAATCAATATCCTTCAAACCCGACAACAAATTTTTTGAGTGAAGAATCTTCATCCCCTTCTCACTCATGTGTCCAAGCCTATGATGCCATAATGCTACATCTGCTCCTTTGGAAGTTAAATCATTAATATAGTTAGAAATACCATTACAAAAATACAATGTACCAACCTTTTCACCTTTTTCTATTACCAGGGCTCCTTTGGTGACCTTCCAAGTTTTATCTGTGAAAGTTGTCACACAACCTTCACCGCCTAATTGCCCTGTTAAAATCATATTTTTCTTCAGATCTGGAACATGCCTTACCTCCTTTAATAGCCATTGCTTTCCATTCTTCTGTTTTAAAATAACCTTACCCATTCCAAAAATTTTATAGGGTTTATCATCACCCAAATGGACTTGTCCAAAATCTGCTTGAACATAGTCATGAAAATGTTTTTTATCTGGTGTGGCATGGAATGAAGCCCATGAATCTACTACCCAGGAATCAGTAACATTTTTGAAAGAAAGAATCAAGGCATCTTGTAACACATCACCTGTCACATTTGCTTCATGATCGTTTTCTTGCTATGCATCTCCTTCTTTTCCCTTCCGAGATCTATAGTATTTCTTCAGGTGTCCTTTCTTTTCGTATTTCCAGCACACTATTATCGATCTGGACTTGGATCTTCCTTTCGTTGATTTACTATGATATCCTGAGCTCTTTCCTCTTTCCATTTTTCTTCCCCTAGAATCTGCACTCAAATCAGTACCCGATGTCTCACCGGAGCTTTTTCGTCACATTTCCTCACTAAGGATAGCACCAACAACATCATCAAACTTTAAAGTACAAGATTCAGAAATAAAAGAGCCCTAACTTCATCATCAAATTTTACCCCTACAGAACTTAACTAACTGGTATTTGTATTAAAATCATTTAAATGGTCTGCAACAGATCCACTTTTCGACATCTTCATATTATGTATCAAATCTTTCGGTGAAAATCACAATAGAGAAATTTGTGTCAACGCATTTCGAACCAGCCAGTGTGGTTCATCATCAGGACAAGATAAATATGCAGGCTTTCTTGTCCTGATGATGAACCACACTGGCTGGTTCGAAACGCGTCGACACAAATTTCTCTATTGTGATTTTCACCGAAATATTTGATACATAATTTATGGATCACAGAATTAAAATTCCTAATATTCATATTAAATAAATGTTTCATAAGAAATACCTTGTTTGAGGCCGAGGGTTTTTTATATAGTTTCGCCAATGCCTTAATCAAACCCTCTGTTGTTGTTTCCTTCAAAATATTGAATGCTACCGATGCCGCGAGGCACAACTGTACTATTCCAAGTGCCTTTCTATCGAGAATATCCCATTCTGTGTCTATCATAGCCATCGACTTCTTTGTTTTTCTGCTCAATGGTAGGTACAGATCTTTCTGATACAGATAATCTTCCATCTGCATCTTCCACAATGGGAAGTTTTGGCTATTAAATTTCTTGACCCTAAACTTACCTTCTTCCCCCATTGCTCCCACTTGAACCAGGAACCCTTCTTTCCTGCTAGTTTATCATCCAAATAGACCTTCAGCTCTGATACCAGTTGTTAGTAAATTATATATTACAGAGCAATGCAACACATAAAATATGTGGAAAACATAAGCACACAAAACACATAAAACCAAAGAGACACAGATATACATGGTTCACCCAGTTTGGGCTATGTCCACCCCGACTCCATTGCCCAATGGTCTCGAGTGTTCTCTGAGTTGTCTCTCCTTTGCCTAAAATCCTATTTTCTCATCCTTGCCTTATATTGAAAGCTTCCTTTCCTTATTCCCAACAACCAAAAAAAATCAAACAAACAAAACTTGTGCCTATAACTAGCCCAATATCTCAACACAGAGTTTCAAAGACATAAAACCTTTACTGATATAGAGAGATCCCTCTCTAGGCCTAGGAGGGCTAGATCCTAGGGTCTGAAAGTGGTTTTGATGTTGTCTCATCTTTTGGTACTACCAAACTGCCAAAAAATTGTAGAAAATTTGAATAATTGATATATTATTCACCAAGATTCTCCTGATAACACACTATTTTAGCTTCATGCACAATACAGAATCTCTTCTACCATTGATCATTACATGTAGAAATAAAATCAATTGCATGTGCACATTAAAACCATAAAAATTCACACATATGAACACAGTATTTCATGGGAAAGATTAAAGCTAAAAACCCAAACTATCTATATATTATATGTCATAGAGATCATGTAACAATCATTGTACAAAGCTCCTCACAAGCTCTCAGCACAACCTCCAATTGCTACACACTAATCAAGCTAGATCTAGAAAAACACATGCTCCAATATTTGCCACTTGATAGCCAGCCTCTATTGCGTAATCAATGATGTAGGATGGCTCGTTAAATAACTTGAACCACTTGGCTTGTACTACACAATCCTCATGGGCTCCTCCAATCACTGGTTGTTTCAAATATTCAACAGTATAGTCACAACTGATAGTTAACCTTCTCTTTCACCTATCTCTACACTAGTCTCCACTGAAACTGTCCATGCACTGAAGTTAACTGATGTATTCTTTATTTGATTAATGAGTCTATAATTAGTGAATTAATTAATAATTAATTCACACCACTCTCACTAATTGTATCAATTATTTTAACTGGATACAAATAGCTCAACTATGTTTAGATTAGTTAAACTGGACACAACTCCATTAACTTCCTCAATCAACTCCACCAAAATCTGTCACATGAGTTCTAACTGAAGTATCCATGCGAAAGCTCCACATAACCCTTAGGAATAGCGTAATTCCTTCTGTCAGCTCCTGTGCCACATCTGTGCACTTAACTGAAGTGCTCCAAGAGAATAAGATAATGTTTATAGTCCAAATATTATTAAGAGCTAATAATATTCGACATATCTATTTTTAGACTGGCAATCTAAAAATAGATTCCGCCCAATATGTCTAAAAATAGAAGTCCATCTATTTTTCCCGACTTGACCAACCATCCACAAATAGCATCCTGCAACTCATAGAACATGATCCATATGTATAAAAATAGACTTTGCGCCAAAAATAGCCTGCGGGCCCACTTAGTGAAGGCGACTTCTTTCCACTAAGCTCATCATCTTGTTGCAATCTCAACACTCCCTCTCAACAAGATAAGGATTATCTGCCACCCCTATCCTGCCTCTGTGGTATTCGAATTTGCTCCCGGTGAGCGCCTTCGTCAAGATATCAGCATCCTGATCCTCTGTGGGAATGTATGAAAGTAACATGATCTTCCGCTGCACACAATCTCTGATATGATGATACCAAATGTCAATGTGTTTAGATCTATCATGAAATACTGGATTAACCGAGAGTTTGATGCAACTCTGATTATCACAATAAATCACAGTAGGCTCTAAGTGTGAACCAAACAACCCGACCAGGATCTTCCTCATCCATATAGCCTCGCATGCAGCCAAACTCGCTGCCATATACTTGGCCTCTGCTGAACTGAGTGCCACGGATCTCTGCTTCCTGCTGTACCAAGAAACTGTTGTCGACCCGATACTGAAAATCCCTCCAGATGTGCTCTTTCTGTCCGTTGGGCTCCCTGCCCAATCTGCATCCATGAAGCCACATAGCTTCACCTCATCCGACTGTCTGTACCACAATCCATATCCCGATGTGCCTCTGAGATATCTCAATACATGCTTCCTCGCCTTCCAAAAGAGCTTGGTAGGCTTAACCATAGCTTGTGAAAGCTGGTTAACAGCATAGCATATGTCGGGTCGTGTATTGACCAGATACATAAGCGACCCCACCAATTGTCGATAAACAGTGGCATCCACTACCTCCACTGAAGTAGCATCCTCCTTCCTCCATCCACCAGAAGAGGAGTATCAACAGGCTTGCAGCCATGCATGTTGAACTTCTCCAGTATCTCCTTGGCATACTTGCCTTGAGAAACAAACAGTCCATCACTGCGCTGCCAAATTTCCAATCCCAGGAAATAATGAAGGAGGCCCAAGTCCTTCATCTCAAACTCCTTTGCAAGATCAGCCTTGCATGAGTGTATCAACAGTTCATCACCAGTCAAAATCAAATCATCTACATAAAGTACAATGATCAACAAATTACCCTTCACCACAATCTGGTATAGGTTAGGATCTGCCTCACTCTTGGAGAATCCAAGTCTAGTGAAATAACTGTCTATCCATGTGTACCAAGCACGAGGTGCTTGTTTCAACCCATACAACGCTCTCTTGAGCCTGCACACATGCGACTCGCTGCTGAAGATCTTGAAACCTTCGGGCTGCTCTATGTACACCTCCTCCTCAATGACTCTGTTGAGGAACATAGTCTTCACATCCATCTGATGAATGTGCCACCCCATCTACACTGAGAGAGCAAGACTCGTCCATATGGAAGAATACCTTGCGACAGGTGCAAAGTTCTCCTCATAATCGATCCCCTCAATTTGTGAAAAGCCTCAGGCAACAAATCTTGCCTTGTACTTCTCTAAACTCCCGTCAGCTACCTGCTTCACTTTGTAGATCCATCTCGAACCCACCACTGATTTCCCTTCCGGCCTTGGGACAATCTCCCATGCACTGTTTCTGACAATCGAATTATACTATTCCACCATGGCATCTACCCATGGGAGATCCTCCACAGCTTCCTCGAAAGAGGATGGCTCTGTCATGATACACTTGCTCATAAAAGCCATGTATCTAGTATAATGATTAGGTGACTTTCTCTGTCTGTGTTGTGATGTAGGTGCTCCTACAACCCTCTCTGCATCTTGAGCCAGTCGCTCAACTTCTGTAGTACGCTTCCACCCTCTAATGGTTGGCACTGCCTGAGTGGTCTCTTCCACTCCATGAACCTCCTCTTATGGCTGATCCACATCCAGAGACTCATCTTTAGGAACTAATAGCTCCTCATCTTCATGCAAGTGTGGCTCCCTCTCAAGTGAACACTTCATGGCTTTCTCCTCATGAAATTTGATATCCTATCGCACAACAGTCTTGCGACTGTCTGGAAAATACATACGATAGTTGTGGGGTGTATCAGTGTACCCCACAAATACCCCAACCTCTGCAGTTGGCTCCAGCTTCTTCCTGGCATCCTTCATCACATGAATTTAAAAAGGTGAACCAAAAATCCTCAAATGGGAAATATCAGGCCTCTTACCATAAAACGCCTCCTTGGGTTTATTCATGCCAAGTATCCTGTGAGGACAATGGTTCTGCACATATACTGCAATATTGCATGCCTCAGCCCACAAGTGTATGGGAAGGCCCTGATCATGCAACATCCCCCGTGTAGCACCCATGATCGTTCTATTCTTCTGCTCAGCAACCCCATTCTGCTGTGGGTTATGAGGTGCTATGAGCTCTCTTCAAATTCCTTCTACGCTACAAAAGTCCTCGAATTCGCTAGAGATGAATTCACCACCATTGTCACTCCTAAGAGCCTTCACCTACTTCCCCGATTCTTTCTCAACCAGTGCCTTGAACTCACATAACTTTGAGTATGTCTCGCTCTTCTTCTGCATGAAGAAGATCCAGCACTTACGAGAAAAATCATCAACAAATATGAGATAGTACCTATGCTTTGCTATCGAAGCTACTGAGAAAGGTCCACACACGTTTGTGTGAATTCTCTCAAGGATCATCGTGGCACGACTATCCTTCTAATGAAAGGTGGCTTTCAGAAATTTTCCCAAGGTACATCCCTTGCACTGATCTGACTGCGCAAGAGTACTCTTAGGAAGCCCAGTAGAAATATGCTACAGTATCTTCAAAGCTCCATGGTGAAGGTGGCCGAATCTCTGGTGCCACAACTCACCATCATCCCAGCTCACCACTCCTTCTACCTTTCCTGCCATTTTTGTGCAACCATCTACCTAAAATTGATAAAGGTTCTTAACTCGAACCCCTATCCTCCAGGTCCCACCAGTTTCCTTTCTGTGCAGGAAATCCTTTCCCTCGCTAAAGACAACATCATATCCCTTGTCTTCTAACATCGCCACAGAGATAAGATTCTTCTTCAATCCTGGAACATGCATCACTTCCTTCAATACTAAGGGTTTACCAGACTCCCTCTCAAAGGAAATGGTACCGATACCGGTCGCACTGTATCTACCATCATCACCCATCTCGATGTGCACTCCAAGATATTTCTCATCCAGATCAGTAAACAAATCTCGATCTCCTGTCATGTGAAAAGATGCACCACTATCAAGAAACCACACTGAACCCATCACACTTGAGACCAAGCATGCGATCAGTGAAAAATCCAGCTCAAACTGCGAGGCTAAGGCCTCTCTAGCTGCAGATCCAGCAGCCTGCTTATTTTTCTTCTTCTGTGGACAACTAGTGGCGTAATGTCCGTGTTGGTGACAGTGAAAGCACTTCACCTTGGACATGTCCTGCTTCTTGCCTTTCGCACCGGATTGAGAAGCATGCTTCTTGCTCTTCCCCTTCTTTGCTTTGGCAGCCAAAGCGCAATTCTCTTCATCAAATTTCTTTGATGAAGATCCGTCCCTGGTACTCCGCCTTATCTCCTCTTGCACAAGATCCGACCAAATTCGCTCCCATCCTGGCAATTTCTCCCGACCATTGACAGAGTCCTGATAGGAATGCCAACTCTTCGGAAGCCCAAGGAGAGCCAAGCTCACCAAGTCCTCATCATCTACAGTCACCCCCACACTTCCCAGCTCATCCCTGCATTGGGTGAACTTCGTGAGATACTTGGGCATACTGTCGCCTTTCTCCATCTTTATGTTTCTGAGTTTATCCTTGAGCGCCAACTTCCTCTGGTCGCTCTTGCTTTGGAATAAATATGTCAAGGCTTTCCACATCAAGAATGGAGAAGCCTTACCATGAAGGCTGGACACTATGTGATCCTTCACACCCTCCAACAGAATCCTTCGACACTTTGCTGTCTTCTTTTGCCATGTGTCAAGTACGGCAACATCACTAGAAGTAGGCTTTGGAATTTCTGCATCTATGAACTCCTTCAACCCATTGTCATCCAGCACCGCCTCCATCCTGTCCTTCCATGCAATATAATTTGAGCTACCCTCAAGGGCATACTCCAATCGCAATCCGTTGAAAGACATCTCAACTTCGACACCAAGAAAACACTGCTGCAAATTCGAATTCCACCAGCACAAAACTCAACCGCTTCAATGTTTTGCAATTTCTCCAATGATCAATATCGCTCTGATACCATGTAGAAATTTGAATAACTAATATATTATTCACCGAGATTCTCCTGATCACACACTATTTTAGCTTCATGCACAATACAGAATCTCTTCTACCATTGATCATTACATGCGGAAATAAAATCAATTTCATGCGCACATTAAAACCATAAAAATTCACACATATGAACACAGTATTTCATGGGAAAGCTTAAAGCTGAAAACCCCAAATATCTGTATATTATATGTCATAGAGATCATGTAACAATCATTTTACAAAGCTCCTCACAAGCTCTCAGCACAACCTCCAATTGCTACACACTAATCAAGCTAGATCTAGCAAAACCAATGCTCCAATCTCTGCCACCTGATAGCCAACCTTTATTGCGTAATCAATGCTGTAGGATGGCTCATTAAATAACTTGAACCACCTGGATTGTACTGCGCAATCCTCATGGGCTCCTCCAATCACTAGTTGTTGCAAATATGCAACAATATAGTCACAACTAATAGTTAACCTACTCTTTCACCTATCTCTGCATTGGTCTCCACTGAAACTGTCCATGCACTGAAGTTAACTGATGTATTCTTTAGTTGATTAATGAGTTTATAATTAGTGAATTAATTAATAATTAATTCACACCACTCTCACTAATTGTATCAATTAGTTTAACTGGATACAAATAGCTCAACTATGTTTAGATTAGTTAAATTGAACACAACTCCATTAACTTCCTCAATCAACTCCACCAAACTCTGTCACATGAGTTCTAACTGAAGTATCCATGCGATAGCTCCACATAACCCTTAGGAATAGCGTAATTCCTTCTGTCAGCTCCTGTGCCACATCTGTGCACTTAACTGAAGTGCTCCAAGAGAATAAGATAATGTTTATAGTCCAAATATTATTAAGAGCTAATAATATTCGATATATCTATTTTTAGACTGGCAATCTAAAAATAGATTCCGCCCAATATGTCTAAAAATATAATTCCATATATTTTTTCCGACTTGACCAACCATCCAAAAATAGCATCCTGCAACTCATAAAACATGATCCATATGTCTAAAAATAGACATAGTCTAAAAATAAACTTTGCGCCAAAAATAGCCTATGTGTCCACTTAGTGAAGGCGAATATTTTCACTAAGCTCATCATCTTGTTGCAATCTCAACAAACATGAGAACCCCAACACCTTCCAGTTCATCCGAGTTATTACTAAAGACATCTTGATCTTATATTGTTAGTCCTGAAGAATAAATCTGCAAATTTGATGTGCTCGTTCAAAAAAAACTCTGGTTCTTCTCTTTTATTGTGATTCCCGCTCTGATACCATGTAGAAATACCTAAATGGATTCAATCTGATATTTTAATGTACTAAAAAAAAATACTTATTCCTTCTACAAATTGAGGAAACCAATTTTGATCGCACAATCACATAAACAAGAAAGAGAAAGAAATTATCAATCGCACAACACAAGATGTATCTAGGGAAATAAACTACTCATAACCTCAATATCTGCATATTTCATAATTTCAAGATCATGAAACAATACAATACTATTTTCCTCACTGAGAAACCTCTACACTCTACTGACTGTCTCACTTTAATCTAGGAAAAATTGATCCAATACTTATACAATTCTTAGCCTTTCTATGACTAGACTTGCTTATGCATTATTGGAATAGCTGTGACCCTATTAATAAGGAAATTTCCAAGAATTTATTGTGTAATTCATTCAAGGAAACCTGATGACCTCATGCATGACACGTACAATTTTCTAATTATACAATTGATAGTTATCTTCCCTTTAACCCTAATCTCAACTGGGACTTCCTTAGAACTAACATGCAACAACTATTTATAGTGAATTATCAGTTAACTGATTGATCACTACTTGTGAATTAAATCATATTTAATTCACTCGACCTATAACTATCTCATCTTTGAGTTAGAACTAGTTAAACTAATTTTTGACTCAAATAATTGAATTAACTAATTACAAGTCATAAATAATTGTAACTAGACCCCTAAAACATAGAGTGGACTCTACATGCCTCCAGTTTGACCTTCGATTAAAATTAACTGAGCTAACTAAGTCTTCCTAACTCAGTTAACACTTACAAGTTGTTATGTGATGGAATTACTATTTTACTTCTACTTTAATTAAGGGAAAATCAAATTAGAAGCCCCCTTGGGTGCCATTTTCAATATTTCTTATTTCCATTTTCAACAGGATATACCAGGGAAGTCAATACCATGAAGTGTCGATGATGGTAGCACAAACAGTAGTTAAAAAACCACCCTAGAGGCTGCCCTGTGCAAGAATAGAATGAAAAACATTAACTACAAAACCCTTGGAAATATATGTGATCTTTGTCATCCTAGTATGCTTGCCACCAAAGATGGAAAAGTGACCACCGGCTCACTGAATAACTCATTCCAAGCATGATAGAAACATATAAAATGAAATTCCTTACAATTTTTCATACATCACTGCATAATGTTACATACCAGCACCACCCATTTCTTGACTCAAGCCCTTTATAATCACACGAAGCAAAGACGTCGCTTATTGTTGAGGGATCATCACATTGCAAGGAAAGGACGAGGGTAGGATAGGTGTGTAATGCATCACATAGGTAATAAAAACATTATTTATTCTTTGGGAGGAGACATTAATGGCTTGCAGGAACCCTTCATTATTTCGCATGGTTTATATTGTCAAAATAATTAAGGAAAAATCTCTGAGGAGTGAACATACCAGAGGTGATGCATAGGCCCGAAACTAGATATAATTCCCACCATATACCAACACCTTCGCACTTGGAATACGGATCGCCACCAAATGATATATCACTATTTTTAGCATGCTCATCTTACACACTGCAACATGGAGGGGACACTTGGCAAGAGTCATCCTAATACTCTAGATATTTCGGTGGAGCTCTAGACACTTGGCAGTAGTCCTCTCATGCTCTAGAGAATTCGGTGATGTGTAGACCGTTGATGTATTTATATTGTTTAACACCCCCAATGGGTAATTATACACCTCCCTCTTACTAATATCATTACGAAGTATCTCGGATGCGGGTGATCAATTGAAATAAATGTGCAGCTCCACCGCATGGCATCTGGTAGGGCCACATTTCCTTGGATGGCTCACGCGACTGGGCTATTAATGCCTGCAAGAAGAGGTCTGCCACCATTAATTTGTCGTTACAGAGCTTTAATTTTGGCCTCCTTAACTGTCCTCGTCGCTTCCATTTTCCATTCTTCATGGAATCATATGATTTATCCATCACCTCTGTTAGTGTCGGTATCTTCATCCCTTCGTCAATGATCAAATTCTCTTGTTGCATTGCATATTAGGTGTCTCGCTCAGTCAACTGCATTCCATTAGGAGCATGGATCATCTAACGGTAGTCGCCTGTTGTACATTTTCCCTCATGTCCTTTACCTACTGGCTCATTTCCATTCATTAAGATCATCTGCAGTCACTTTTTGTCTTTAAATTTGCAAGAGTCATTTCTAGGGTTTCAGTTTCATTAGGTCTAGGATTTCATCAAAAATATCTTCAAAATGTCCAATAACAGTCGGAAGGTGCATGAGGAGGTTGAATAAAGTTCTAGTACCAAATAAATGCCATCATCATATGCCCAGAAATGATTTTTTCCTCAAAAATCTGTTTTGAGGAAAACAAAGTATTTTATCTTTTTATGTATAAATTTGATGTAATTTCAAGTTCTCTCATATGTAAATAACTTCAGTGGAAACCCTGGTCACCTTGCCAGGCTTCAGCAGCTCCATCCCCTACAAGGAAAACAAAAAATCAAGTCATTCAGTTAATCAGAGGCACAAATAGAGTAAAATGCCCAAAAACAGAGTTGAAAAAGTAAGTCACAATGCAAACATTATTAAACTAAGTTTTATGAGTGAAAAATCAAAAGCTCTTGTATATAAACTCATTGATCATCATCAAGGAGCTCATTCGCATTCAAAAGATAAAGATTCAACAAGAGAAAGTCATGTTGAAGAAAAGGAGCAAGTTTGAATGAAAACTGGGCAAAGTTCAAGGGCGCGACGCATTGGGCTAGAGGCGTGGCGCATTGGGCCGGCCTCCACAGTGTAAAAAATACACTGGCGCGACGCATATAATAGGCACGGCGCGTTGGGTTTGTGGCGCGACGCATAGAGATGCAAGCCATTTTCACCACAAATTCATCCAAATCTTCAATTTTCTTGGTTTCCTCCCGTACAAAGTAAGTCAACAACTCTTTAAATGCCAATGAAAGTGTGTCTTAAGATGTTTTTGATGATTTAGTAAAAATTTCAAACCCTACTTCCTTGCAATTTTTGCTCAAGACATGATTTCTTAGGGTTTGTAAATTGGTTTTTGTGGCCATCACTCCCTCACATTTTTATTCCCTCACTTCTTTTCTAGTTTCATTAAACCATTTTACTATCCCCCATATCCCTAACTTCATTCACCTCTACCCCCAATTCCCATTTTCCCAAATCCTAACTACAAAATCCCCAAACCCTACTCACATCCATAAAACTCTTAGTCCCATCCCTAAAGTCTGTTCACACATACATTTTTACACTATCTTCCATACAATCTACCCATTTCATTCCTCCACCATATTTTCACATTGTTATCCACAAAACCATCAATGTACAACCACATTTTTCAAAACCAAAGGAAAACAATGGAAAGAGACAATGATCATGGGTATGAGCCAGAGATTGAACATGACTCAGAATATTGTCTTGAGAGAACAAAATTGCACTTGGGAAAGGATGCTAGAGAAGGCCAACAATGAGAAAAATATGTTGAGGCACATGGCATACCATTACTTGGTGAAAAACAAAAGTTGCAAGGCAAGAATCAGGAACTTGAAGGCTAATTTGAAGAAGGCATCAAGGAGGCAAAAGTGAAAGATAAAATTCAGATCTTGACTGAGGCTTCCTTGGCCCCACAAAGCACTTAATGTAGGACACTCAACCCAAATTTCAAAAAATTTGGGACACTTTTTGCAATTTTGAAATTTTTGGGCCAAAACACAGGTTTTTCTGCCCAATGAGCCGCGTCACCTGGTGCTCGCTTTCGATGGGGGACTCCTTTTGATGAAAACTTAGATTTTTTGGATTTTTCATGGAAAAATATGCATGCCTACCAGTGGCCAAGAAATTTTGACAGGTTTTGGGCTTCCAAAAAGGTCAAAAACACCCCATAAATGACCTTTCTGCCCCTTTTTTGACACACAGGAAGTAGTCTTGGGAGAACTCAGTTTTGGAGGGGCAAATGGAGGCAAAATTCAAAAATTCCACTTGTTCTAGAAATTAGACAGGAATACCTTTCCAACAAGCCCACTTGGAGAAAATTTGGACACCGGGAACGCCTCCAAAATCAGCTGCAAATAGGCACTACGCATAGGGAAATCAAGTGTGGCGCATTGGAGGAATTTTGCTGAATTTTGGTCAAAAACTCTGTTTTTCGCCTAGTTTTTTCACAGTTTGAATTTTTTCCTTCTAGTTTTCAAACTAATGATGTAATTTAATGTTACATGATGGATTTTGATGTAATTTTGCTAAATTTTCACTCATAGAGGTAGATTCATCCATCAAAGGGTAGTTTGCAATTAGATGAATCAGTTTCCTAGTTTTTAGAGGCAAGTTGTTCCACTGCCTACCTTTTAGTTCTCATTTTATATTTTGTTGGAACAGCTCCTAATATTATGAGCTCAACCCCTAGAGGCTAGGATGAGTTGTTGTTTGCTTATATCTTGCAATTTTTCAGTCATTAGCATAGGTTAGACTTTTGGGAATGCTTTGAGCATTATTGTACATTCATCTCTACAGTTTGGCAAAGGAATAGACCAGGGTTTGCAGCATCCTATGGGATTCATGTGGCATATTTCTTTTATATTGTGTTTCTCTCTATAAATGTAAGTTTACTTGTGTTTTATGTATGCCATTTTCTCTCTTATTTCTTCTTAACTTAAACAAATAGGGATAAAGGTAGAATCCATTGAAATTGCAGTTCTCTACCTAGTTTTTGTTTAGTTATCTATGTTTTCAACTATTTGAAGAGGATCCCTGAAGGTTTCTTGCTCTCTTCAGCTCCTCGCCTATCTAAAGCTCTCCATTTATTTCAATTTGAAGTGTCAAATCAATTGCCTGCCTTGCCCCATTCAGATCTCTGCAAAACTGAGCCTCATTCCCCAGACCCAAATCTGCCTTTCCATTTGAAGCCAAAAAAACATCATTAAATTCAAATCAAACTCTTTTGCACACATACCTAGCCTAAAATCAGTCTTCACATCAGTCATCTCAAGCTTTCATTGGCCATTTTTTGCTGATATTGACAAGGAGAGAGCCCTCTCCCAACCTGGTAGGGCTAGCTACCAGGTTAAGCGTGGTTTGATGTTACCCTCGATTCTGCCTTTCTCAGCCTGAGGTAGATTTAGGCCCTAACAGCCTCCACTCCCTATCGGTTGTCTATCAATTTGAATCTGATGCTCCAGCACTCCTTCTGCCATGGAATTGAGACCTATAGCCTTAATCCTTCCCTTCGACATCGCTCTGAGTTTTCGGTCACTCAATATTCCACTCGCTTGGCTCTTTAGTTAGATGCCTCCTGCCTCCTCTCCCTGCGCAAGCCTGTCCCTTCCATGTTAGTGCCTTTAGATGCTTCCATGTCGCACAGACAAAGGATAAGTTGCCACAGGGGTCGAGGACGTGGTCAACCCTCTCGCCCACCTCATCCTCTCCAAGACTATGATTCTTCCTCCCTAGGTGATAACATCTCGGCATCCTTGCGCAATGATGGCTCTGGACCGGTGGAATTCACTGTCAATATGAATTCTATGGGGGCCCCAGAGTTGCACCAGGTCTCGGCCCTCTTCTCACTGTGACTCCTTGACATGCCTTCCACCTCGAGCTCTTGGAAGCATCTGCGGAAGTCCACTTTGATTCCAGCCCACTCTTAGCTCTACAGAAATATGGAGGCTCTCCCCACAAAAACTGTTGAGCACTCATCAGAAAGTGAATGTGGTGATAGCTCCGCCAAATATGACAGCGCCGCAGCTCAGGGAACGCGCTCTGTTGTTATGCCTGAACCGAATGCCCAGATGTCAAAGCAGGATGGTGACTCCTCAGATGACTATGGTTGCTTCATTATGGAAGAGACACCTCCAGAAGATCTGAAAAATGACAAGTCGGAACAGGACTAGCACCAGGAGACCTCCCTTCTGTTGGGTGTGGAGCCTGATTATCTTGTTTACTTTGTATCACAGCATTGGACCCCTGTACCTTAAAAGGGGCGACAACGCCGCCCGTAATTAATCGCTGTCGTGGGGGGTCCAGGGGGGGGCTGTAGTGCCCCCGAAGCTAAAAACAGATGTAAAATTGCCTTGTAAAAGTATAGTGATTTCTAGTCAATCTGGGCCGTTCATTAGGAAAATGATCTGACAATAGAAGTTATGTTTAGATTAGGGTTTTTTTCCCTAGAAGGCAACCCCCTTGTATATATGAGGGCATTGTATTGTGGCTGTGTATTATGTGTGTATTCTTGGAGCGAGAAACAGAGAGGGAGACTGTGAGAGAGAACAGAGGATATTACAGCGAATCTATTGTAGGTTTTGTCTCTTCATTTTTGCTAGATAATAGAAAGGAAGGACTGGCTGTTTGGGGTGGACGTAGCCCAAACTGGGTGAACCACGTATATATGTGTCTCTATGGTTTTATGTGTTTTGTGTGCTTGTATTTTTTGCATATTTTATGTGTTGCATTGCTCCATAATATATAATTTTCTAACACCTTCTTATCTAGTAACACTTTCAATACTACTTTTTTGCTTTAATTTTGTATGCACATTATGCTTAAATTTTGGTTAACTAAGTTACATGCTAGATTCCCCACTTGGGGCAGCACTGCTACTCGGAACTGGCTTAACCTCGGGACTGGTTTCCCCAATAGGGGCAGTCCCAATTCTGCTATTTTGAACATTCTTCCCACAAAAATTGGCTAGTTTTGTAGCTTCAGTGGGAAAATATTGACATGTAATATCTTTTGTACCATATAAATATAGTTAGCTTTACTTAGAAATCAAAATTATTGTTAGGAAGTAATTAATTTTTTTAACCGCCAAATACTTCTTCAGAGTGAACATTGAAATATTTTATTATTGTCAACATTAAAAAAAAATAAAAAATAAAATAAAATAGCTCTCTCCATATATATAACTCAAATGAATTAGCTAATGTGAATATTCAAATAATTTATTTAACACTTTTATTGAAATATTTTTAAAAATTATAAGAATTAAACATTTTTCAAGCTCAAATTAAATTCAAATTCAATTATTTCCTTATATGATTAATAATAAGGATATGTGCAATTCATTCGATGCTTAATATAAAATTAATATGTGGCATTATATATATATATATATATATATATATATATATATATATATATATATATATATATAAGTGTGAATCATAAATTAAGTATTTCAATATGTGTATTTCAATATTGACGTCTATTTAAAAATGTATTAATAACAATTTTTTTTTATTAAAGTACACAATGTGATTTATAAACAAAAATTCTCAATGTCAACTATATATATATATATATATATATATATATATATATATATATATATATATATATATATATATTCTACTTAATGTGAGGAAAATGTATAATAATTATATTATTTTTAAATATTTCAATAAAGGACTTAAATAAACTATTTGAATAGTAGTATTAAATAATTTATTTCAATGTCCAAAGAGATGTAACTAAAAGTGAAAAAATTCAATGTCTTCCTCATAACATTAAAAAGAGTGAGATGTGTAACTAAGTGAGTTCTTAAAATAAAATCAATATATGACATTTCAAAAGTATTAAAAAAAATTCAATATGGATTTTATATATATATAGGAATTGAATAAAATAAATTTTGATAGTTAAAACATTTCAAGTAGTCTCATTATTATACATTTTCCCCATTTTTAAGTTATATATTTTTATGTAAATTTTGTCTGAAATATAGCAAACTTTTATTGGAATTGTAAGTAAGTTTAAATTGTGTAATCTACCTAGTCCAAGTACCCAAGGGGATTTTCAAGGCCTTAATCCATCTTAACCATGGATCTATCAAGCACTTAGAGGGATCTAATCTCTCAAAGTGCAACCATTTTTCATGTTTTTCACTCCAAAAGAGGTTTGCACCTCAAAAGATTTAATCCCTTTGGGCACTTGCTAGATTTATTGTTAAGATAGATCTATATCAATTGATAAAAAAGATGCTTATTTAATTTTATGCTCAACCTTGGCTTAGTTAATGTTAGCCATAACAAAAAAAAAAAAAAATTGGATACAATTTTTCCCTAAATCATTATAAAACATCAATAATCCCACCCTCATTGTGTTCATTCACTTAGTTGTTGATATTAATATTTAGTTCTCACTCTCAACGATAACTAAAAGACTTCTATGTTACATGAAATAACATAATTTTATATCAATTTTAGAAAGAGAGAATGTAATATATATATATATGTGTGTGTGTGTGTTTCCACAAAAAATAAGTAATTGAAAGTAAAACAAATTCAATTACTTCCACGCATGTGTAATTAATTCAATTTTTAATATAAATTAATATGTAGCATTTGAAAATAATGATAATAATAATAATAATAATAAATTCAATGTGGATCATAAACAAAATATTTCAATATATGAAGTTAAGTAATAGAAGCATGTATTTAATAATATATTAATAACAAAAACATTAATTTGAACAATGTGATCTATAAATAAAACTTTTCATTCTCAACTATTGATTGAGAAAAAGTGGAAGAAACACAGGAGCATTTTTACCATCGGTACCCAATTTGGAAAATGAGAGGTTGAAAGCTTCCAAGAGCATTTCGACGTGTAAAAGTGAAGTTTTTAAGGTAAAATTTTACCACTATAATGCATAACCTTATTTTTCTATTATACACACAAATAAATTTTCAAAGACACAAGAATTTCCTTAATCGGAGTACGTATGCAAAATTTATGCCACTTAGAAGTTGAACTTCCTAATTTAGCCATTACAATTGGAGGAAATGTCATGTGAGGCCCCATTATTCATGGAAAATGGGAAAGACACATGATCATGATGAATCAGACTCTAGAAAAAATCATATTTAACTCTAGTTAAGAGTTGAAGGAGTCAAACCTAACCACCAGTAAGCTATCAAGTTGTGTTATAGTCGTGCCACTAGGTGGAAAAGGGTTCCATTCTTTGAGTGCTTCTTGTTTAGTAGAGGAGAAGAGTAGCTGATAGATATAGGGAGAGAGTACACATAAATTATTTGTGCATTGTAGTAGCCCATGGGACATGAGCCTTACTTCTTGTACTTGCATCCATTTTCTATTCAGAGAAAGAGAGCATACCTCATCTTCCAATTTGGTTTTCTCCTAAAATAGTTTCCCAGGATATATTTTGTGTCGATTATAGTTTGTGAGTTCTTATTTTGTTGTTCTATATTTTTTGCACAATTATAATTTACATGAATATGTAATAAACAATAATTTACAAATCGAGAAATCTAAAGAGAAATAAACCATCAGAATGTATATTTCATATTTTTAAGAATAACTTGTGAGATCTATTATGATTTATTTCCCAGTGTAATATCTACAACATTTTATGGATCAACTCTGTATATATTATATATGGTTAAAAAAAATAAGTATATATATCTCAAATGAAGTAATTGAAGAAAATAAATTCTACTAGTTAAAAATTTTCAAGTAGTTTCATTATTCTACATTTTCCCCCTTTTTCAAGTATACTTTTTAGAATTTTTTTTTAGAAATCAAAGAAATATTTGTTGGAATTATAAGTTTAAGCTGTGCAATCTACAAAATCCAAATACTGAAGGGGATTTTAAGGCCTTGAATTAAAACTCATATATATATATATATATATATAGATAGATGAGAGAGAGAGAGAGAGGGAGAGAGGTCCATATTAACTACATATCTATCAAACACCTAGAGGGATCAAATGTCTCAATGTGCAAACATTGTTCATGTTTTGCACTATAAAAGATGTTTTCACCTAAAAAAACATGATTCCTTTCAGTGTTTATTAGATCTTTGGTTAAGACATGGATCTATATTAGTTGTTTTGAAAAGCTCATTCTATAATGCTTGTTAGATTTGTGGTTAAGACATGGATCTATATTAGTTGTCTCTAAAGGCTCATTCTACAACCTAGTATAAGGGAGATGGGTAATGCATTTTTTCTTGAACCTCAAGTGGGCATCTGTCCTTTAAAAACAAAAATTATCTAAATAAAAAAAATGTTGGTTATAAAAAAATGCATATACATTTTTTTTACTTTAATTAAAATCATTAAAACATCAATAATACCACTCTCAAATAGCTTGTTTAGTTCGTTGTCGCACAAAGAGGTATATTCTACAACTCAGTATTAGGAAGATGTGTAATTCCTTGCATGCTCAATCTCAATTTGATTCCTTCCATACTCGAACTTTTAAAATAAAAATAAAATATTCTTTAAATAAAAAAAAATGTTGACTATAATAAGAAAACAAAAATCAAATCAAATATCTTAATGGTTTCCTTGCTTTTTGAGTTCGTTGTTGCACAAAGAGGTATATTCTACAACTCAGTATGAGGAAGATGTCTAATTACTTACATCCTCAACCTTGATTTTATTCCTTCCATATTCTACCTTTTAAAATAGAAAGAAAATATTCTTTAAATAAAAATACAATGTTAACTATAATAAAAAAAACAAAAATCTAATCAAATTTCTTAATGGTTTGCACTATAAAAGAGGTTTGCACCTCAAAAAATGTGATCCCTCTTAGCACTTGCTAGATAGATCTAGATTGGTTGTGATGTTCATTCAATAGCCTAGTATGGGGGATATGTGTAATTCCTTCTACACACAACCGCAGATGTCCCTTACAAATAAAAAATCTCTAAATAGAAAAGAAATGTTGGCTATAATAAAAAAAAACAAAAACAGATATAAATATTTCATCACTTTTCATTAAAATCAATATAAAACATCAATAATACCACTCACCTTGTTTCTTGAGTTCGTTGTTGCACAAAGAGCATATTCTATAGCTTAGTATGAGGGAGATGTGTAATTCCTTACATGCTTGTTGGTAGGATAAAATGCCTCATTTTAACCCCCTTCCTACTTTAAAACCATAATCATAAATCTCTGTTTTACCCTCATAAACTTCCTTATTTATGCACTAGTCCAAGAATCTTGTCCTATTCCTGCACTAGTTTTATATTTAAAACTTAAGGTTTATTAAGTACTAAATTAATAATTTTTAAATAGATTTTATGCCTTTTATATTCTTGCAACTAATATTTCCTTCCTAAGGTATTTTGATAATAAAATGTATTAATCGTCGTGTCAGCATGGTCTAGTGCAAGCAATTCCTGCACCATTGGCAGTTGACCGCTCCTAAACTTTCACGACGGCTCGTTACCTAATGCGAGAATCTCGTTCCAACTCATCCAGTTCAATTGTGGTCTTCTTCAGTTTAATTAGGAGAAGAGGATCGTCAGGGATATGATCGAATATTGGGTCACCGACCAACGATTAGATTAACATTTTGTTATAGCCGGAGGCTTATTTTGTAATGCTAGTTGATTATTTTGTTTCAGCCGAAGCGCTGGAATTAGAACGATTGTATGTAATTTCGTTATGGCCATAGGCTGAAAGGGTTGTATAAATATATATTTCAGATAGAAAATTAGGGAGAGATAGCCAAGCTACTGTAACTTTGAAAAAATTGTAATTTTTTGTTGTCGCCCTCATTCTGGGCTGGATCCAGACTTATGATGTATTTTTTCTGATTCAGAATTAATACGAGGAGCTACGCCATGTTTTTTACGTCTTGTGTTTTAATCTGTTGCTGATGTGTCTTTGAGTGTTGAAGCTTCAAGTTTCCTAAAATGGGAAACGAGTTGGTTGGCTAGGGTGCAGGCAACCCAGCTCGTTTTCCCTCTCACTTTCATTCAGTTAAAGGTGTGTGTTGATTTTATTTATGCAAAGTGTGGATTGAGTTTATGATTAATTTATTCATAAGAATTTTGGTTTTATTTCATTGACGTTCAAGTGTGACGGATCCGTGGCGTGAACATTAATTAATTTTGATATAATTTTGGTAATTTCATTTTTATGAATCTTAGTTTATTTCCGCCTGGAATTGTGCAAGCACATCATTCCTGCACTAGTGCGCTTATAATTACTACAACTCGGTTTTTCGGTTCATTACAACAATATTGTTTCATTACTTTCCTTCATAATAATTCGATTTATTTATTCAAGTAAATTTTCATTAGAAAATAGAGGTGTTTTTAATACCAATAGTTAAAATCCTTGGAAATAAAGATGTTTTGTTAATTGATGAATTTGGTACTATTTTATTGCTATTATTTTCTTCTAAAAATCCATCATTTATCTACCATTTTCTTCCATAAACTCCTCATAGTCCATTGAAATTGATTAATGAAGCATTATAATTGTTATTTTACATTAAATTTAATTTATGGATTTTTTATGTTAAAATTAAAATTTTCAACAAAATTACGGGATGTAATGACTTCCTGTAATCGGTTTATGTTGTGACATGTGGAAAAGCAGGAAAATTGAAACAGAAGACAAGGACGTGATCTAGGATGTACATACATGGTGGAAAATCTATTTGGCATTGAATTTGGAGCTCCTGAATATATGGTCAAAGCTGGTCAAATCCAGCCTATCTAGTAGAAAAATTAGAAGTCATAATGAATGTACTTGATATTTTGCTTAAGACTAGGAACTCTAAACTGATTCAAATTGTTTTAGGATCAGTTAGGATTAGGGAGGAACGAAAATAGCCTTTTTGGTTGTAAATTTTAATAAATAGGAGGATGAAAGAATGTAATGGGATGGATTGATTATTATTGAAGAAAAGGAATGCTAGTGAAGAACATACTTAAGACTGTAAGTGTGTTTTCAGAACTCTGTTTTTAATGTAATTCATTCTCAGTACTTAATCAAAGACAGACTTTCATCAATCATGGTGTTTATGAGTTAACGTTCTTATCACTTGAAGTTTTTTTAAATTGTGCCTTCAAAACGTGGAAGGGCCCCTACGTGAGGATTGGTACACTTTATTTTCTGTTTCATTAAATTTAGTATTCAGATCTGAATAGCATTTTATTTCATTTCATTACTTGTGAGTTTATCAATTTAATTAGAAGTACTTGAGATTGTTATTTATGATTCATAGTAGTAGCTTGAAAGTTCAATTGCAAAATTATTGAATAAGTCCTTGTAAAAGGTTTAATTGAGCATTGAATTTCAAAACATTTCTATGAACTCTGTTTTCATGAATTTGATTTTTAGTATGTTTAGTGTGTTATTTTGAAAGAGTTTTTGTGAATTATATCTTTGTAAGAGGACTGAAAACTCAGACTAATAACACTCTATTTTTTTTAGATCAGTAGATTAAATTAGATAACATAAGCATTTAAAGTGTGAAAGGAACTACATTTCAAGCTCTTGTAAGAGAGTGATAGAGCCTGTCACAGTAAGCATTTATCTAGACAAATAGAATAGATCCTTTTAGGTCTATAAATATTAGATGTGCCTCTAAGATTACCTACCTTGGTCGACATTAAATTGAGTCTAATCTAGAATCCTAGATTGGTCTTTACATTTTGGCGTCATTGTCGGGGAGGCGCAACTAGAGGATTTCTATAAAAAAAAACAAAAACATAGATTTAATTCATCATTTTAGAAGTCATGTTTACTTATGTCTAGACCTAGAGATGATAAAGGTAGATTCATAAAAACCCCCCATCCAAGAACTAACCCACCACTAGGAGCAAACCCTTTAGAAAGAATTGAACACACAACTCTAGCTGGGAAAGTCACTGTACAAGAATTAGAGGATAAACAAAAATCAGGGCAAAGAATTACACTCATAGAGAGAAAAATTTTATTGGCATACGAAACAAAGAAAAAACATCTCCCTGAATCCTCTATAACAAGAGAAAGTAGCAAAACAACTCAACAATCTCTCCTTGAACCTACTGATTTTGAAAAAATTCAATTAGGAGAAAAACCAGCAGAACAAATTTTCTTTGAAACAAGTGACACTAAACAAGAACTTAAATCAACAGAGGAACCTATCAAAATGGCTGAGGAAGGAGGAGGATCAGCAAGAGGACCCACTCCTGAACAACTTAGAGAATATGAGAGACAGCAAGAGGAAAGAAGAAGACAAAGAGAGGCTGAACTGAAACAAAAGCAAGATCAAGAGCAAAGAGAAGAGGAAGAGTCAACCTTTAAATTTCCCATTCAAGAACGAGGAGAAAATAATTATGAGGAAATAAAAATGAAAAACATACCTTCATCTGTGCTACCAAACTTTTATGGCATGGCTTCAGAAGATCCAGATTCATTCTTGTTTGAATTTGACATAGTATGCCGAACATATGGTTACACAAATGATGCCCATAGGCTTAGACTCTTCCCAGCAACATTAAAAGCATCGGCATTAAGATGGTTCATGGGACTTGGTGAACATGCAATAACTGATTGGGATGGCATGAGAAAAATATTCTTAAAGAAATATCAACCTTATTGTAGATCAAAAGATTCTAAAGATGATATTTTTAGAATGAATCAACAAGAGGATGAAAGCTTAGAAGAGTATTTGGAACGATTTGTTTACAATTTACAAAAATCAAAACATAGAACCATGTCTCTTGATCTGATCCGAACAATATTTTTGAAGGGCATTCGAGAGGAATACTTAGATGATCTTAATTTGATGGGCAAAGGTGATATTTCCACCTTACCTTTCGATGAAATTGCTGACTTATGTGAAAAGTATTCCAGGAGCAAAGCTAGAAATGGAAAAAGAGCTATATCATCCAAAGCCACAAAATCTGCTTCAGCTAGTGTCACAAGGGCTGAAATAGGAAACTTATTAGAAGAATTCAAAACAGACCTATTAAGCACCTTAGGAAATCAAATTGACACTCTGAAAGCAAAGAAAAGACAAGAAGAAGAAGATCAATTAATGGTTGTCTTTTGTCCAAAATGCCGGAAGAAACATGCTTTGAAAGATTGTCCTTTAGAAAACATTCAAGTGTGTGCCTTTTGTACTGAAAATCATGATATATTTCATTGTTCTAAAATCAATATTTTGTAGACTTGTAACTTGGAAGCCAATGCAGATATGGAGAATGTGTATTTCATGGGCGCCAAGAGACCATGGCAACCGAGACCTTCACCTCCAGGTATGTTTCCAAACCAAACCCGTGTGGAGTCACCATTTGTTAGTATGAATCCTTTGTCGAAGTGTACGAAAAAGGACCACTTTAGCTACGCATAACTAATAGCCCTAACATCAAAAGTGGCTGCCAATATCTTCAGATCTGCAGTTAGTTGATCAAGACAAGAGCTGCAAAAAACCAAATCTATGCATAGAAAGACATTAAGCAGTAAAAAGAAGGGTTTGCTCCATATATCCAATAGACAAGACAAGAACAATTTTTGAAAGAATTTTTGTATTAAGGGCACCTGGGAGGAAAACAAGAAGATGTTTCCTATTCTCCTCAATTTGAAGGGTTCTTGAAAGTCCTCAGCACTTCAGATCTAGCATTTCTCTCTCCTGTTGGTGTAGAAAACCCATACAAAGAATAGAACTCAAAGGGAGCTCACACAGCAAATAGTGGAAAAATGTGACCAAGTGTATAGATCCAGAGTGATCTAATAGGCAACAAAAGGTCAAGAATGGTAGGAAAAACCCTCCTATTTATAACAAAATATTGGGTCATTCTAGATCTTGGTGCATGATTAAAATAACATTAACCAAATCTAGATCCACCTTTTATGGAATATTTTATTATATTTGACTTGGGTCAAATCCCTTTATTTGTGAATAATAAATAAATAAATGATTTATTTATCATTTTAAGGAAGTGGTTGAAAGATAATAAAATAAATAATGATTTATTTAATTATTTATGGGTGATTTAGTCATATTTAACAAGGAATATTATTTAAATAAGATTTAAATAATTATTTCTAGAAAATAATAAGATAAATAAAGATTTATCTAATTAATTTCTTTGTTTTGGGTTAAACATGACCAGGAATAATAATTAAATTATTGTTTAATTAATTATTCCTTGAGGAAAATCAAACAAATATAGGTTTGTTTAATATTTTCTTTTGGGGTTTCCTATTTAGACCATAAACAACCTAATAAATGTGTTTTATTAAGTTATTTTACATAGTGAAAGCAATTTTACTTAGGGTAAAATTGGTCTTACATTGTGTACTTGGGTCCATCTAATGATAATAGGTTAGATGACCAAAAAATGGTGTGCAGAAAACCATTTCAACAATACTCTTCATATCCTTAACCATTCCAACAATATTCTCGACCATACCAACAATATCCTCACTAGCAATTTGTCCATCAACCCCAAAACACTCAACAAACATTGCCTCCTCCTCCACCAATAAATTCACCTCAATTACAACTTCCATCTAACCAACCTCCTAGACCCACTCAGATTCCTGCTCAACCTGTACCAAATCCAAATAATAGAGCAGATAGACCAGCTTACAGTGTAGATGAGGGACCATCATATCCCACATTACCTTTACAAAATATTGAGTTGAGGTCTGGTAATATACTTCAAAAAGAACTTCCAATAGCTGAAAAACAAGAAGAAAACAAAGACAATGAAAATGAAACTCCAACTCAAAAGAAACAAAATGATGACATCAACAATAAACAAATGCAACCATTGCATCCACCACCTTTTCCAGAAAGATTGATCCAAGCGAAACTTCCCATGACTTTACCACAATTTGATGTTTTAGATGAGCTAAATAATGTCTATATAAAAATTCCACTACTTCAAGCCATAAAAGACATTCCAATATATACTAAAGCAATCAAAGACCTATGCCTCAAGAAGCCTACAAGAAAAATACTTGATCCACAAACCATTCATGTTATTGGACATCTAGCTGGCCTTATGACAAACACCATTTCAATGGAAAAGTATGTTGATCTTGGTATTCCCAGAGTCACTACAATCATTAAAAACATACCTATTCCAAATACTTTAATTGACCTTGGGGCAGCAATAAATGTGATGACTCTTGAAACAATGAAAGCACTTCAGTTGACAAACTTGCAGTACACATCAATTGTCCTAGAACTAGCTGATAGGTCTAAAGTGATTCCTGAAGGGATTTTGGAGGACATAATTGTTTCACTAGACTCTTGGGAGTATCCAGTGGACTTTTTAGTTCTTCAACCAAAATCTAATTTAGGAGGTCACCCTATCATCCTTGGTAGACCATGGTTAGCAACTGCTGATGCATTCATAGGGTGTCGATCAGGTAATATGATCATTTCACGAGGAACTGAAAGGAAACAACTCACTCTTTACCCAGCAGCACAAACACCAGTAGTAGCAACAACTTATGGCTTGATGATAAATACAATGATAAGGAAGAAGTTCAATCTGTTTTCAGCATCAATTAGATCTATGATTTTCACGAAGATAATAATGATGATTTGATAGAATTGTTTCTTTCCCAACCTGATATGTCTGAAGAAATAAGAAATGATCAATACCATGCTGCAGATGAACTTTTAGCACAGAGTTTTCAAGAAATATGTACACTCCATTCTTTGCAAACATCATTTGAAAACATTTTTCCCATTCAATCTATCACAAACACTCAGAGTAAGACTATAGATATTAGTCCGGGCAAAACATTGAATATTAGCACTCACCTAGACTTATCTCAGGAAGAAAAATTGATTCAACTATTGAGAAAGTATCAACAGGAATTTTCTTGGGACTACACCGATATGCACGAAATCCACCCTGAAACATGCACTCACCATATTTACACAGATAATAACATAAAACCAGTGAGGCAACCATAGAGAAGAATGAATCCCATTCTTCAAGATATTGTTAGAGAGGAGTTTCAAAAACTATTGAAAGTTAATTTTATATATCCTATCTTTGACAGTCAGTGGGTATCCCCATTGGTAGTAGTGCCCAAGAAAAATGGCAAGTGGAGGATTTGTGTTGATTATAGGCAATTGAACAAAGCAACCCTCAAATATTATTTCCCACTACCATTCATCGACCAAGTACTAGACACATTAGCTGGGAAATCATCATTCTCTTTTCTTGATGGTTTCAGTGGCTATAACCAGATCAGGATAGCCTTAGAGGACCAGGATAAAACCACTTTTACTTGTCCCTGGGGCACTTATGCCTATAATGTTTTACCATTTGGACTTTTTAACGCTCCAGCTACATTTCAGAGAGCTATTTTAGCTATTTTTGCTGATTTAGTTCATGAGTGTGTTGAAGTTTATATGGATGATTTTTCGGTGTATGGTAATTCATTTGAGCATTCATTAGAAAATCTTGAGAAATTTTTGAAGAGATGTATTGAAGCTAATCTGTCCTTGAGCAATGAAAAGTGTTTTATGATGCTAGATGAAGGGATAGTATTGGGTCACTATATTTCTTCTCAAGGCATTAAAGTTGATCCATCAAAAATCCAGATCATTGTCAATTTTCCAATTCCGAAGACTCAAAAAGAGGTAAGAAGTTTTCTTGGGTATGCAAGCTATTATAGAAGGTTTATTGAACATTTTAGTAAAATAGCTCTACCTTTGTTTAAGCTTCTAGCAAAAGATACACCTTTCAACTGGAATGAAGATTGTCAAAAAGCTTTTGAAACACTCAAGGAAAAGTTATCAACCACACCAGTCTTAAAAGGACCTAACTGGACCCTACCTTTTCACATTTTTGCAGATGCATATGATACTACAATAGGTGCTTCATTAGGCCAAAAATAAGAGTCTTTCAATTATTCTATCTATTTTATCAGTAAAAATCTAACACCTGCAGAATTAAACTACACAGTCACTGAAAAAGAAATGCTTGCAATCATACACGCTGTGAATAAATTCCGACATTATATAACTGGTTATGAGGTTTTTGTACATACTGACCACTCTGCCATTAAATATCTAATGAACAAACCAATCACTAATGGCAGAGTTACCAGATGGCTGTTATTACTACAGGAATTTAATATTACAGTGTTAGATAGACCAGGTAAGGAGAATCAGGTGGCAGATTTTCTTTCTAGACTCCAGAACTCAGGTGAGATTGTTCCGGTTGAAGATTCTTTTCCAGATGAAAATCTATTTGCAATTTCAGTAGTAGATCCATGGTATGCTGACTTAGCCAATTATTTGTCCACAGGAAAAACACCTCCACATTTTACTACAAAGGAGAAGAAGAGGCTCATCAAACAAAGTGCTAGATATTCATGGGTCAATGGAGATTTATTTTACACCGGTTATGATATGATTATTAGAAGATGTGTAAGAAATGATGAAATAATTGATATTTTAAAATATTGTCATGACGAACCGTGTGGTGGGAATTTTGCCCAAGAGGACATCATTCAAGATTCTCAGCCTTGGCTACTAATGGCCATCTATTTTTAAGGATTCCAAGAGGTATGTGAAGAGTTGTGACAGTTGTCAAAGAATGGGCAGACCCACAGCTTCAGATGAAATGCCACTTCAGCCCCAAGTACATTTAGAGCCATTTCAGAAATGGGCTCTAGATTTTGTAGGTCCCATTAATCCACCATCAAAGGGAAAAAATTACATCCTAGTATGTACTGATTATGTGACAAAATGGGCTGAAGCAAAAGCATTGGTCCGAGCAACAGAGCAAACAGTGGTAAACTTCCTCTTTGAAGAAATTTTTGTAAGGTATGGAGTACCTAGGGAGATAGTCACAGATCAGGGTACTCAATTCACTTCAAAGTTAGTCCAAGATATCACAGAAAAATATAAGATCAAGCAGAGAAAAAGCACACCTTACCATCCACACGCCAATGGCCAAGTGGAATCAACAAATAAAACTTTGGAGGGAATTATCACTAAAACAGTAGCAATGAACAGAAAGAATTGGGAGGAAAAGCTCAAAGATGCACTATGGGCTTACAGAATTACGTGGAAAGACACTACTGGATTTACACCATATCAGCTGGTGTATGGAAAAGAGGTACTGCTTCCTATCGAATTTCAAATACATACTTATAAAATGGCTGCAGATTTAGGAATTGATCTTAATGAAGCACAAAAGGAGAGAATTATGCAATTGAACTAGTTAGATGAGATGAGACAACAAGCAGAAGAGAGAACAATCCTAATGCAGAGACAAAGGAAGCAGTGGCATGATGCACACATTAAGAAGAAGCAGTTTAAAGAAGGGGACTGGGCTTTACTCTTTGACTCTAAATTCAGAGATCATAAAGCCAAATTTACAACACATTGGATGGGCCCATATGAAATAGTTGAAGCATATGACAATGGATCGGTCAAACTTACTACAATTGATGGAGAAGGCAACACCTTTACTGTCAATGGACACAGGCTGAAACTCTATCATAAGCCCATCAGCAAGGAAGATTTTATTCAAACTGTATCTTAGCAAAAGGAGGTTGAGATATCACAGCCTTCAGCTGTGATATCTCTACCTTAGTCATTTCAATTTCTTTTTAAAAAAAAATTAAAAAATAATAATAATAATAATAAAAACATAAAAAATAATAATAAATAAATAAATAAAAAATAAATAATGGTTTAGATGTGAAAACCAGACTCTGGCTCACTCTAAACCCGAATTCTTACTGGAAAACCAATCATTTGGCTGGTAAGAATTCCTTGTTCTACTTGTTTACTGTTTTTCATCAATTCAATAATGACTTGAGGACAAGTCAAAGACTTAGTGGGGGAGAGGAAACAATGGTTTTTCCCTATCTCATCTCCTCAATTTCAAATTTTCAAGGAATTTTTGTTTCATTAATTCAATCAAAAAGTTGTTTTTTTCTAATCAGTGAAGGGACCTGTTTGAGTAATAAAATAGCCAGTGGGACCTGTTTTCACATAATTATATAGAGGGACCTGTTTAAAAAGGCTATGTCAATATTACCAATATCAGAGGGACCTGTTCGAAGACTGCATCAGAGATAGATAAGGCTACTTCAACAAGTTTTCAAAGGTTTTTTATCAAAATTCTAATCAAAGCTACATCATCAAGACTACATCATCAAGCCTACATCAAAGATAAAAGAAGTTGTTCTTCAGATTTTAAGGGACCTGTACAAGAAGATCAGCCACACCTGTATAAGCAGAATTTGATCAGCCAATAAGTGTAATGTATTGAAATTTTTATTTTTAACATTTAAAATTCTTAAATTATTTTAGTGTTAAAAATGATAATTATTATTGCTTGTTATCAATTTCAAAAAGCCTTTCTTATAATCCCTATACCCATAACCTTTGTAATATTCCCTATATACTCATCTCATTATCACTCTGCCTATTTCTATATGATCATTTCTATTTCCCTATCACACATAATATCATTATAAACCTTAGCCTATTTTTATTTTCTATTCCTACTATGCTCTTCAAACCTTTTCATAAACCTTTCATCATTTTTTGAATCTGACCTTGTTACACCATCTTTTGGTCATCGACCTATTAGGGCACCATGGTTAAGTACACCTGTAAGACCGAGTTTACCCTAAGTAAAAGCTGCTTTAGTCTTGATAAAGCAGGGGAAACCCCAAAAGGAAATATTAAACAAACCTATATTTGTTGATTTTCCTCATGGAATAATTAATTAAACCATAATTTAATTATTATTCCTAATCATGTTTAACCCAAAACAAAGAAATTAATTAGATAAACCTTTATTTGTCTTATTATTTTCTAGGAATAATTATTTAAATCTTATTTAGATAATATTCCTTGTTAAATATGACCAAATCACCCACAAATAATTAAATAAATCATTATTTATTTAATTATCTTTTAACCACTTCCTTAAATAATTAAATAAATCATTATTTATTTGATTATCTTCTAACCGCTTCCTTAAAAAGATAAATAAATCATTTATTTATTTATTTTGACAAATTAAGGGATTTGACCCAAGTCAAATACCTTTTCCCTCCAACAAATATAATAAAATATTCCATAAAAAGTGGATCTAGATCTGGTTAACCCATACACCAAGATCTAGAATGACCCAATATTTTGTTATAAATAGGAGGGTTTTTCCTACCATTCTTCACCTTTTGTTGCCTATTAGATCACTCTGGATCTATACACTTGGTCACCATTTTCTGCCATTTGTTGTGTGAGCTCCCTTTGAGTTCCATTCTTTGTGTGTTTTTCTACACGAACAAGAGAGAGAAATCTTAGATCTGAAGTGCTGAGGACTTCCAAGAACCCATCCCACTGAGGAGAATTGGATACACCTTCTTGTTTTCCTCCCGGGTGCCCCATTAATATAAAAATTCTTTCAAAAATTGTTCTTGTCTTGTCTATTGGTATATGGAGCAAACCCTTATTTTTTTTGCTTAATGTCTTTCCATGCATAGATCTGGTTTTTGCGGCTCTTTTATATCTAACTAACCACAGATATGAAGATATTGGCAGCCACTTTTGTTGTTAGGGCTGTGGTTATCTTAGGCTAAAGAGTGGTCCTTTTCGTACACTTGACGAAGGATTCATACTAACTGACCTCTACCAACAAGTAGTGGCCTTAATAGATACTCAATGTAAAAGTCCGTTCAATGGAAAGACATTTGTTAAGACGCTTGTCCTCAAATGATTTCATTCATTTCAACTGCTGGAGTTACAAAAACAATCTTCTGACCCAAATCTGCTTATGAAATGTATCCGTTATGATTTAATCACCAACACGATTTGCATATTGTGCTATCATGATTATGCTTCTGCAAATCAGTACTGCTCCTCTGTATTCATGATTTGAACGCACCTTCCGACTCTGCAAACAAGCTCACGACATCTGATAGTAAGACTCTGTTCTCTGCGTTATCATCATAGCAATTGGATCTTATGACATCACGCAAAATGAAGGTCGGTTGTTGAGTTTTTATTTTATAAAACTCTGAGTTCATAAAGTTAGTTAAGGAGTTAATGTTTAGACTCTGAGTTTCTTAAAGAGGGCCGAGATAGTAGGTGCTAAAAAGGGAGAAAATATAGCAGACAGGCTTATCCAGAGTTTTTTTTACTTCCTCCCAGAATTTGAGGAAACAGCTCAGGCAATTGAAGAAGTAAACTCAGAGAATTGAGGACGTCAGCCAAGTCAGCTCAGTGGAATGTAGGAAAAAGAGGTAACAAGTTGAAAACCCTGATTGAATTCTTGAGCATAAAAAGGGGTTAGAACAGAGATTTTTAAAATGACAAATAGAGCAGAGCCTGAAAAATTCGATAGTTCAAAATATCATGAAGACTGTGTTAAGATTTTGAGGGAGAAACACTAGTTGTCTTTTCTAGAGAAATTTAATGGAAACAATGAGGAAGTTACGAAACAATTTGCATTCACATTTAATGGAGAGAAAGCCTTGATAGGAAATTTATCCTTTAGAATTTCAGAGGATACAATAGCACAGACATTAGAAATCAGTCCAGAAGGGGAAAAGTATTTCAAAACCAAGCAATTTAGAGAAAAATCATGGACTCAGTTTATGTCTAGGTCAAGGGTTTCTTCTGTCAATTGGAAAAAGGGTGTTCCTAGAAGTTGGTTAATTCACCCATGGGATGAGATGGTATACATTCTTCAAAAATTTGTTACATGTGAAGGACGTTACAGCATAGTATACCTATATCACATAAAAATTTTGTTGCACTTAAAAGGTCAATGCACTATCAGTCTGCCCTATTTTCTCTTACAAAGTTTGACTAAAATGTCGAAGACCATTCAAAAACAAAAAGGTAATGAAGATAGGAGCTTATATCATTTTGGTTTGATCAAAATTCTAATTGAATCTGAGTTGCAGAAGAGAGGGAAAACATGGGAAGAATTTTTAATTGACAATCAAATCAAAATTAGAGAAGATGAACAGGAGAAGCAAGGAAGCACAGAGTTTATGATCGATATTGATGAGGAAACCCCTGAGCTTAAGTCAAGCAATGTTCCTCAACCCAGCAGTAGTGTGAGGACAAGAAGAATGAGGCAGGAAGATGCTAAGAAAATTGCAAAAGATAAAATCTTCACTACCTACAGAAGAAGATCAAGGAGAATAAAAAGGAATCAAACACAAGATGATCAACCAGAGCAGAATGCAAATACCCCAATGGAAATTGAAAGCAGTGCTAATTCACAGCCAGAACAAGAAGCAGAGATGGAAATTGAAAGCAATAAGAAAGAAAAGGAAGAGCCAGTACTTGCAAATAAGAAACAGAGAAAGTTAGAGAAACAGATTGAAGAGCTAAAAGAGGAATTGATGGAAGCAAATATGTTAGAGAAGGTCATAAAGAAAGAAAATGAAATGTTGAGAGCTCAGAGCAAGAAGATTCAGCAGAAAAATGAGAAATTGAAGAAGAAGGTCAAAGAACTTAAGACTGATCAAATTGAAATATGCAAATGGGCAACAAAATGGTACACTCAGAAAAATATTCTCAAAGAAAAATATAAGAACATGAAACATGAATCCCAAGTTCAGAAGAATGTAAAAGTATTGCTACAAGCAGCAGAGGCACAAGCAGAAACATAATATAAAGGGAGCACATCAGGATTAGCATGAGGACATGCTAAATAATTGAGTTTGGGGGAGATGTTGGTACTATTTTATTGCTATTCTTTTCTTCTAAAAATCCATCATTTATCTACCATTTTATTCCATAAAATCTTCATAGTCCATTGAAATTTATTAATGAAGCATTATAATTGTTATTTTACATTAAATTTAATTTATGGATTTTTTATGTTAAAAATTAAAATTTTCAACAAAATTACGGGATGTAATGACTTCCTGTAATCGGTTTATGTTGTGACATGTGGCCAAGCAGGAAAATGGAAACAGAAGACAAGGATGTGATCTAGGATGTACATACATGGTGGAAAATCTATCTGGCATCGAATTTGGAGCTCTTGAGTTTATGGTCAACGCTGGTCAAATCCAGCCTATCCAGCAGAAAAATCAGAAGTCATAATGAATGTACTTGATATCTTGCTTAAGATTAGGAACTCTAAACTGATTCGAACTATTTTGGGATCAGTTAGGATTAGGGAGGAACGAAAACAACCTTTCTGGTTGTAAATTTTAATAAATAGGAGGATGAAAGCATGTAATGGGATGGATTGATTATTATTGAAGAAAAGGAATGCTAGTGAAGAACAGACTTAAGACTGTAAGCATGTTTTCAAAACTCTGTTTTTAATGTAATTCATTCTCAGTGCTTAATCAAAGGCACAAAGCACGAAAATACCACTTTAGCTACGGATAACTAATAGCCCTAACAACAAAAGTGGCTGCCAATATCTTCAGATCTACGGTTAGTTGAACATAAAAGAGCTGCAAAAACCAGATCTATGCATGGAAAGACATTAAGCAGAAAAAACAAGGGTTTGCTCCATATACCAATAGACAAGACAAGAACAATTTTGAAAGAATTTTTATATTAATTGGGCACCTAGGAGGAAAACTAGAAGGCGTATCCAATTCTCCTCAGTGGGGTTCTTGGAAGTCCTCAGCACTTCAGATCTAAGATTTCTCTCTCTTGTTGGTGTAGAAAACCCACACAAAGAATGGAACTCAAAGGGAGCTCACACAACAAATGACAGAAAATGGTGACCAAGTGTATAGATCCAGAGTGATCTAATAGGCAACAAAAGGTGAAGAATGGTAGAAAAAACCCTCCTATTTATAACAAAATATTGGGTCATTCTAGATCTTGGTGCATGATTAAAATAATGTTAACCAAATCTAGATCCACCTTTTATGGAATATTTTATTATATTTGTTGGAGGGGAAAAGTATTTGACTTGGGTCAAATCCCTTTATTTGTCAAAAATAAATAAATAAATGATTTATTTATCTTTTTAAGGAAGTGGTTGAAAGATAATAAAATAAATAATGATTTATTTAATTATTTGTGGGTGATTTGGTCATATTTAACAAGGAATATTATCTAAATAAGATTTAAATAATTATTCCTAGAAAACAATAAGATAAATAAAGGTTTATCTAATTAATTTCTTTGTTTTGGGTTAAACATAACTAGGAATAATAATTAAATTATGGTTTAATTAATTATTCCATGAGGAAAATCAAACAAAATAGGTTTGTTTAATATTTCATTTTCGGGTTTCATGTTTAGACCATAAACAACCTAATAAATGTGGTTTATTAAGTTATTTAACATAGTGAAGGCAATTTTACTTTTGGTCTCTTATGGTGTACTTGGGTCCATCTAATGATAATAGGTTAGATGACCAAAAAATGGTGTAACAAAAACCATTTCAACAATACTCTTCATATCCTCAAACATATCAACAATATCCTCAGCAGCAAGTTGTCCATCAACCCCAAAACACTCAACAAACATTGCCTGCTCCTCCACCAATAAATCCACCTCAATTACAACTTCCATCTAACCAACCTCCTAGACCCACTCAGATTCCTGCTCAACCTGTATCAAATCCAAATAATAGAGCAGATAGACCAGCTTATAGTGTAGATGAGGGACCATCATATCCCACATTACCTTTACAAAATATTGAGTTGAGGTCTGGTAAGATACTTCAAAAAGAACTTCCAATAGCTGAAAAACAAGAAGAAAACAAAGACAATGAAAATGAAACTCCAACTCAAAAGAAACAAAATGATGACATCAAAAATAAACAAATGCAACCATTGCATCCACCACCTTTTCCAGAAAGATTGATCCAAGCGAAACTTCCCATGACTTTACCACAATTTGATGTTTTAGATGAGCTAAATAATGTCTATATAAAAATTCCACTACTTCAAGCCATAAAAGACATTCCAATATATACTAAAGCAATCAAAGACCTATGCCTCAGGAAGCCTACAAGAAAAAGACTTGATCCACAAACCATTCATGTTATTGGACATCTAGCTGGCCTTATGACAAACACCATTTCAATGGAAAAGTATGTTGATCCTGGTATTCCCAGAGTCACTACAATCATTAACAACATACCTATTCCAAATACTTTAATTGACCTTGGGGCAGCAATAAATGTGATGACTCTTGAAACAATGAAAACACTCCAGCTCACAAATTTGCAATACACACCAATTGTTCTAGAACTAGCTGATAGGTCTAAAGTGATTCCTGAAGGGATTTTGGAGGACATAATTGTTTCACTAGACTCTTGGGAGTATCCAGTGGACTTTTTAGTTCTTCAACCAAAATCTAATTTAGGAGGTCACCCTATCATCCTTGGTAGACCATGGTTAGCAACTGCTGATGCATTCATAGGGTGTCGATCAGGTAATATGATCATTTCACGAGGAACTGAAAGGAAACAACTCACTCTGTACCCAGCAGCACAAACACCAGCAGTAGCAAACAACTTATGGCTTGATGATAAATACAATGATAAGGAAGAAGTTCAATCTGTTTTCAGCATCAATCAAATCTATGATTTTCACGAACATAATAATGATGATTTGATAGAATTGTTCCTTTCTCAACCTGATATGTCTGAAGAATTAAGAAATGAACAATACCATGCTGCAGATGGAATTTTAGCACAGAGTTTTCAAGAAATATGTACCATCCATTCTTTTAAAACATCATTTGAAAACATTTTTCCCATACAATCTATCACAAACACTCAGAGCAAGACCATAGAGATTAGTCCAGGAAAAACATTGAATATTAACACTCACCTAGACTTATCTCAGGAAGAAAAATTGATTCAATTATTGAGGAAGTATCAGAAAGCATTTGCTTGGGACTACACCGATATGCACGGAATCCACCCTGAAACATGCACTCACCATATTTACACAGATAGTAATATAAAACCAGTGAGGCAACCACAGAGAAGAATGAATCCCATTCTTCAGGATATTGTTAGAGATGAATTACAAAAACTATTGAAAGTCAATTTTATTTATCCTATCTCTGACAGTCAGTGGGTATCACCATTGGTAGTAGTGCCCAAGAAAAATGGTAAGTGGAGGATTTGTGTTGATTACAGACAATTGAACAAAGCAACCCTCAAATATTATTTTCCACTACCATTTATCAACCAAGTGCTAGACACATTAGCTGGGAAATCATCATTCTCTTTTCTTGATGGTTTCAGTGGCTATAACCAGATCAGGATAGCCTTAGAGGACCAGGACAAAACCACTTTTACTTGTCCCTGGGGCACTTATGCCTATAATGTTTTACCATTTGGACTTTGTAATGCTCCAGCTACATTTCAGAGAGTTGTATTAGCTATTTTTGCTGATTTAGTTCATGAGTGTGTTGAAGTTTATATGGATGATTTTTCAGTGTATGGTAATTCATTTGAACATTCATTAGAAAATCTTGAGAAAGTTTTGAAGAGATGTATTGAAGCTAATCTTTCCCTGAGAAATGAAAAGTTTTTTATGATGCTAAATGAAGGGGTAGTATTGGGTCATTATATTTCCTCTCAAGGCATTAAATTTGATCCATCAAAATCCAAATCATTGTCAATTTGCCAATTCCAAAAACTCAAAAAGAGGTAAGAAGCTTTCTTGGGTATGCAAGCTATTATATAAGGTTTATTGAACATTTTAGTAAAATAGCTCTACCTCTGTTTAAGCTTCTAGCAAAAGATACACCTTTCAATTGGAATGAAAATTGTCAGAAAGCTTTTGAAACACTCAAAGAAAAGTTATCAACCACACCAGTCTTAAAAGGACCTAACTGGACCTTACCGTTTCACATCTTTACATATGCATCTGATACTGCAGTAGGTGCTTCATTAGGCCAAAAAGAAGAGTCTTTGAATTATGCTATCTATTTTATTAGTAAAAACCTAACACCTGCAGAATTAAACTACACAGTCACTGAAAAAGAAATGCTTGCAATCATACACGCTGTGAATAAATTCCGACATTATATAACTGGTTATGAGGTTTTTGTACATACTGACCACTCTGCCATTAAATATCTAATGAACAAACCAATCACTAATGGCAGAGTTACCAGATGGTTGTTATTACTACAGGAATTTAATATTACAGTGTTAGATAGACCAGGTAAGGAGAATCAGGTGGCATATTTTCTTTCTAGACTCCAGAATTCAGGTGAGGTTGTTCCGGTTGAAGATTATTTTCCAGATGAAAATTTATTTACAATTTCAGTAGTAGATCCATGGTATGTTGACTTAGCTAATTATTTGTCCACAGGAAAGACACCTCCATATTTTACTACAAAGGAGAAGAAGAGGCTCATCAAACAAAGTGCTAGATATTCATGGGTCAATGGAGATTTATTTTACACCGGTTATGATATGATTATTAGAAGATGTGTAAGAAATGATGAAATAATTGATATTTTAAAATCTTGTCATGACGAACCGTGTGGTGGGCATTTTGCAGCAAAAAGGACAACATTCAAGATTCTCAGCCTTGGCTACTATTGGCCATCTATTTTTAAGGATTCCAAGAAGTATGTGAAAAGTTGTGACAGTTGTCAAAGAATGGGTAGACCAACAGCTTCAGATGAAATGCCACTTCAGCCCCAAGTACATTTAGAGCCATTTGAAAAATGGGCTCTATATTTTGTAGGACCCATCAATCCACCTTCAAAGGGAAAAAAGTACATCCTAGTATGTACTGACTACGTGACAAAATGGGATGAAGCAAAAGCACTTGTCCAAGCAACAGAGCAAACAGTGGTAAACTTCCTCTTTGAAGAAATTTTTGTAAGGTATGGAGTACCAAGGGAGATAGTGACGGATCAAGGTACTCAGTTCACTTCAAGGTTCGTTCAAGACATCACAGAAAAATATAAAATCAAGCACAGAAAAAGCACACCTTACCATCCACAGGCCAATGGCCAAGTGGAATCAACAAATAAAACTTTGGAAGGAATTATCACTAAAACAGTAGCAATGAACAGAAATAATTGGGAGGAAAATCTCAAAGATGCACTCTAGGCTTACAGAATCACGTGGAAAGACAATACAGGATTTACACCATATCAGCTGGTGTATGGAAAAGAGGTAATGCTTCCTATCGAATTTCAAATACATACTTATAAAATGGTTGCAGATTTAGGAATTGATCTCAATGAAGCACAAAAGGAGAGAATTATGCAATTGAACCAGTTAGATGAGATGAGGCAGCAAGCAGAAGAGAGAACAATCCTAATGCAGAAACAAAGGAAGCAGTGGCATGATGCACACATTAAGAAGAAGCAATTCAAAGAAGGAGACTGGGCTTTACTCTTTGACTCTAAATTAAGAGATCATAAAGCCAAATTTACAACACACTGGATGGGTCCATATGAAATAGTTCAAGTATATGAAAATGGATCAGTCAAACTTACTACAATTGATGGAGAAGGCAACACTTTTATTGTCAATGGACACAGGTTGAAACTTTATCATAAACCCATCAGCAAGGAAGATTTTATTGAAACTGTATCTCAGCAAAAGGAGGTTGAGATATCACAGCCTTCAGCTGTGATATCTCTACCTTAGTCATTTCAATTTATTTTAAAAATAAATAAAAATAAAAAATAAAAATAAAATAAAAATAAAAAAAATAAATGGTTTAGATGTGAAAACCAGACTCTGGCACACTCTAAACCCGAATTCTTACTGGAAAACCAATCATTTGGCTGGTAAGAATTCCTTGTTCTACTTGTTTACTGTTTTTTCATCAATTCAATAATGACTTGAGGACAAGTCAAAGACTTAGTGGGGGAGAAGAAACAGTGGTTTTTCCTATCTTATCTCCTCAATTTCAATTTTTCAAGGAATTTTTGTTTCAGTCATTCAATCAAAAAGTTGTTTTAATTAGTGAAGGGACCTGTTTGAGCAATAAAATAGTCAGTGGGACCTGTTTTAACATAATTATGCAGAGGGACCTGTTGAAAAGGCTATGTCAATATTACCAAAATCAGAGGGACCTGTTTGAAGACTGCATCAAAGACAACAAGCTTTCAAAGGTTGTTTATCAAAATTCTAATCAAGGCTACATCATCAAGACTACATCAACACCAAAGATAAATTTCTGAACCAAGGCTACATCAACATCGAAGATAAAAGAAGTTGTTCTTCAGATTTTAAGGGACCTGTACAAGCAGATCAACCACACCTGTACAAGCAGATCAGCCACACCTGTATAAGCAGAATTTTGTCAGCACAACAAGTGTAATGTATTGAAATTTTTATTTTTAACATTTAAAATTCTTAAATTATTTTAGTGTTAAAAATGATAATTATTATTGCTTGTTATCAATTTCAGAAAGCCTTTCTTATAATCCCTATACCCATAACCTTTGTAATATTCCCTATATACTCACCTCATTATCACTTTGACTATTTCTATATGATCATTTCCATTTCCCTATCACACATAATATCATTATAAACCTTAGCCTATTTTTATTTTCTATTCCTACTACGCTCTTTAAACCTTTTCATAAACCTTTCATCATTTTTGAATCTGACCTACAAAGTACCAACAAGTGATGGCCTTAATAGATACTCAATGTAAAAGTTCGTTCAATGGAAATATATTTGTTAAAGCGCTTGTCCTCAAATGATTTCATTCATTTCGACTGCTGGAGTTACAAAAACAATCTTCTGACCCAAATCTGCTTATGAAATGTATCCGTTATGATTTCATCACCAGCACGATTTGTATATTGTGCTATCATGATTATGCTTCTGCAAACCAGTACTTCTCCTTTGTGTTCATGATTTGAACGCGCCTTCTGACTTTGCAAACAAACTCACGGCCTCTGATAGTAAGACTTTGTTCTCTGCGTTACCATTATAGTAATTGGATCTTATGACATCAAGCAAAATGAAGGTCGGCTGTTGAGTTTTTATTTTATAAAACTCAGAGTTTATAAAGTTAGTTAAGAAGTTAATGTTCAGACTCTGAGTTTCTTAAAGAGGGCCGAGATAGTAGATGCTAAAAGGGGAGAAATATAGCAGACAGGCTTATTTAGCGTTTTTTTACTTCCACCCAGAATTTGAGGAAACAGCTCAGGCAATTGAAGAAGTAAGCACAGAGAATTGAGGACGTCAGCCAGGTCAGCTCAGTGGAACGCAGGAAAAGAGGTAACAAGTTGAAAACCCTGATTGAATTTTTGAGCATAAAAAGGGGTTAGAACAGAGATTTTTAAAATGACAAATAGAGCAGAGCCTGAAAAATTTGATAGTTCAAAATATCATGAAGACTGTGTTAAGATTTTGAGGGAGAAACACTGGTTGTCTTTTCTAGAAAAATTTAATGGAAACAATGAGGAAGTTACGAAACAATTTGCATTTACATTAATGGAGAGAAAGCTTTGATAGGAAATTTCTCCTTTAGAATTTTAAAGGATACAATAGCACAGACATTAGAAATCAGTCCAGAAGGGGAAAAGTATTTCAAAACCAAGAAATTTAGAGAAAAATCATGGACTCAGTTTATGTCTAGGTCAAGGGTTTCTTCTGTCAATTGGAAAAAAGGTGTTCCTCGAAGTTGGTTAATTCACCCATGGGATGAGATGGTATACATTCTTCAAAAATTTGTTACATGTGAAGGACGTTACATCATAGTATACCTATATCACATAAAACTTTTGTTGCACTTAAAGGGTCAATGCACTATCAGTCTGCCCTATTTTCTCTTACAAAGTTTGACTAAAATGTCGAATACCATTCAGAAAAAAAAAGGTAATGAAGATAGGAGCTTGTATCATTTTGGTTTGATCAAAATTCTAATTGAATCTGAGTTGCAGAAGAGAGGAAAAACATGGAAAGAATTTTTAATTGCCAATCAAATCGAAATTAGAGAGGATGAACAGGAGAAGCAAGGAAGCATAGAGCTTATGATTGATATTGATGAGGAAACCCCTGAGCTTAAGTCAAGAAATGTTCCTCAACCCAGCAGTAGTGTGAGGACAAGAAGAATGAGGCAAGAAGATGCCAAGAAAATTGCAAAAGAGAAAATCTTCACTACTTATAGGAGAAGATCAAGGAGAATAAAAAGGAATCAAACACAGGATGATCAACCAGAGCAGAATGCAAATACACCAATGGAAATTGAAAGAAGTGCTAATTCACAGCCAGAACAAGAAGCAGAGATGGAAACTGAAAGTAACAAAGGAGAAAGGAAAGAGCCAGTACCTACAAATAAGAAACAGAGAAAGTTAGAGAAACAGATTGAAGAGCTAAAAGAGGAATTGATGGAAGAAAATATGTTAGAGAAGGTCATAAAGAAAGAAAATGAAATGTTGAGAGCTTAGAGCAAGAAGATTCAGCAGAAAAATGATAAATTGAAGAAGAAGGTCAAAGAACTTAAGACTGATCAAATTGAAATATGCAAATGGGCAACGAAATGGTACACTCAGAAAAAGATTCTCAAAGAAAAATACAAGAATATGAAACATGAGTCCCAAGTTTAGAAGAATGTAGATGTATTACTACAAGCAGCAGAGGCACAAGCAGAAACAGAATATAAAGGGAGCACATCAGGATTAGCATGAGGACATGCTAAATCATTGAGTTTGGGGGAGATGTTGGTAATATTTTATTGCTATTCTTTTCTTCTAAAAATCCATCATTTATCTACCATTTTCTTCCATAAACTCCTCATAGTCCATTGAAATTGATTAATGAAGCATTATAATTGTTATTTTACATTAAATTTAATTTATGGATTTTTATGTTAAAAATTGAATTTTTCAATAAAATTACGGGATGTAATAACTTCCTGTAACCGGTCTATGTTGTGACATATGGCATAGCAGGAAAATCGAAATAGAAGACAAGGACGTGATCTAGGATGTACATACATGGTGGAAAATCTATCTGGCATCGAATTTGGAGCTCCTGAGTATTTGGTCAACGCTGGTCAAGTCCAGCCTATCCAGCAAAAAAATCAGAAGTCATAATGAATGTACTTGATATCTTGCTTAAGATTAGGAACTCTAAACTGATTCGAACTGTTTTGGGATCAGTTAGGATTAGGGAGGAACGAAAATAGCCTTTCTGGTTGTAAATTTTAATAAATAGGAGGATGAAAACATGTAATGGGATGGATTGATTATCATTGAAGAAGAGGAATGCTAGTGAAGAACAGACTTAAGACTGTAAGCGTGTTTCCAGAACTCTATTTTTGATGTAATTCATTCTCAGTACTAAATCAAAGACAGAATTTCTTCAATCATAGTGTTTATGAGTTAACGTTCTTATCACTTGAAGTTTTTTTTAAAGTGTGCCTTCAAAATGTGGAAGGGCCCCTACGTGAGGATTGGTACACTTTCTTTTCTGTTTCATACAATTTAGTATTCAGATCTGAATAGCATTTCATTTCATTTCATTGTTTGTGAGTTTATCAATTCAATTATAAGTTTGTGTGATTGTTATTTTATGATTCATAGTAGTAGCTTGAAAGTTCAATTGCAAAATTATTGAATAAGTCCTTGTAAAAGGTTTAATTGAGCATTGAATTTCAAAACATTCCTATGAACTCTGTTTTCATGAATTTAGTTTTTAGTATGTTTAGTGTGTTATTTTGAAAGAGTTTTTGTGAATTATATCTTTGTAAGAGGAATTTGAAAGCTTCGGTTAATAACACTCATTTTAGGTAATTAGATTAAAGTTAGATAACGCAAGCATTTTAAAGTGTGAGGAAATACATTTCAAGCTCTTTTAGGAGAGTGATGAGCTTGTCATAGTAAGCATTTATCTAGACAAATAGAACAGATCCTTTTAGGTCTATAAATATTAGACGTGCCGCTAAGACTACCTACCTTGGTCGACATTAAATTGAGTCTAATCTAGAATCCTAGATTGGTCTTTACAATAATGAACGTCGTTACAACACATCGATCTCTGTCTGCACTTTATATTTTTAAAATTAAGGAACTAAAACATAAATTTGAATAATTAAAGTGAACCCTTATGAGTTAACAGAGATTAAATGCAGATATGGATAATGTGAGTAACTATCACAAGGATAAAAGCATGTTGTCATACTTGAGTTATTTCTTTTACTACATTGAAGAAAGTGTGATTTGAATTTTGAAGTTTTTTTTATTTAAAATATTATTTTCATTGTGAGATTCAGTTTGGTTGAATCATTCTTTTGTGTGTGCAAGTTATTTTAGAATTCTGATTTTCCTTTGCAATTTCTTTCATAGATTAGCACACCCTTTCTTTTCCTGGAAGTAATTGCAAAACCTAGTGTAGGAATCTTTGTTCTAGTACAAGAACCAATATCTTGTTACACGAACAGGGTGCTCGAAGCCTGAAGTTTTAAGCCCCTGCAAAAATACACAAATCTCCAGTGCAAGTGTAAAATATACTTCCTGCGCATAAGTGTTGTACCTGTAATAGTGCAAGCATACTGTAGGAGTATAGGAATAGCAGCTTGGTGTAGGAAGGAAAATCCTTAAGAAGGAAATTTTTTCTAAGGGCCCACTTGTGAACATGATAAAACCCATATTGAAGATATACATAGAATTGTATTTCAACAATCAAGATAGTTTACAGCAAGTGTGAAAGTTCCTTTATTTGGTTTCTTCGCAAAGTACTTTCTTTCGCATTCGAGAAATAGAAATTCTTTGGTGTAAATTGATGTATCATATTTCCTTTCAATTATACAAGATCTTGATTTAAGAAGTAGGAATAGATAGGAAAATTTCATACCACTTCTGACATTTCTTGTGCTTAGTCTCTAAGTTTACAAACCCCCGAGATGACAATTAAGTGTTGAAATGAGTTTTCTTAATAGTGATTCCTGCACCCAACATTTTGGTGCCATTGTCGGGGAGACAATTTGAATTGGTAATAATTTTCCATTTTCTAAAATAGAGGTAAGTCTGCTATTATTTTTTCTGCAGTGTGCTTGTATTGATTGAAGGAATTTATAGGTTTTGAGTTATTTTCAATTTGCAACATTTTATTGAGTTTTGTTTTGTCATTTTTTGAAATGAATGCCTAAAAGGGGTAGGGGTCTGAAGCCCACTAAGGGCCAAGGAAATACTAGTAAATATGGCATTAATTCTCACATTGGGCCTTCTTTTACAGGAAAAAATTCCATACAAACCCAGACTCATCACGTAGCATTGTTTACTTGGACTCTGGTAACAATAGTCCATGTGTGACACATCCCACAAAGGGGAAGAAGGAGACTATTGGAACCCATAGTCAACCTTTTGAGCTTGTTGAGAGTGGTTCTCTTGGAGAAACAACAATGGCAGATCACGAGAACCATGCAGAGGGAACTGGCAAAAATCAGGTAAATGAGGAACAATCCAGTTTTGGATTCCAAATTGTGGATCTTGACATAGTTGTGCAAATGAATAATATTCCACTGTTAGCTCTTCCTCATTTCTATGGTAAGGTACATGAAGACCCAAACTCTTTTCTATTTGAGTTTGATATTTTTTGTAGGAGCTATGATTATTCATCTTATGCTCAGAAATTAAAGTTGTTTCCTGCAACTCTCAAGGATGCAACATTACGTTGGTTCATGGGACTAGGGGGAAACACTATAGCTTCTTGGGACTAAATGAAGAGAGTGTTCTTGTAAAAATATTAGGAATATTGTAAAACTAGATATATTTAAGATGAAATATTTACTATTGTGCAAAATGATGATGAGACCCTAGAGGACTAGTTAGAGAGATTCTTGTATATCCTCCAAAGGTCAAAGCACAAATTTGATCTAAGTACCATTAGGACCTTGTTCTTACGTGGACTTACTGATGATGCTAGGAATAATTTAAATAATTTAGGACAAGGAGATATTGCCCAGAAACCTTTTAATCAAATATGTGACTTGTGCAAGAAATTCTCAGGAATCAATATAGATCTGGTAAAGGAATTCGAAACAGAAATAAGAAAACCGAATCTATTGAATCTATGATCATTGGATTGGAGAACAAAATGGATAATATGAAAATTGAAATAATGAATATCGTTAGCAAACAAATAGACTCTTTGAAATTTGATCAAAAACTTGTAGAGGAACAAGAGTCATTATCTATTTTTCGTCCAAAATGTAGAAAAAAACATCTTTTATGAGAATGTCCTCTTGATGTTAAAGGAGCTAATAAATGTGCAATTTTTGCAGAGAACCATGCCATGGAAAATGTCCTTCCATACCTGGGTGAAATTTGTATTTGAGGGAGGACAACCAGCAGCTAAATCATTGCATGCTATGGGAGCACAAAGAAACTGGCCTCAAGTAAGTGCAGGGATGGCTCCTGAACTTCCATTGCATTTGTTTGGTTATAATGCACATCCATATTCCTATCTTAACACTAATCACTCTCAACATTGGTAGCATGGGAACCAATATCATTATGGAAAACCCTCTTAATCTTGGAAACAAGGATGGAGAGGGTCAAACCATTCACACCATTCCTATCATGCACCTATGTAATCATACCCACCTAAATATGCACCTTACCCAATTCCACAATCGTCATTTCCCTAGGTGATTCAGCCTATGCCACCATTACCTTTGCCTTTGTAATATTCCCAATTGGCCATGAGCTAGTTGGAATATTCAATTTTTTTTTTCTTCTTTGTTTAAAGAATAAGAGGGCAAAGGAGGTCCATAATTCTTCTTAATAATGAATAAATCAATGCCAAATGTGAAAGAGACAAATATTGGCAGCTTAATTAAAGCACCCTTGGTGTGAAAGGGGCTGGATCACTTTGACTGGGTCAACCTTGACCAAATCAACATCGTTGTCATGGAGGAGTGCTCATCAATGAGGGACAACGTAGTTTTAGAGGGAGATGCTTTGTGTGAATGTAGTGATCTTTTTGAATGGGGCTTAGGGTTTGAAAGCTCATAAATTATAAAAGGAAGAGGATGGAAGCCATTGTTTAGTAGGTTGATGTATATTATATTTTTGAATATATGTTCTGTTTAGACATATATCTTTCTATTTTTTTTTAGCTGAGATAGAGTGTTGTTTAGAACAGGGTGTTCCTGATCAGGAATCCCACCTCTTCCATTGAGGAGCTCTTGGAGAAGTCCTGCACTACATTGTCCACTATATGGCTTAATGCCAAGCTTCTTCTTTTAACTACAATGTAGATCCTATTGAGGGTTTGGTTGTTTTTGCAGGTTGCAGCAAGTGGTTATTAGATCTATAGATCTAGGCCATTTCATTGCTTATTTTAAGTGGAGGAGGCTTCCTTTCCATTGGGAGGACAATATTGAAGGCCATTGAGCTTATTTTCATATCTTGGCATCATTCCAACTAGTTATTCATCCCTTCAGTGCATATTACTTCCAGATCTACATTATTTATGTAGGAGGAGTTGCAGGGTGGTTTGGCACACCATTTGGAGAGCTGATTTTCAGGTGAAGGGGATCTTCCTTTCACTTTGAGGATCTATTGCATGAGGTTATTTTATTGATCATATCAGATCAGCCCCACTTTCCAGATTTGTATTTTTCAGTAGATCTTCAGTCTTAGATCTCAGATCTACAACTTGTGCTTGGTGTTTTGCTGAAAACCCTTGAGGGTTTCTTTAGAGGAGCTTGTATAGTGCATAGATCTGGTATAGATCTATCTTTTGAGGCACATATCAGCCCTAGATTTGATGTATAATCATTTTCTGTATCAGAGATAATAAAATAATGTTGTAAGGGTCTTCCAGCTTTTATACATGGTTGCAGCACCTCTTATGGAGTGATTTTGTCCATTGGAGGCTTGTACTTTCTTTTTATATAACTCATGGGCCATTTATTATGCATATTTTGTTGCTGTTATAACTTATGAAAGGTCTCCATATTGGCCTATTTCTTTATAAATGATGATCTACAATATTGTTCCAACCTTTTGCACTATATTCCCGCTTTTCCCATTTGGGAATATTACAGTGGTATTAGAGCATAATCTTGGCAGAACCTGTGCATCCTAAAAGCCAATATGTCATCCGAAGAAGGAGAGCTTCTTACTGATAGAGAGAAGAGGTATCAAAGGAGAAGACACAGAAATTTTGATTATACGGATGAGAAAGAAGACAAGGGTGAAACCCCTGTATCTGGAGGTGAAGATGAAGAGAAGAAGTCCCTAAGATCCTTCTTCGAGCCATGCAAGACATTGCTAGAGAGATCAAAAAGATGAGGATGGACAGATTCAAGGAATCCCCTAAAGGATTTCATCATGGAGAAGGCTCTGGCATGTTTCATCACTGGAATGATCAACAAGTGCATCAACCACAAGTTTCCCAATGCTCTACCATGCCTACATTTCTGGTTGTGGGAAATGAAGGGTTTCAAGAGCAAGAATCCCTTGAAGACTATTTTATGGAGTATGAATCTCAAACTTAGAGATTCAAGGACCACTTGAGTTTTCATGAGTTTTTTCAAATAAAGGACAATAGAAAACCAAGGCATCATCATAGAAGTGGTGGATTCATTCATAATCATGATCGACACCATACTATGGACAGATTATTTTTACCCAATTCTGATGGGTCATCCAAGTATACTGCCAAATCTTGTGTAGAAAAACTTGACATCTACTTTCAGTTGAACAAGGTTCCAAGATGGAGGCCATTAAGATTGTAGTGCTACACCTTCAGCGTGAAGCACATGACTGGTGATTCCATGGCTTGTCTACATTAGTTCATGCCAATGTAACTACATATTCAAAGTTCACTAGAAGGCTGGTGGAAAGGTTTTATAGAAGAGATCTTGAAGCACCATGCATGGGGCTTGAAAAGTTGAAACAATCAGGTAATGCAGAAACTTACATCTCTAAATTTTTAATACTTTCTGTTATGGTTCCTGATTTATCTGCAGCAAGAAGGGGGTACATGTTCATTGATGGGTTAAATGATCCTCTTCATGGGTTGGTTAAGTCTACCAATCCCACTACCCTACATGATGTCATTGAAATGGCTAGAGAACTTCAAGATGCCTTGCCAAAATCAAAGGTTACATTTCAACATAAGCCCTCTTTTCTATCAAAGGTAAATAAGAGAAGGCTCCTCCTTCAAAGGAGAGCTCATAAAAAAACCTATTGATGATGATGTATGAAGAGATCTAAGAAGAAGGAAGATTTTCTTAACTTTCCAAGAAGCTTGGGCACCTGGACATAGATGTGAAGCTGGAAAAGAACATTACATAGAGGTCTTCTCAGATGATGAGGAGGAAGAAGAAGATGAACCAAGAAGGGGTCACAACACTGACACTGCAGGAGATGAACTAGCACCATCAGGATATGGGAATGGAGCATTTGATCCTATTGGAGGGGCTTTTGCATCATTAAGAGGTGTACCTAATTACTTGACCTTAATATTTCAAGGTTCCATATTGAATCAGAGGGTTTCTGTTTTGGTTGATAGTGGGGCTACCCACAATTTTATTGATGCAAAAACTAGTGCAAAGGAGGGAAATAGTCACTGATGCTTTTGAGGGATTTTCTATTTTGGTCCCAAGAGATAGAACTATGCAATGCATTCATTATGTTACATCATTATCAGTCACCATGGGAACTTATACATTGATTGATCACTTCTTTGTGGTTGACATACCCGACACCAATGTGATATTGGGTGTTCAATGGTTGATTACTTTGGGGAAAGTCACCACTGGTTGGGAGGCTTTGCAGATGGAATGGGTGGATAAAAAGAGTGGTAAGACTGAAATGATCAAAGGCATGCATACATATCCCTCACATACAAATTCCACACAGAAATTAGAGATGGATTTGCGTAGTGGAAGCAAGGACCTTACAGTCCCATCTATTATGCTTATGAGATTGCTGCATGGGACACTATTATTTAGTAGCAAACCACCTGGGAGGCCACCTGATTTAGATTTTGTTAGAGATTTCTGACAACATGATGCTCCAAACATAGATCCAGGAGGGATGGGATCATTATAAGACCGTGAGATAGCGCTGGGAGTCTTGGGTAGTCTCAAGGAGGAGGGAGACATTCTCCCACATCATCATTACCCACTATCATTTCAAATTTTTCACTATGGGAGGAGATGCATGGAAGGAATGGCCTTCCAACATGTACCTTTGACATGTAATATGTCACGGAGGAGAGAATCCATATGAAAAAATTTCTTTGTGATAGATCATCAATGCTGTCACTATGAGAGATCGATCCATATTGGAAATCCCAACTGTTGGTGGATTATTCCAAGGATCTTCACACATGTATGATACTTGATGACCAACTACATGAAGAGGGCTATTTAGTCCAAGAAGGCATCAACTATTATCATAGTAGGATATTCTTATATAGAGCCTCCAATCTCAAGCAGAAGTTACTATAAAGAGCTTATGAGGAGTTCTTTTTCAGCCACACATATTCCATGAGATTCTACAACATTGTCATGAGAAACTACACTTGGAAGGGCTTTGAAGAAGAACTATATTAGAATTTCCAAAGAAGCATGAACCATGTGGAGTTGGGAGAGCAACATAACTCTATGAAGGAGTTAATTCAGCCATCTCTTTCCTCTTATGGAATGAGAGGAGATAGATCTATGCACCACTCCATTTGTATGAGGAGAAATGTTGGTGAAGAACATGCTTGTATAACTAATGTTTCATTTGATTATTATTTTCATTCTTTCACCATGTATATTAATGCCATATCTCTCAAAAGGAGCACTATACCATATAAAATTCATGGCCAATTCTGGGCCACAAACATTTCTGAACATGGCCACTCCCTTGGAGATCAAAGGGAGATTTTGTATCTTTTTGGGTGTACTCCTAAAGCACCAAACATATCTCACACTTTCAGCCATGGTGAGATTATTTGGGAAGAAAATAAGTGATGGGGAAACCACTTACCACAACATGATTTGATGCAACCAAGAGATTTACTGCATTGGTTCCACATGTGGGACTATGACCCACCTCCATATGCACAAACTTCTATTTGTATGTATTTAATTATGATCCCATACATTGATGATGTACTTATACTTTTTATGGGAATGTTTGGATGGAGCATGGGAGGTATTTATGTGCCCTATCGGATGGCTATTCTCCATGTTCACTATGATACATGTTTCAGGGAGAACATTGGGCAAACCATGTTTGTTTCATTTGAACTATTGTCTCCTTATGGGATGGATTATTTGCATCTCATGAGAACTTTGGAGGAGCAATTCATGGAGGGATGGATTGGTGAACACTTAGCTTATGAGGGAAAATTATCACATGTTGGTATCACCAATGCTGGAGGTTTGCAGAACTCACCTTGTCAGTTGCTTGAGGACAAGCAACATTCGGGAACGGAGGACTGTAATATTCCAAATTAATCATGAGCTAGTTGGAATATTCAATTTTGTTTTTCTTCTTTTTTTAAAGAATAAGAGGGCAAAGGAGGTCCATAATTCTCCTTAATAATGAATAAATCAATGCCAAATGTGAAAGAGACAAATATTGGCAGCTTAATTAAATCACCCTTGGTGTGAAAGGGGCTAGATCACTTTGACTGGGTCAACCTTGACCAAATCAACGACGTTGTCGTGGAGGAGTGATCATCAATGAGGGATAGCACAGTTTTAGAGGGAGATGCTTTGTGTGAATGTAGTGATCTGTTTGGATGGGGCTTAGGGTTTGCAAGCTCATAACTTATAAAAGGAATAGGATGGCATCCATTTTTCAGTAGGTTGATGTATATTATATTTATGAATATATTGTCTATTTAGACATATATCTTTCTCTTGTTTTTTAGCTAAGATAGAGTGTTGTTTAGCACAAGGTGTTCCTGATCGGGAATCCCACCTCTTCCATTGAGGAGCTCTTGGAGGAGTCTTTCACTACATTGTCCACTATCTGTCTTAAGGCCAAGCTTCTTCTTTCAACTACAGCGTAGATCCTATTGAGGGTTTGGTTGTTTTTGCAGGTTGCAGCAAGTGGTGATTAGATCTATAGATATAGGCCATTTCATTGCTTATTTTCAGTGGAGGAGGCTTCCTTTCCATTGGGAGGAAAGTATTGAAGGCCATTGAGCTTATTTTTAGATCTTGGCATTAGGCCAACTGGTTATTCATCCCTACATCACAGTTTACTTCCGGATCTGTGTTATTTATGTAGGAGGAGTTGCAGGGTGGTTTGGCACACCATTTGGCAAGATGATTTTCAAGTGAAGGGGATATGCCATTCACTTTGAGGATCTATTGGAGGAGGCTATTTTATTGATCATATTAGATCAGCCACACTTTCTAGATCTATATTTTTCAGTAGATATGCGGTCTTAGATCTCAAGTCTACAACTTGTACTTGGTGTTTTGCTGAAAATGCTTGAGGGGTTCTTTAGAGGAGCTTGTATAGTGCTTAGATCTGATATAGATCTATATTTTGAGGCACATATAAGCCCTAGATCTAATGTATTATAATTTTTTGTAGCAGATCTAATAAAATAATGTTGTAAGGGTCTTCCAATTTCTATACATGGTTGCAGCACCTCTTATGGAGTGATTTTGTCCATTGGAGGCTTGTACTTTCTTGTTATATAACTCATGGGCCATTTCTTATGCATATTTTGTTGCTATTATAACTTATGAAGGGTCTCCATGTTGGCCTCTTGCTTTATAAATGATGATCTGCAATATTGTTCCAACCTTTTGCACTATATTCCTACATTTCCTATTTGGGAATATTACAGCCTCAACTGTTTCAACCTCCTCAACTTCCTGCCCAACCCATACCAAACCCCAATAAAAAATCAGTACAAATGATCCATTCTATGAACTCGATTTTTCCATCCAGATATCAGTCTATGCCAGTTGGATTCAATGATCTTCAATTGAGATTAGGGAAGATAGTAACCTCAGAAAATTAGAAGCAGTGTATGGTGATTATCAAAGAGAAAGGTGAGAAGGAAAGTCCTTACCATTCTGTGAGATATTTCACCATTCATCCCATACCCTTACTTTTAGATCCTTTTCCATCCTCTTCAAACCAACCTCCCTATCTAGAGAAGCTTGTTGTGGAGAGGAATGAACCCATTCCTAAGTCTAGCTTGGCTTCTAAGCTTAGGAATCTTTTTATAAAGGTACCTTTGCTCCAAGATATTAAATATATCCCCATATATAAAAAAAGCATTAGGGAACACTATCTCAAGAAGTGAAGGAGGATAATATTGGAACCCCAAAGTATTCTATTTGTTGGAAGAGCAGCAAAGATAATGATGGGGTGTATGCACATGGAAAAATATACTGATCCCAGAAACCCTGTTGTATATATTCAAATAGGTGATGTCATTGTCTCTAATGTGATTATAGACCTAGGGGAAACCATTAATGTTATGACCAAGCAAAACAAGTATCAAATTGGATTGATCCATATTCATCCTACTCCCATTGTGCTTGAATTGGCACACATATCTAAAGTCAAGCTAGAAGGGGTGTTGGATGATGTGGTTGTTTCATTATATTCTTGGGACATCCTACAGACTTCATTGTGCTTCAACCAAAGAGTCATGTGGGAGGACATCCCTTGATCTTGGGACGGCCATGGCTTGCTACGGTCAATTCTTACATTGGATGTCATTCTAGTGACACGTATATTTCCTGTGGAGATTCTAGGAAGAAGGTCACCCCATATGCACCTGCAAGATCCATCAAGGAGCTCTGAGACACCTTGTGGCTAGACTACAGTAGTGATGAGGAGACTCATTCTGTCTCGATGTTACATCATTTTGATAATTCTTCACAGGATGGTGAGATACATGACTTCCTGAACAATCTAGACACCATGCCCAACTTTGAGTCATTGAGCCAAATTTTTAATCTAGATTTTCAAGAAATTCACAATTCTCAAACTCCCTCACCACCATATCTAGCAACACCTGCGTGTACTCTTGATCCCGATACCACTATTGTTGAGATCAATCCAAGAAAATCTTTGCATATTAGTTCAGACTTGGATTCATCCCAGCAAGAGCAACTTGTGAATTTGTTGTGAAACCATCTTGATGCCTTTGCATGGGGTTATGAAGATATGAAAGGAATCCCTCCTAAAACCTGTACTCACCATATTTATATTCAGGATGGAGAATGGCCTGTCCGAAAACCCCAAAGGCATATGAAACCATCTCTAAGAGATGTTGTAAAAGAATAATTTCAAAAACTCTTAGATGTTGATTTTATCTATCCTATTTCTAACAGTCAGTGGGTCACCCCATTGGTATTAGTCCCGAAAAAAGATGGGAGATGGCGCATTTACATTGATTATATAAAATTTAACAAATCCACTCTTAAGGATTACTTCTCCCTTCCTTTCATCAATCAGGTGCTTGATACCCTTGCTAGTAAGAAGTACTTATGTTTTTTAGATGGCTTTAGTGGTTATAACCAGATATAGATTGCACCTGAGGATCATGACAAAACCACCCTTACATGTCCATGGGGTACATTTTTTTATCGAGTGCTTCCCTTTAGGCTATGTAATGCCTTGGCTACCTTTCAAAGGGTAGTCTTGGTAATTTTTGTTGACCTTGTGTTAGTCATCAGTATTTTTCACTTGTTAGTGATGACTAGTTCAACAGCCCAGTTTTCCAACAGCTGATCTTAAAATTTGTCAAATTTTCCAGCTAGGGAAAACACCCATAAAACCTTTTTGCTCTCCTTCCTTTTCAGTTCGCCCATGACAAGTTGAAATCCCATTATCAAATCCTGCCTAACCTCAGCCATACTAAGTCTGCCTGTCATCTCTAAAAGAGACAATCCAAATCTGTTCAAAAAGTCTCCCCCTAAGTTAGGAAGTGGCGCTTTAAGGCATTTCACCCTTGGCAACCATCAAAAGGCCAAAAAACCTCCATCTTCTACAGACCAATCATAATAGACCTCCCACTCTGCTAATGAAGTTAGTCACAACTCTAAGTCGCGCCACTTACACGCCCCTAAGTCTCAGCAATGCATAGACCATAAATCTCAAGCTGATTTTAGGTGTTTTATACTGTTTATGGATTCTACAAGCACAGGAAACATGTCATCATCTCAGTAGAAAATTTTTGACTCCACATTAGAAGAACAACTGCTTCTCAATGTGAACATGAGCCTAAGATACATCTTCAGGGTAGAGATTTATTCATCAAACTCTTGCAGCTTCATTTAGCATGAAAACACAGTAGAAGAAAGACAACACTGTCAAACAGACTTGAAATTTGTCATGGCCAAGAACCTCCTTCATCTATAAGCAGAGGTTTAAGGCGCCCCCTTCATCTACAAGTAGAGGGTGATGGCCAATGTTGACTTGAAAAATTGCAAACTGACTGTAAGACAGGTTTGTTTTTAAACAGTGAAACAGTAACTCCAGGTTTCTAAGGGACAGTGATGATAAAAAACAGGGCTAAGATCAGAAATGTTCAAATCAAGAGAAAGCAGAGTTTTTAGGTCTTATGTCCAAAGAAAGAGGATCAATTGAAGTTTCAGGTATCATCATCAGGGCGCAAACAAGAAGAGACTCCATTGATCAAAGCTATTGTAACAAAAAATCTCTGCAGGGGTGCTAGTATGAATGGCTCAAGTCAGTGCTGAGCAAGAAGACACTTCAAATAAAAAGACCTCTGTGTACTCTTATGTTTCTGTTGGGTTGTGGAATATAGTATATGGTTTCTAGACAAACATAGAGAAAAATCAGGCAAGTAGTATACAGCCCCCAGACATAAGCCATCTTGATATCATTTAAAAAGAGCCAGTGCAAGTCCCGGCATTGCAATCCACAATCCACCTCAAAGACGAGTACATTCTTCAGATGCAGCAGGGTTAGTGATTTCAGAGCTCCATTAGGAGGAACATGGCTAATAAAAAGCCTTGGTGTCTGTGAGTAATTCTAGCTGTCATTTCACACCTCATATATTTGTCTCCTCAACACAAAGATATAAACAGGTGATTTTCAAATGTGCTCATAACAGTTGACACAGAAAATCTGGCTATCTCTTCAAGAGGCATTACAATTGAAACTTTTGTTCATAATATGCAAAAGGGGTGCTTTGACATACTGTCAGTTTTTGGAAAGCTTGAGACAAACATAGGTCTTCATTAGTTAAGGGTCAAGAGACACCATATTGGTAGGTTTTGAGCAGAGAAAAGTGTGTTGGAAGCAGCGCCCTCCTTGATCAACAGAAAATGGCAAAGTCTGAATAAATGCAGCAAATTTGTTAACACCTACAGTTGGAGAAAAAACCGATGAAACACCTGGAGGTAGAGATTGTCAAACCAAGTTAAAAATATAAGCCATCTCTTTTCAAATGACAAAGCAGTTTTCAGTGTTTTTCTTGATAGATTTAAAGTGGGTTTTACATAATAAATATCATCAACAGTGTTAAAACAAAGTGATAGAGGATGATCCACAGTTCATTAGGGTTTTTCTCAAAGTTGGAGCTTCAGTGTTAAATTATCACCAAAGGGACAAATATTAGCAGAAATCACCTTTTTGAATCTATATGCAGGAGTGAAAACAGTTTTAACCTTTTCAAAATAGGTTTGCTTGCTATAAAAAGATTGGTACATATTAACATGGTTTAAGAGCATGAAAGACGTGCTGCCAACATCATCTCAAAAGGATAGATCCCTCTCAAATATAGGCTATATCATTCAGGTTTCAAAAAAGTGCACCAAAGGCATATTTGAAGAAAAGCAAAAACTTTGAAAGCCCTTAAAAATACTAACCGAGAGGTTTGATTTCATTTTGCATTTCAAATTAACAAAGTGACCGTTGGGGGTTTTCACCTTTTTAAAAAGGAATGTCAGTAGCAGAAGCATCATTTTGAGTTCTCCAGTGAATCGAAACCATCTCTTTGCAAATTTCCAAGCGGCGAAGCGGGGTTTTTTCAAGTCAAATTTTAAAAAGGTTTCGAGAGTTGGAGCAGCGCGGCACTGCGGCAAAGTGCGCGGCACTCACAGGGCAAGGTTTTCACTGGCGTGTGTGGCATCTATGTGCCGCCTTTCCTCTGTCTTGTGATCACGGGCGCGAGCAAACCCCAGCAAATCTTGTGTGGAATTTTTCTTTCTAGAGTGCGCATGTTTTAGGCCTCTAACACGCTTTTTCCAAGCTTCCTCCAAGGTGATTTCAAATCATTAAACTCATTAAAAGGGTTTTGCATCATATTCTGAGGTAATTTGTACAGCTCCCCCTTGAATTCACGTTTGATAGCTAATGTTTGGAGGCCAAGGAAATCGGGTTTCAAACAGTTATATGTGAAGTGACTGTGTTAAAGCGGAATAGGGTATTTTATTTCAAAACAGGCTTGCGGGTTTTTGACTGCTTGAAAACCTTTGTTACTACCACGAAGAAGCATTTCAAACTATGCCGACTATGTCCTTTAAACCTGAGAAGCTTGGTAGAACTTGGAGTTCCAAAGCATTTTAATTGGCGAGACCTTGATTTCAAGTTTTCCCAGGAGTCGGTATCTAAAACTGGAAATCCCATATCATGGCGAGCGGTTCAAGTAGGCCTTTCATCAAGCCCGAGCACAGAGAAACATGCACTGCTATTTTTCCTTTTTCTCATCTTCTTGCCAGCTATGCTCCTCTTATGAAGATCATAATGAAGTATTTTACTTCTGAAGGGAGATTTACCAAAGTTTATGCCTATCATGTCCGACTATTGATGCATTTCACTAGAACTAGGCAGCTGAATCTCCCTTACTTTTTGTGCAAGAGCATCGAGAAAATGGCATCCTTAGTTCAGAAGAAGCCTCCATCTCATCAAATAGCTTCTCTCTTCCTTCATTCTCTGATCAAAATCATCATTCTTCATCAGCTAGAGAAGAAAGGGGTTTCCTGGGATGTTTTTATTAGTCACCCGGATTTCTCCACTGTCCCTCCAGTCCATGTATCTCTCACCCCGCCTATTTGTCGCCCTTTACTTTTATCCAGTAGGCCTACTCCTAGAAGGCTCAGGATCACCATAGAACAGTCATGACAGCATGAAGAGGAGGGGCATGAACAGGTAGAAAAAGAGGAGGACAAACATGAAGGAAGTGATGAAGGACAACAGCTTGATTTTGATGGTCAGGGGCAGCAGCTTGAGTCACTAAGTGAGCATGGATTTGAAACACAACGAGCTTGATGTTGGTGAGCAGGGGAGACGGTGCAGACATTGATGAAAGGTGAAACGACGGCGGCGGTCACTCTCATGATACATTACAGCCTCCTCAAGTTGCACAACAGCTTCAAGAGGAAGGGCTTTTTCCGGAAGGTGACAAACAAAGTGACAAGGGCAAGGCCATCATGCCTTCCTCTCCCGAGAAAACTAAGCCCAGATAACAGAAGCCAAGTGCTCAGGTGGATTTTCTCCAAAAGTAACAAGAATTATCCGGAGAAAAAGAAAGTCACCCAAGAAAACTCTCAAATATTTTGCCAAGAAGGAAAAGTGCAAGATTAGCCTTCAAGGGAAAAGGGAAAGGCAAGATAGGAGAAAGTCAAGAACATGGAGGTGCATTGGCTGTCATCCCAGTCCAAAGTGATGACAGCGATAATGAGGCCCACATTCTAGAAAAACTTCTAATCCATAGAGAAGGGCAAATTGAGGCATTGGAGAATGATCTTCATCAGGCGAGGAACTTCAATCATTTCTTAGAGATCCAAAACAACCAAATGAGTGCCCATATGGCTGTCCATGAGGCACGAGAAATCAAATACAAGAATGAGGCTGCTAAAGCATAAGTAAAGATAGAGGAGCTCATCGGTGAGTTTGATGAAGATGAAGAAGAGGACCATCCTAGGCGAAAGAAGCCTAGAACCATAGGGCTTAGAAAAGCTCTTGAGAGGCAAAAGGAAGAAGAACAAGCACTTTTTCAATCCACTCCCCTCACTGCACTACTTGAGCAAGAGATTGAAAACAATAAGGAGGCATGGCTAGAAAGAGCCAATAAACATTTGGAGATGAAGCTCAAGAAGGCAAAAAGAGACTTGGAGCTGCGAAGGAAGATGACACAACACTATCAAAAGCTAAATCAGTTTGCCCGACGCAAGCTAAAGGCCACTCAAGAGAAACTGAAGGAAGAAAAGGGGAAGCGCCCGGCATGGAAAGAGAAGAAAGGCACATCAGCACTTGAAATTTTGGCTTCAGTTTCAGAGCATGTTGCCAAGGACCCTTGAGGGTCATGCCGGCCAATTTTGGGCACATTTTGACAATTTTTGGTTTTTTGGCATTTTTGAGTTTCTAGTAAAAAACTCATAAATTCGCCATTTCATTTTGAGGATTCTTCAAGGGAGGAGAATGGTATCATTGGATGCCATAATTTCATGAGCACACCCTCAGCGATTTTCAGAAAATTTGGAGATTATTTGCCTCCTCAAAACGGCGAAAAAGGCTCGCATTTTGCACACTCTGCCTGGTCTATCAGCAGACTGTTATTTTCTGGTTTTTTACACACAGGTGCAGATTTGGAGGACTTCTAGGCATCAGATTGGGGAAATTTCAGTTGTTCCAGAAAGTAAACACTCAGAGATTTCCAACGAGCTATCATGAGCCTCATTTCGACATCATGAAGACTGCCAAATGTTTCCGGCAAGTCAGGGGACCTTTTTCTGATGTAAATTTGAAATATTTTTGTAATTTTTGAACCTCTAAAATCTGCTTTTTCCAAATGTGCGTTTAGCTATTTTTGCACATGAAAAATTATGCAAAGTCAATTAAATTCCCTTTTTTAGCATTTTTAGATATTTTATGAGATATTTTTGTGCCTTGGGCTTTGCAAAGCCTCAAGGACAAGATTAGATATTTTGATTAGGCCAATAGGATGGCAAGTTGAACCATGAGGTTTTCCTCACTTGAGCCTATATATTCCAAAGGATTTCATTGTAAAACAAGGCTGAAATTGAAAAGAGAAGCAATATATGGTCATATGAGCTTTGGAAGAAAATACTTGTGTTATGCTTTTGGATTGCCTCTTGGATGTTCTTGGATGAATGATGAGGGATTGTTGATGGATTCCATGACTTGGTAGAATGGTATAGTGTCTCTTGCTTTGTTGTTGTCTTCTAGTTTTCATTCATGATACATGTTTCTTGCTTGCTATAGATCAGTAGAGAACAAATTTGAGATATGCCCATGGAGGCACCTCAAATTTCTTGTTTCTTCATAGCCTCTTTGTTTTCTTCTTCCTAAGTAACATTAAAGAATTCTTGACTGCTCCTTAAATATTTAGGATATTGTTGCTTGTTTCATTCATGGTTTTATACATGCTAAGAAGGACTTACGGTACGCCCTGCTTACCTATGGCTAGCTATAGTTCCATCCATGAAATTTCTCTTTGACTGATTAGATTATCATTTTGTTTGAACCAAGGAGGCCTAGTCTCGATCTAGCCCTTTGCCTAAAACTATGCAAATCTTGTTGTTTAAAGTGCCCAATAACTTGAAGTACTGTGTTTAGGCGTTCCGGCATAGTGTTTCGAGTTGTTTGTCTTCCTTGAGTGTTTTCCCCAAAGTCTGATAGCCATTTCCCAAAGTTAGAGGGTCTTATACTTCTATGCATGGCTTGAATGTTTATTTCTAAGTATTGATTAGCTTGTAGTTACATTTTGCATGATTAATGGTTTTCCCTACCATGTTTATGTTATCTATCAAACTAGTTACGCTTGAAACTCTTTGTTGTTCACAAAATTGATGTCCATTTACTCCATTTTGTCATAAGATCCTTTCTACCTTGAATCAAATCGGCCCTTCAACAGTCTTGTATCGTCATTTAATAGCTTTCTTGACTTTTTGACCCCATAGCCGAGTTAATCTAACATCTTGTTATCTATTTTATATCTTTGATCAGTTTCATCCCTCACAACTTAAAAAACCAAAAAAATTACTTCATAACGAGCCTAAAATCGGGAACTGATAAGAGAACAAGATATCCCTTAAACATATAGAGAGAGAGCCCTCAGTCAAGGAAGGCTAGGTCCTTGAAGCTCCAAGCTTAGTTTGATGTTACTGCTGTCATTTGGCTTGCCAATCGGCCAAATCACGGGACCACGACATAATGGCGATCACGGTGGGACTCGGAGTTAGTGACAAATCTAAGGACACCTTAGAATTCTAGAAGTCCTTATCTTCAAGAATACTGCCCTATTAACCACCCCCTCACTAGCCACCCTAACATAATGGCGATCACGGGTGGACCTGCGGGTTAGTGACGATCTAAGGACACCTTGAACTCTAGAAGTCCCTTATCTTTAAGAATGCACCTATTAGCCTCATCGCCACCCTAACATAATGGCGATCACGTTAAAACTACGAATATTAAACAAACTTAGTTTCCTATTTTCAGCGGCCTTAAGAATGCTATCCTAATTGACTTATCCCACGCTCAACATAATGGCAACCACGGTGGGACCTTCCGAGTTAGTGATAATCTAAGTACTCCTTAGTAACTCTCGAAGTCTCATTCAAACTTAGAAAAATTAAGTGTTGTCTGAAGAGTAGAAAATAGCTCCTTCACCATCTTAGCAAAATGATGAGTCAGTTATAGGAAAACTCTTCCAAACCTCAGGCACATAAAACTTAGAAAAACCCAAAAAAAATCCCTTAGATTGGTTTTTGACAGTATTGGTGGTGGACCATAGACATATACCACAAAACAACTAAAAATCCACCTGGCGACTCCACTAGCCTCCAGTAGGCCTTACTATTTTACCGAACTCTAGGTTACTATCCGATCAACCTATCCCATCGCTCACTAACATAGCGGGATATGGTGGGACATTGAGTATATGACAGTCTAGCAAACTCTTATAAACTCTTTGGTCCTTTAGATACTTAAACAAGCAAGCGATCTGGCTGGCGCTCAAATCTACCTTAGGCTGAAATAAGGTAAAACTCAAGGCTACATCAAACCACGCTCGGCCTCGTAGCTAGCCCTACGAGGACAGGAGAGGGCTCTCTCCGGGTCTATCTCGGCAAAGGATCTTCAAAGGGGCTGAGATGACTTATAATGAAAAATGAATACTGATTTTAGGCTAGTAAAGAGATAGGAATGTTTGATTTTGATTTTTTAGGTTTTCGTTGGAGAAATGGGAAAAAACAATTTTGGGTCCGGGGATAAGGTCAGACCTTTGCAGATTTCGAGTTGGGGTGAGGTAGGCAATAGTCTTAATGATTTTGATTGGATATATGGATGGATCAGAACTAAAGGGAGCTGAAAAGGGCAAGGATGAACATGGATCCTTCTCAAATAGGTGAAAACATGTAAAATTAAATGAATTCAAAGGCAGAGCACTATGAACAATGGATTCAACCTCATCTACTCATTCATTTAATTTAAGAAGCATAAGTGGGAAATGGCATACATTAAACATGAAGGAACTTACAATAAACTGAGAGAAAACACCATTAAGAATAGAAAGCCACAAGAATCCCAACAGGTGCCGCAAAACCTCTAATCTTTCCTTAGCCAAAATATGAAAAATATGTACAATGTGTGCCAAAGTTTCCCAAGAGTCCAACCTCTCCAACCTCTGAAAATGATTGAGAAATTACATCATATAGAGCATCCTAACCCCTTCCCACACCTTTAGGGGTCGAAATCCTCTTTCAGGGGTCAGTTTCAACCAAATTCTAATCAAGGAACTAAAATCTAGGCAGCTAACAACTTGCCTCTAAAAGAGTGGAAACTGATTCATTTACATGATTTTCACTTTTTTGAGAGTGAATCTTCTAGAATAGGTAAAAATGAGCCAAAGTTACATGCCAACCCTCAATTTACATCATGAAAACCCAAAAATTTCATCCACAAGCAAAACTGGTCCCAACTGGCCGAAATTCTGAGCTGGAAGTTGAAAATTCAGCCAAAAATTTAAGTGGGTAGCGCCCCTGAGCTGAGTGGGTAGCGCGCCTTTCAGCCTGATTTTGAGGCACTTCCCGGCATCCAAATTGAGCTCATGATAGCTCGTTGGAAAGCCCTGGATGTTGGCTATCCAACCCAAGTGGAATTTCCCAATTTGGAGCTCATTTTCCCTCCAAAACTTCATTCTCCTAGAAGTACTTCCTGCTGGTGCAAAAGGTGGCAGCAAGGTGGTTTTCATGGTGTTTTTGAGCTTTTTGACCCTCCAGAATCTGATGAAATTCTTCGGCAATGCCTGAGGATGCATAACTTACCATGAAAAATCCAAAAATGCAAAGATTTCCTTCAGCAAGTGTCCCGAAAAAAAGTGAGCACATCGACGTGCTACCCCTATAGTTGAAAAACCTGTTTTTAGACCAAAATATTTCAAAATGACAAAAATTTCTCCGAATTTGCTCAAATTCGGAGCGAAGACCCATCATCATGTATCATGCCCAGCCAATGAAGCCTCGGCCAAAATCCGGAGTGGATCAGGCCTTTTCCGCCGTTTTAGTGCTCTCCTGGTGCATGCAGTTCCTGTGGTGAAAACACTGTCTCGGTTGTATGTGTCGGTCTCTATCATGGTGTCACAATGTGTATGAAAGTATACTGATATGGTTATGATGAAAATAAGAGTTTGGTGTATGCTCCAATGTCAGATGTGTCACATATATGTCAAGGTGCTATAGGAAATATCACAATGGGAAAAGGACTGTCACAAGGAATTTGAATGGAAAATAGCCACTCTTTGACTACATGGGGATTTGACACATGAATAGGAATGAGTGTAGTGTAGGTCAATAGAAATAGCCCTTGCAACATTTGACAATGTCAATGGAGGATGTGGACAAGTGAAAATGGGACTATGTCATAACATGAATGATGAATAGTGTGAAAATGACAATGGCAATAACAATGAGAGCAGTGATGTAATGGCAATGAGAGAGCGTGAGGCTGAGGTAAATGATGAGCAAGGACACCACTGACAGTAGATGCATGAGCATATATATCAACAACACAAGCTTGGAAATCCTTCACAAGACTATCAACATGTCTTTCAAAACCCTAAGAAATGAATTTGCAATGAACATAGGTTTCACGTTTCTCCACATCAAACATTTGTTTCTCCACTTTCAAAACACCATAATCATGTCCAAAAATCACTGAGCAATGTTTAAAAACCTACTTGCAAGTTGTTGGAGTCAACTTGAATCAAAACTGGGTGCAAAACACAAATTTCTGGGCTTTTTTGTTTAAGTGGGTCGCACCCGTTCACTTTTACACTGGCTGAAATGCTCAAGTGGGTCGCACCCCTCAAGTGGGTCGCATTTCCCTCTTGCCACATAGTGCATTTTTCAGGAAGCTTTTGGAGGCCTTCCCGGTGTCCAAATTGAGCGTGTGATAGCTCGTTGGAAAGCTCTTGGAGTCTACTTTCCAACACAAGTGGAATTATGCAATTTGGATTTCATTTACCCTGTCAAAAATCAAATCTCCCAACACTAGTCAAAATGATCAGAATGAGGCTGCCTCAAGGCAGAGTGCTGTTGCAGTCAACTTTTGAAGGTCTTCCTAAACTCCAAATTGAGCTCATGATAGCTCATTGGAAAGGTATTTCTGTCTAGTTATCATTTGACTCATCAAGAAAGTCAGTTGGCCAAACATGCTAGGAGAAATCTTGATTTTCCCAAGGTCACTTCAGAGGTGCATTCAATTCTCCTGAGGCAACGATATTTTTGACATTTCTCTAAAACCATGATACCTGTGTAAAAAGTGAATGAGGTTTTTCTTCCTTGGAATGTTATGGACAAAAACCTCTCTCAGTTTTCCAAAATTCATCTTTTATGGCTCTGAAACATCTTTTGAGTGAAACTTATCCCGATGTGTGGAACAAGGGATTTTGTCGAAATGAAGCGAAATGAAGGGGATAAGGGGCTTCTAAATTCTTGGGGAAATTTTTGGAAGTAGGGAGGGATTTTAGGAAGTAGGGGAAAGTGGAATCACAGAGATTGAGTGAGGGGAAGGGGTCCAAAAGGGCAAAACACAGGCCTAGCCTAGAAAATTGCCAAGTTGTGGCAAGAAACTAGGGTTTGTGCAAAAATGAGGAATTTTAGGGATCTCAGTGATGGGAAGTGTTTAATAAGGTACATTAATGATAGGGGAAGGTGTGTGAACATCAGGATACAAGTTTTTTCGATGATTTGACTATCCAAGAGAAATTACCTCCAAAACCCTAGGAGAGGGAAATGGACCTTACCTAGGCACAACTGAAGCATGAACAAGCTGTAAAATGACCCAATGGAATTTGACATGATGATGAAAACCCTCTGAAATATGGTACACTCAGCTGAATGGTGACATGAACCGACATTTGGACAACTTTGACAGGAGTAAAAGCAACCCCTAGACCTAATGCCTAGTGACCAAATTTTGCTTGAAGACTCATTGAAATGACAAAATTTGATCTTGACACCTTAAAATCACTTTGTAAGAGCATGTTTGATCACCGACAAGTTTCCAGCAACCCATCTAACACAAGTCCCTAAGATCATTTGGAGTAGACTCTTTTTGTTATCGCCACCCTAGCAAAGTGTTGAAACAAGTTTAGAATACTTTAGACAAACCATAGGCTGCACTTAAGAAACTCAGAAAAAACCTTAAAAACATTTCCAGATTAGTTACTGGTGGTGGACAATAGCTATCTTCACAAAACAACCAAGTTCCACCTGGCGACTCCACTAGTCCATCCCTTTTATTTTGACCATCCTTCACCTTAGTAGAATTTTAGAGAGACCACCCATCCAAAAACATTCGTCAATACCATCCTCTCTAAACTCTAGATCCAAAATCTGGCTTCACGAAGAATCAACACCAGATCCCATCCAGACCCAAATCCCCCTATCATAGTAGATGACCCAGAGAAGATTCTGTGGCAAGCTTCCGAAACTGACCATCTAGCTACTGGTAGATCCATCCGTAAAACAAGATCAGTACCTAAACATCTCACTATCCTACCAGATTCACCTTTTGAATTAGAGTCATCAAAAACTCTTTTCAGAAGCAAGTCGCATAGTAAGATAAAATTTGACGATCTTGAACCCCTAGACCCACCACAGAGTCCTAGTAGAGAAGCCTCACCTTCCACACCCCCCGACTTTCAACTTCTCCATCATTTTGGCTCCTACCATCCCAGATCTGCTCAAAACCAGATCACTAGTCCAAGTTCATCTGCCACAACTGTTCAAACCATCTCAACTCCTCCCACTAGTCCTCATCTTGTACATCATCCATTAGCTCCCGTCATGGCAGCCTGGTACGCACCTTTGGTGTTTCCACTACCTTTGGCTCCTCTCCCAAATAAATATCAAGACAAAATCCCACACTTTACCGGAGAAGACACCACCACACCTCAACAACATATAAGTAGGATTAGTGATGCTTATGAATACCTGGAGGTACAAGACGAGACCGTCAGAATGAGAATATTCGCCCAAAGCCTGGGTGGTGAACCCAAAACATGGTTCAAAAGCTTGACTCCAAACAACATCCACAACATCCCAGAACTACATCAAATCTTCAGAAATAGGTGGGAAGTCCGAAGGAACCCTATTCAAATCCTATCAGAATATAACAACCTAAAACGAAAAAATGGGGAAAGTGTCCAGGCTTACTGCACTAGGTTCAACAGTGTATATAACTCCCTCCCACCTCATTTCAAACCCCCACTTGGTTTAGCCTTGGAAAAATTCCCCAAGGGTTTCGATCCGGACATGACATATCATTTGAGAGACAAAGATCCCCCTACCTTAGAAGAAATGCAACAAATAGCAATAAAAGCAGATGCCAACTTAGCAGAAAAAAGGGCTAGGACTAGATCAGAAAGAAAGGTCACATATAAAGATGAGGTCTCCACTTCATCTCCTTCCCTAGATCCTAGAATAGATGACTTAGTCAAAACCATGGCCAAAATGTGGGAAAGAATAAATGAAAAGGCCCCTGTTAGGGACAACCAGCCAAACCCTCCAAACAGAAACCGAAACCAAAATTTTAGGAGGGAGCAGCCTCAAAACAGACCAAGGGAAAATGACCAACAAATTAGGCCACCATTCAATGAAAATTATGTGGAAGAAGAGGATAGGGATACATAACCCATTGATGAAAGTCATTTGAACCTTATAGGGTCCGATAATGAGAGTGAGGTGTACCTCACAGAAGAAGAACAAGCGTTCTTTTCTCCTAATCAGGATGAGGCCAAATATGAAGATCTCGACGACCCTGCCATAGATTTTCAAAATTCCATAATAGACGCTCACCGACAGTATGACCTTAGAAGCAAAAGGAATCAAGATAATTCCAAGAAAGGTAACTCAGATACTACTAAAACCCCTGATACCATCCTTAGGAAAGCACTAAACAGTAACAAGATCGTGATGGAGAAGAATGACCAAAACAAAACTAAAGTTACCCAAACTAGTCCTGACTCAGATACTCCTAGTACTTCCACAAAAGTTCCCGAAGCGACTATGGCAAACAAAATCCCGAAACAAAGCCAACAAACTCAGAACATAGAGAAGGTCGTGGCCGAAAAAGATGAAACAAACATGTCCAAACTTCAGCTGCCTTTTAGCTTTGAGGGTGAAATCGCCAAGATCAAGATCACCATGCCTCTTACCGAACTCATCGCCCAAAGCTCTTACAAATCCCAAGTGTTAAAGGTCCTAAATCTAGGGAATGATGCAAACACTGTTAATCTAGCTGATGACACTCCTGAAGTGTTGTTTGGTCCGAAAATAGAGGGAAAATTCCAAGAGGGAACTACTCTTCCATTTTACATTAGCCTAAACATCCACGACCAAATCCTCCACAATTCCATGCTAGACTCCGGCGCCTCGCATAATCTTATGCCGAAGGTAGTAATGGAAAGACTAGGCCTGGAAATCACAAGACCATACAAAGACTTGTATTCATTTGATTCGAGTAGAGTCAAATGCCTGGGTTTGATCAAAGACCTTTGTTTTAGTCTGGCCCAAATACCTGTGAAACATCTAATCATGGATATAGTAGTGGCAGACATCCCTCCCAAGTACGGGATGCTTCTATCCAGATCTTGGGGAGCCAAACTCCAAGGGAATATTCAACTAGACATGTCATATGCCACCATTCCTGTGTTTGACAAAACAAGAATACTCTACCGAGAGTCACACATGAAATACATGATTAGTAGTCAAGAGAGGCCAGAAAACATTCCAATGTATTCCTTACATTCCGACCTGAACTATTTTATTCTGCATATTGATGAAGACATGGAGGAAGAGTCAGAAGAGACTGAAATAAGCTTAGATCCACCACATCAGCTGCCCCTGGTGCTCTATGATGAACTAGACACTCAAAACTACCATGATCATGAACAACTGTGTCTTGAAGAAAGTAAGTATGTCCCTTCTGAGGTGGGATTAGAGCAAGAAGCGCAAACACTTATGTACTATCAAGCGAATTGCTCTAACCCTAGTCAAACACCAACAGTAACCTGTGGAAATTTTTTTCGGGTAAAGGCTTTAGAAGACTTACACATCATAAACCTGTTTGGAACCCGAGAGCAAGGGAGTTTAATGTTTCTACCATATCTCAAGGATTTACCATCATATAGCTCTTCTACTGCAAATAAAACTTTGACTGTAACCCCAGCAGCTCAAAATATAGAAAAAATGCCTGATAAAATTCTTATGAGCAAGGGTGATAGCTGCAGTCCAAACATACCTGAGTTACTAAAATTGGCTCATATTCTGTCTTTTCATGAAAAACTTAGAAATGCTAGAATCAGAAATCTCATGCAGAATACCAATTTGTACAGAAAAAACAAGGGAAAACACTGTGACACTACTTTTCCCTCAAAGAATAACTTTGACAAGAGAAAACATAACAATCTGAACCAAACTGTAATAATCAGGGATAAAACAGCTGGTCATAGAGTCTGTTTTGATTTTAGAAATACTACTACATGTCCCTATAACAAAAATTCTGTTTTTTCTATCCAAGACCATGACATACCAATTAAAAGTGTTTTTAATCATATGTTTTCGCAAGATGATATTTCAGGTTATGATCAAAAGATTCCCTTGCAAAGTAGACAGCTAAAAGATTTTTTTTCAGTTTGCAGGAGGTAGATCTAGTTTCAGAATCAAAATTGCAAAACCACCCGACATCAGAAATCTGTTCATGAAAACCATGTTCCCAGTTCTCAATTTCTGCATTTTTGCATACCTTGATGATGTCATTATCTATTTCAAGAATGACCAAGAGTACATGCATTACTTGAGGAAGATGTACAATAAGGAAAGGAGTGGAAATCAGATATTCAAAGACATACAGCGGAAAGATACTGGTTTATTCAGAGATTCTTGCATGAATCCCTATGTCATGTTAGAGAGAGAAAACTTTCCAAATTTCTCTTTTCAAGAGTTGAGTGGGCCAAGAGTGAGAGGAGATCCTTACGAGGATAAGATGCTTAAATTTCGTCATTTCCAAGATTTCTGAGTTTGCAACACTTTCATTCATTGTACATACCACTGTTTGAAACATAGAAAAATAGAAAAGTCAAAAACAGTAAAAGATAGAAAAGAGGGCGAGTGAAGATAGAACAAAGGCCCCATGTTCCAAAAAATAGTCCTTCAGAAAGCGCGCAAGTCTAAATGCCGCTACTAGTACTTCAATGTCTTGTTCAGCTATCTAGCCTAATCATAGCTGAGCATGTTTAAATTTATTTGCTGATAAGTTAGTGAGTGAAAAAGATGGTCAACATTGTGTAAGATTGACTTATCACAAAGAATAGATTAGGGAGAGATTCTGGTTCCACATACCTAAAACATAACCAAAGAAAGAAGCAAGGGATGAAGAATACATTGTACATCTTAGCCCCGCTTTTCTAGTTTTCCTTTTTGCAAAATAATATTTGTGTGCAGTTTGTCCTGTCATGCCGCAAATATATGACAAATCAGACACTTTAACCCTGATTTGTTCATTTTAAATTTCTTGTCTTAGATTAGAGAACAAAGTCTTGTCAAACAGTTTAATCTTGATAGTTGATCTAGCTTAGGTAGAGTAATAAAGGAGTTCATCAGTTTAATTTGAACTCCCGGCAGATATAAGTGTAGAGTTAGATAGGTTCATTTTGCAAAAAGAAAAATATGCTTTGTCAAAAGGCTGCTAGTTCAAATGCGCCAGAAAGGAAGAAAAAATGTTAGGAAAGATAGTGGCGTAAGTAGAAATATCATCAATGCTAATCATGCTGTCTCTTTCAGAAGTAGCATCAAAGAAAAGTGAAAATTTGCACCAATGGATAAGGCATTGGTCTTCATAAGCCAAAGATCTGAAATTATGGACACCTCCTGAAAAGGAGCTACCCTCCCCAAATGGAGCCACTGTTAGTCATCAGTATTTTTCACTTGTTAGTGATGACTAGTTCAACAACCCAGTTTTCCAACAGCTGATCTTAAAATTTGTCAAATTTTCCAGCTGGGAAAACACCCATAAAACATTTTTTCTCTCCTTCCTTTTCAGTTCGCCCATGACAAGTTGAAATCCCATTATCAAATCCTGCCTAACCTCAGCCATACTAAGTCTGCCTGTCAGCTCTAAAAGAGACAATCCAAATCTGTTCAAAAAGTCTCCCCCTAAGTTAGGAAGTGGTGCTTTAAGGCATTTCACCCTTGGCAACCATCAAAAGGCCAAAAAACCTCCATTTACTATAGACCAATCACAACAGACCTCCCACTCTGCTAATGAAGTTAGTCACAACTCTAAGTCGCGCCACTTATAGGCCCCTAAGTCTCAGCAATGCATAGACCATAAATCTCAAGCTGATTTTAGGTGTTTTATACTGTTTATGGATTCTACAAGCACAAGAAACATATCATCATCTTAGTAGAAAATATTTGACTCCACATTAGAAGAACAGCTGCTTCTCAATGTGAACATGAGCCTGAGATACATCTGCAGGGCAGAGAGTTATTCATCAAGCTCTTGCAGCTTCATTCAGCATGAAAACACAATAGAAGAAAGATAACACTGTCAAACAGACTTGAAATTTGTCATGGCCAAGAACCTCCTTCATCTATAAGCAGAGGGTTAAGGTGCCTCCTTCATCTACAAGTAGAGGGCGATGGCCAATGTTGACTTGAAAAATTGCAAACTGACTGTAAGACAGGTTTGTTTTTAAACAGTGAAACAGTAACTCCAGGTTTCTAAGGGAAAGTGATGATAAAAAACAGGGCTAAGATAAGAAATGTTCAAATCAAGAGAAAGCAGAGTTTTTAGGTCTTATGTCCAAAGAAAGAGGATCAATTGAAGTTTCAGGTATCATCATCATGGCGCAAACAAGAAGAGACTCCATTGATCAAAGCTATTGTAACAAAACATCTCTGCAGGGGTGCTAGTATGAATGGCTCAAGTCAGTGCTGAGCAAGAAGACACTTCAAATAAAAATACCTCTGTGTACTCTTATGTTTCTGTTGGGTTGTGGAATATAGTTTATGGTTTCTAGACAAACATAGAGAAAAATCAGGCAAGTAGTATACAACCCCTAGACATAAGCCATCTTGATATCATTTAAAAAGAGCCAGTGCAAGTCCCGACATTGCAATCCACAATCCACCTCAAAGACGAGTACATTCTTCAGATGTAGCAGGGTTAGTGATTTCAGAGCTCCATTAGGAGGAACATGGCTAATAAAAAGCCTTGGTGTCTGTGAGTAATTCTAGCTGTCATTTCACACCTCATATATTTGTCTCCTCAACACAAAGATATAAACAGGTGATTTTCAAATGTGCTCATAACAGTTGACACAGAAAATCTGGCTATCTCTTCAAGAGGCATTACAATTGAAACTTTTGTTCATAATATGCAAAAGGGGTGCTTTGACATACTGTCAGTTTTTGGAAAGCTTGAGACAAACATAGGTCTTCATTAGTTAAGGGTCAAGAGACACCATATTGGTAGGTTTTGAGCAGAGAAAAGTGTGTTGGAAGCAGCGCCCTCCTTGATCAACATAAAATGGCAAAGTCTGAATAAATGCAGCAAATTTGTTAACACCTACAGTTGGAGAAAAAACTGATGAAACACCTGGAGGCAGAGATTGTCAAACCAAGTTAAAAAGATAAGCCATCTCTTTTCAAATGACAAAGCAGTTTTCAGTGTTTTTCTTGACAGATTTAAAGTGGGTTTTACATAATAAATATCATCAACAGTGTTAAAACAAAGTGATAGAGGATGATCCACAGTTCATTAGGGTTTTTCTCAAAGTTGGAGCTTCAGTGTTAAATTATCACCAAAGAAACAAATATTAGCAGAAATGACCTTTTTGAATCTATATGCAGGAGTGAAAACAGTTTTAACCTTTTCAAAATAGGTTTTCTTGCTATAAAAAGATTGGTACATATTAACATGGTTTAAGAGCATGAAAGACGTGCTACCAACATCATCTCAAAAGGATAGATCCCTCTAAAATACAAGCTATATCATTCAGGTTTCAAAAAGTGCACCAAAAGCATATTTGAAGAAAAGAAAAAACTTTGAAAACCCTTACAAAGACTAACCAAGAGGTTTGATTTCATTTTGCATTTCAAATTAACAAGGTGACCATTGGGGTTTTTCACCTTTTAAAGGAATAAATCGAAGTGGCAAACTCATTTTTGAGTTCTCCAAGCAGATCGAGCCATCTCTCTGCAATTTCCAAGCGGCAAGTGAAGTTTTCAAGTCAAATTTTAAAGGTTTTCAGAGCTAGAGCACCACGCGGCACTCCTGGAAAAGTGCGCGGCACTCCTGGGCAAGGTTTTTTCACTACACAACAAGCGCGCGTGGCACTCCTGTAGCCGCGGTCACGGGCGCCCGACACCGACCTGACAACCAAATCTTGCGCGGCGTTTTTCTTTCTAAGAGTGCCGTGCATTTTTTCGGCCTCTAACACGCTTTCCAAACTTCCTCCAAGGTGATTTCAACTCACTAAAATGGTTTTACATCATATTCTAAGGTACTTTGCACAGCTCCCCCTTGAATTCACGTTTGATAGATAATGTTTGGAGGCCAAGGAAATCGGGTTTCAAACAGTTATGTGTGAAGTGACTGTGTTAAAGCGGAATAGGGTATTTTATTTCAAAACAAGCTGGCGGGTTTTTGACTGCTTGAAAACCTTTGTTACTACCACAGAAGCATTTCAAACTATGCCAACTCCGTCCTTTAAACACAAGAAGCTTGGATTGTTTTTAGCCCCTTTGCTTCACTGAGTTTATATTGTTAAATATATTGGTGAACTACATATGAGGGTTAAGGTTTCGATCAAGGGGAGCTTCTCGACATTGACCTGCTACAATTTTTGGTATCATAGTACAGAAACATCTTTAAACTCTGTCATCATCTATGTAAACAGTGTTTTTTCTGTGTAAACATCTATTATTCAAAACTGTGCTGGAGTGTTGATATGCTGATTAAGTTTTTACAGGGAAAAGAAAATGCGTTGAACTAAAAACTGCGTTTTCACTTTCCTCAAACAAGACAAAGGTGTTTTATTCCTCAAAACATAAAAAAGCAAGTTACCCCTATCAACCACAGAAAAGGACAGTTGTTCACTGTGTATACTTTTGACTACCTTTTTTGTTCTTCAAACTCATTTGAGAAGTTGCTTTTCAGAGGGTACAAAGGCATTTTTCTAGAGAGACAGGGATTCTATATTGAAAAGAGAGCTTTGATTGTTTGAAAGGATAAAACTCCTACAATTTTTTCTTGAAAACCTTTGAAACATTTTGTCACCTTTGTTCTATAAAACAGTGAAATTGACTGTGTCTGCACTAAAGGTGACTATATATGATATGAGCTTTGTTGATTTATTGGCTTACTAGACAAAGGCAGGATTGAGAAGTTGAAAATTTTACCATTGGCCAAAGATACGAAATAGGTTGTTGAGCTCCAAACAACACAGAGCAAGGTGACTTTGTCACTATACACAACGATTTCACCTAACAACCTATCTTCATTTCATTGTGTTTTCTCTTATTAGAAGGTCTGCTGGCTGAAATACATATCAAAGGTAGGAAGGCCACATTGTAAAGGAGCAGAGGTTTTGTATTCAGAAGGAAATTTTGCACTAGCATCCAACAAAAACATTGTTTCCTTATCAAAACAGTGGGTTGACAGAGTTTAGCTTAAAGAAGGGCAGTTTAAAAGCAGTGAGACAGTTTGGTGCTTCAAGAGCATATTTAGCCCAAAATGCCGCCCAGGCAAGACAACAGAAGTGGTTTACACAAGATATATGAGCCAATTTATACTGAGGAGGTCAATGCACATCCATCCATCCTCTTCAATTTTCATGAGGTAGGTTGTCTGGATTTCTGCCAAAGAGTACAGGAGGTCAAAATTTTCTCGCCTTTGACACACCTATGTGCCTTGAGGTTCCAAAGCAAACATTTTCAGGTGGCAGACCTTGATTTCAAGTTTTCCCCGAGGTCGGTATCTAAAGCTACGAAAATCCCATATCATGGCGAGAAATGGTTCAAGCAGGCCTATCTAGATTTGGATGACTACAAGCCTTTCATCAAGCCCGAGCACAGATAAAAATGCATTGCCATTTTTCCTTTTTCTCATCTTCTTGCCAGCTATGCTCCTCTGATGAAGATAATAATGAAGTATTTTACTTGTGAAGGGAGATTTACCAAAGTTTATGCCTATCATGTCCGACTATTGATGCATTTCACTAGAACTAGGCAGCTCAATCTCCCTTAATTTTTGTGCAAGAGCATCGAGAAAATGGCATCCTTAGTTTAGAAGAAGCCTCCATCTCATCAAATAGCTTCTCTCTTCCATCATTATCTGATCAAAATCATCATTCTTCATCAGCTGGAGAAGAAAGGGGTTTCTTGGGATGTTTTTATCAGTCACCCGGATTTCTCCACTATTCCTCCAGTCCATATATCTCCCACCCCGCCTATTCATTGCCCTTTACCTTTATCCAGCAGGCCTACTCCTAGAAGGATCAGGATCACCACAGAATAGTCAGGACAACGTGAAGAGGAGGGGCATGAACAGGTAGAGAAAGAGGAGGACAAACATGAAGGAAGTGATGAAGGACAACAGCTTGATTTTGATGGTCAGGGGCAGCAGCTTGAGCCACTAGGTGAGCATGGAGTTGAAACACAGCAGTAGCTTGATGTTGTTGAACAGGGGCAGAAGTTTGAACAGCATGATGAAGGTGAGTAGCAGCAGCAGTCCTCTCATGATACATTACAGCCTCCTCAAGTTGCACAACAGCTTCAAGAGGAAGGGCTTTTTTCGGAAGGTGACAAACAAAGTGACAAGGGCAAGGCCATCATGCTTTCCTCTCCCGAGAAGACTAAGCCCAAGATAGCAAAGAAGCAAATGCTCAAGGTGGTTACTCCAAAAGTAACAAGAGCTATCCGGAGCAAAAGAAAATCGCCCAAGAAACCTCTCACTAGCATTCCAAGAAGGAAAAGTGCAAGATTAGCCCTCAAGGGCAAAGGGAAAGGCAAGATAGGAGAAAGTCAAGAACATGGAGGTGCATTGGCTATCATCCCAATCCAAAGTGATGACAACGATAATGAAGCCCGCATTCTTGAAAACCTTCTAATCCATCGAGAGGGTCAAATTGAAGCATTGGAGAATGACCTTCATCGGGCAAAGAACTTCAATCATTTCTTGGAGATCCAAAATAAACAAATGAGTGTCCATATGGCTGTCCATGAGGCACGAGCAATCAAATACAAGAATGAGGCTGCTAAAGCACAAGTAAGGATAGAGGAGCTCTTCGGTGAGTTTGATGAAGATGAAGAAGAGGACCAGCCTAGGAAAAAGAAGCCTAGAACCATAGGGCTTAGAAAAGCTCTTGAGAGGCAAAAGGAAGAAGAACAAGCACTTTTTCAATCCACTCCCCTCACTGCACTACTTGAGCAAGAGATTGAAAACAATAAGGAGGCATGGCTAGAAAGAGCCAACAAAAATTTGGAGATGAAGCTTGAAAAGGCAAACAGAGACTTGGAGCTACAAAGGAAGATGACACAACACTATCAAATGCTAAATCAGTTTGCCCGGCGCAAGCTAAAGGCCACTCAAGGGAAACTAAAGGAAGCACAGGGGAAGCGCCCGGCATGGAAAGAGAAGAAAGGCACATCAGCACTTGAAATTTTGGCTTTAGTTTCGGAGCATGTTGCCAAGGACCCTTGAGGGTCATGCAGGCCAATTTTGGGCACATTTTGACAATTTTTGGTTTTTTGGCATTTTTGAGTTTTTGGTCAAAAAATCATAAATTCTCCATTTCATTTTGAGGATTCGTCAAGGGAGGAGAATGGTATCTTTGGATGCCATAATCTCATGAGCACACCCTCAGCGATTTTCAGAACATTTGGAGATCATTTGCCTCCTCAAAACGGCGAAAAAGGCTCGCATTTTGCACACTCTGCCCGGTCTATCAGCAGACTGTTATTTCCTGGTTTTTTACACACAGGTGCAGATTTGGAGGACTTCTAGGCATCAGATTGGGGAAATTTCAGTTGTTCCAGAAATTAGACACTCATAGCTTTCCAACGAGCTATCATGAGCTTCGTTTCGACATCAGGAAGGATGCAAAATGTTTCTGGCAAGTCAGGGGACATTTTCTGATATAAATTTGAAATATTTTTGTAATTTTTGAACCTCTAAAATCTGCTTTTTCCAAATGTGCATTTAGCTATTTTTGCACATGAAAAATTATGCAAAGTCAATTAAATTCCCTTTTTTAGCAATTTTTAGATATTTTATGAGATATTTTGTGCCTTGGGCTTTGCATAGCCTCAAGGACAAGTTTAGATATTTTGATTAGGCCAATGAGGATGCAAGTTGAACCACGAGGTTTTCCTCACTTGAGCCTATATATTCCAAAGGATTTCATTGTAAAACAAGGCTGAACTTGAGAAGAGAAGAAATATATGGTCATATGAGCTTTGGAAGAAAATACTTGTGTTATGCTTTGGATTGCCACTTGGATGTTCTTGGATGAATGATGAGGGATTGTTGATGGATTCCATGACATGGTAGAATGGTATAGTGTCCCTTGTTTTGTTGTTGTCTTCTAGTTTTCATTCATGAATACATGTTTCTTGCTTGCTATATATCAGTAGAGAACAAATTTGAGATATGCCCATGGAGGCACCTCAAATTTCCTGAATCTTCATAGCCTTCATGTTTTCTTCTTCCTTAGTTGCATTAAAGAATTCTTAACTGCTCTTTAACAACTTGAGGATATTGTTGCTTGTTTCATTCATGGTTTTATACATGCTAAGAAGGACTTACGGTATGCCTTGCTTACCTATGGCTAGCTATAGTTCCATCCATGAAATTTCTCTTTGACTAATTAGATTATCATTTTGTTTGAACCAAGGAGGCCTAGTTTCGATCTAGCCCTTTGCCTAAAACTATGCAAATCTTGTTGTTCAAAGTGACCAATAACTTGAAGTGTTGTGTTTAGGCATTCCGGCATAGTAAGTTAAGTTGTTTGTCTTTCTTAAGTGTTTTCCCCAAAGTCTGATAGCCATTTCCCAAAGTTAGAGGGTCTTATACTTCTATGCATGGCTTGAATGTTTATTTCTAAGTATTGATTAGCTTGTAGTTACATTTTGCATGATTAATGGTTTGCCCTACCATGTTTATGTTATCTATCAAACTAGTTACGCTTGAAACTCTTTGTTGTTCACAAACTTGATGTCCATTTACTCCATTTTTCCCTAAGATCCTTTCTACCTTGAATCAAATCGGCCCTTCAACAGTCTTGTATCGTCATCTAATAGTTTTCTTGACTTTTTGACCCCATAGCCTAGTTAATCTAACATCTTGTTCTCTATTTTATATCTTTGATCAGTTTCATCCCTCACAACTTAAAAAACCAAAAAACTTACTTCATAACTAGCCTAAAATCAGAACACAATAAGCGAACAAACAGATATCCCTTACACATATAGAGAGAGCCCTCTCTGAGTCCAGGAAGGCTAGGTCCTTGGGCTCCAAAGCTTGGTTTGATGTTACACTATCATTTGGCTTGCCAATCAGCCAAATTCACGGGACCCTAACGAGTTGGTTTCACAACATTTGGTATAAAGCTTTGGATTACAGGGTTTGTTGCTCCAAACGGGTCGTACGTGACATTTTCCTTTATAACTTTTTTTCTACAGTTTTAGAAGATGAAATTTTTAGGGTGAAAAGCTGAAATCGAGGAACATCGTCAAAAACTTTCGGAAACTTGGTTCAAAATATTTTCGGAAGATATGGTCTGTGGAAGGTAGTGCTTTCGAGGCTCTGAATTTCATCTCAAAGAGGTGGAATTTGTGGGAAAAATATTCATAACTCTCTCTGCGAGCACGGATTGGAGTGCCGTAAAAATTGGTCGTAATTAAACAGTACGCTTGGTTTATTTTCTATCAATTTTAGAGCCAAGAGATAAGAAGCATTGACACGTGGAAAATCGTACAAGTTCACTCTGCGAAACGAGTCCAAAAGTGGGTCATTGTGGGGGAATTGGACATAGCATGCAGAAGAATCCAAATCATATCAGACCTATGCCATTGGAAAGAAGCCCAGGACGACTACTACAAGGCTGAATTTTAGATATTGATGATCCACAATTATAGAGATAATTCAATTTCAATATCGAGCTCCTCAAAAGCAAGTAAAAGGTGTGTATTTTTTTCCGAATTGCATAAGTCTTGTTTGAAGAATCAAGTTGAATTGATTCCAAAGGGCATATTGTAGAATAGATATCAGTATTGGATTGTAAAATGGCCCCTAAAAATAATTAAACACCCATTCAGCCTTTGGAAATCTCTACTATGACTCATGAAGACGAAGAATGGAAACATGACATATCAAAATTACAAGAGCAAGTGCAATAAATTTTGCTCTCGCAAGGAGCAAAAAAAATGACATGGAAGTTTTGAAGAAAGGCATGGAAACTAAGATGGATGGTTTGAAGAAAGGCGTGGAATCTAAGATGGATGGTTTGAAGAATGGCATGGAATCTAAGATAGATGGCATGGAGGGTACAGCATGGAATATAAGATGGATGACATGGAAGCTAAGATCGATGAGAAAATGGAAAACATGAAGAATGTTATAAGCAGGACATGGATGGTTTGACAAAGTTGATACAAGAAATGTTTCATAATGGTGAAAATATGGTAGAGGAAACTCATGATGAGAACAAAATAAATGTTAATCGTGATTTCATAAAATCCCTAATGTTGACGAGAAGAACCACCATATTCCAAAAATGGATATGAGGAAGTTTGATGGAAAGGATCCTATAACATGGATACTATATGGAGCAATATTTTGATCTCCATAATGTGCAAAACACACAAAAGGTACGCATTTCAACTTTACATTTAGAACAAAATACATTTGTATGGTATCGATGGCTTTGCTCTCGTAAAAAAATATTGTTACTTGGTCAATTTTTACGGAGGAAATGATAACACATTATGAGGATACAAAGAGAAAACGCCTTCTTGACGATTGATAAATCTCAAACAAAAGGGTTTAATGGGGGAGCACATTGAGGACTTCCAAAAATTGAATATAAGAATTGATATTCCAGGAGAACTAGCAGGATTGATCTCTTCATAGGCACTTTAAAGGATAACATCCAATGAAGTTCTCTTTTTGGAATCTAATTCATTGGAGAAGGCATTCAAGTTGGCGAAAAATTTAATGTAAAATTATGGCAACGAAGCCTGCCACTCACTTCTATAAAGAAGGAAGTGTTGCTACTCCTAGATTTCCACAACCTACGAGGTTGACACCACAACAATTGGAAGAAAAAAAAAGAAAAAGGGCTTTTCTACGATTGTGATAGAAAAATACATAAAGGTCATAAGTGTGCGCCGAGAAGAAATTATTTTACATAGATTGTGAAGAGGAAGAAAGAAAATGAACAAGAAGAGGATATACACCGGGAACCAACCCAAGAAGAGGAAGAAGTAAGTCAGGCCATATCGTGTAATGCATTGGTAGGAATTACCACTCCTCAAACTCTCAAGATAAGAGGACATATCGAAAGAAAAAAAGGTAATAGTGTTGATTGATTCGGGTAGTACCCATAATTTTATTCATTGTAGGAGTAGTCGAGAATTGAATTTTCCTATACTTACGTACCCGAGAATGTCAAATGACGGTTGCAAATGGAGGAACTATAAATTTCTCTGGAAAATGCCATAATATCAAGCTAACCATGTAGGGGAATATGTGAATAGTCCAATGCTTTCCATTCCTATGGGAGGAGGTGCTAATGTTTTACTAGGAGTACAATGGTTACAATATTTGGGGACGGTAGCTTTTTTTTAATTTTCCAGAACTTTTCTTGAATTTTTTTTCAAAGGAAAAGGAAGTCCAATTACGGGGTATTGCGAAGTCGGGGAAAGATAATAAGCTCTAATGTCATGACGAAGCTTCTAAAAGAAGAACAACGAGGCATATTTCACAATTATGCTCACTAAGTTCAACATCAAAATCATCTCTATTTATGGCAGCAGATCTCCAAAAATTCTTGAATGATCATTCGAGTTTTGAAGAACTCAAAAGGACTCCCACCTATTCGTGATCATGATCACGCTATTCATTGATTCCGGGGAAGTGTTCCTCAAATATAGGAGCCTTATAGATATCCTTATGTCCAAAAGAGTGGAATTGAACGTATGATTACGAAATGTTAAGCGGAGTATAATTAAACATAGCCAAAGTTATTTCTCTGCTCACCTGTGGTATTGGTACACAAGAAGGATGGATCATGGCGTGTGTGTCAGTTATAGGGGAGCTCGATAAGCTTGCAAGTAAAGATAAATTTCCCATTCTGTGATTGATGAATTACATGGAGCAATTTATTTTACATAATTGGATCTTTCGTGAAATTGTCATCAAATTAGAATGAAGGCGAAGATATTCTAAAAACAACATTTCAAACTCATGCGGGTCATTATGAATTTTTTTTGGTCATGCCTTTTGGCCTTACCAATGCACCTTCTACATTTCAGGTTGATGAATTCCATTTTCAAACCCTTTCTTAGAAAATTTGTGCTAGTATTTTTTGATGATATACTAATCTACGAAGGTCTTGGAAGGATCATGTTCAACATGTTGACGGGGTGCTCAAACTATTGCGGGGAGAAACAATTATATGCAAAAACATCCAAATGTTTCTTTGGAGTAAAAAGAGGCGGAATATCAGGTCATATTGTATCTCACGAGGGTGTTAAGGTAGACCCCTAACAAAAATTAAAGCCATTAAGGAATGGAAAGTCCCCACAACCATAAGCGATTTGCGAGGATTTCTCGGGTTAACGGGGTATTATCGAAACTTTGTTAGAGGTATGGGAGAATAGCAGCACCTCTAACAACATTATTGAAGAAAGATGCATTTTCATGGACTCCTAAAGCAACTAAGGCCTTTGAACATCTTAAAGAGGTAATGTGCTAGCACCAGGTCTTAGGCTGCACTTGGAGACTTCACCAAAAACCTTTATTGTGGAATGTGATGCCTTAGGAAATGGAATTGGTGATGTTTTAATGCAAGAAAGGAAGACCCATTACTTTTAAAGTTGTCCAATCAAAGGAAAGTATTTACGAAACCTATTTATGAGAAGGAAATGTTACTTAATCTTGCATGCCTAAAGAAATGGAGAACTTACCTAATGGGAAGATACTTCAAGGTAAAAAATGATCATGATAGTCTTAAACACTTTTTTTGGAACAAAGAATATCTTGGAAAATGAGGAAAAAATGGGTCACAAAGATTTTGGGTTATGACTTTGAAATAATATACAAAAAGGAAGCTCAATGTTGTTGCGGATGCACTCTCAAGAAAGAATGAAGGAGGTGGAAACGTTGCTTTGTACCATTTCTATTATCAGCAGTTGGATAATGAAGCAAGAGATGAATGGAAGAAGGATGAAGAAGTGTGGACACTCATTCAAAATTTCTGACAAGATCCTAGTACATACGTACATTTTAGTTGGAAAAATGATTCCTTATGGTACGAATCGCTTATATCTTTGTGAAATTCCCCAGCAAAAAAAATATTCTTTTGGAATTACACACTTCTCCCTTTGGGAGGACACTCGGGATTTTTAAAAACTTACCATAGGGTGAAAAGATTTTTTGGATGGCCTTAAATATGATATTCAAAAGTTTGTGGCGGAATTTTGGTTTCCGGCGGAATAAAGTTGAGACAATTAAGACCCTGGGTCTTCTACAACCTTTATCCATTCCCCGGAAGTCAATGTTGGGAGGAGATTTCAATTGATTTTATCATAGGTTTACCTAAGTACGAAGGAAAAGTGTCATCATGGTGGTAGTTGATAGGCACTTACCAAGTATGCACACTTTTGTGCCGTATCTCATCCGTTTAAAGCAAGTAAAATTGCTACTACATTTATGGATACAATTCGAAAAGCTGCCCAGGCAAAGGTTGGCAGGCGACGGAGATCCCATTTTCTTTTGGAAATTTTTTTAGACGGAGTTGTTTTCTTGTTTGGGTACTCAATTATTTCATGGCCTCATCTTATCTTGTCACTCAATCCAATGGTCAAGGCGAGATAGTAAATGATTTTTGGAAGGATATCTTCGTTGTTTTGTATACGATAAACAAACACGATAGGTCGATGTTTACCTCTGGGCTGAATGGTGGTATAAAACTTCCCTTCCATGCTATGACAAAAATGACCCCATTGCTTGGCACTTTATGGATATCATCCACCATCCATCACATCATATTTAAGAGAAAATTCAAAGGTTAGTGGTGGGAAGATCACATCAGAATCAACGAAGTTCTCCAACTCTTGAAGGACAACCTAAATTTGGCACAAAATCGAATGAAACAACAAACGGAATCAACATCACGGCGAGAAGTTTTGATGTGGGAAGTGGGTAATTTTACGGCTACAACCATGCAAAAAAATGTCCCTCGACGAGCTAAGAAGGATAATAACTTATCGCCCAAGGTACTATGGTCCTTACAGTGTTGCAAAAGATTGGTACTATGGCATACAAATTGGAGCTTCTGCTTCTTCTCAAGTGCATCCAATTTTCCATGTTTCCTTCAGCAAGAAGGTTATAGGTGAAAATCTTCAGTTTAAACAATATTGCCGAACTTGATGAGGAAGGAAAAATCATATTGGAACACAGACGATCACGGGGAAACAAAGAACCGATAGCTGCGAATCGATCGATTTCAGTGTCTCATCGAGTGGAAGAACTTGCAGAGGTTACAGCAGGAGGATGAGAATTTTATAGAGAAGCACCCATGGCTACTCACGCATTGAGGACAATACTTTTTTGAAGGAGATGGGCATGTTGGGTCCCTATATTACTAGTATAGTCCCTTATTGTTAATTGTAACCCCATTATTGTTATTATTGTACCCTTGTAACCCCATATTGTTATTATTGTGCCCTTAATTTATTATTGTTAGGTCGGCTAGGATTATAATGTGGCCCACTAGGATTACATTGTGGCCCCATGGACTCTATATATAGAAAGGAGTTTTGTAATTTGGATACATCCCGAAAATTTTTCATTCATGTAATGTATTGGGTTGCCCCCTCGAAGTAGCTTATTTATAAGGCGTTGATATCTCTTTTCTTCTATTTTTGGAGGTGGTTTCACAAAAATTATCTTCTATGATGCTTCCATCCAATCCTTCCAAGAAATGTAATTCAAGCTACCCTCGAGTCATACTCGAGCCTCATACCATATAAATCAATCTTTGATCCTACGCACTATCTCTGGAGAATATATACGCAAAACCAATTCCTCCTGCAGGGATAAACTCTTATTCTTCTCTTCTATAGTGATTTCAACTCTGATGCTATGTAGAAATTCCTTGTGGATTCAAACGCTAATTTTAATTTCTAAAACAATATACTTGAATCTACTCTACCAATTGCGAAACAATCGACGCTCGCAAAATCACAGAAGCATACAAGAAAAAATTCCAATCAACACATTATATAATGATTTCTAGAAATTTATAGCTTAAAAACTTGTTATTTGTATATGGAATTAGTTAGAAAATATGAGAATATTACAACACTTATCATGCCGCTTGACACGACATTATCTCTATTTGTTTCATTTCTTCCTAGACAAGCCTAGGCCAATACCTAACCAAATTTCTCTTGCCAAATTCCCTATTTATTTTTGTTTTTCCTTGGGAATTAGCCCCTATTAATTATGAAAATTCCTCAATTGGAATTGTACGATACATCATAGGCCTTCCTGCGACTACATACACCACATGTACAATTTGGATGATTATACAATTGACAATACACGCCCTTGAACCCAAATATCAATTGGATAAATTGTATATCTTGCATGCATCATTTATTTTTGGTTGAAGTTTTTTTTTTCATTTAAGCTGATTTGATCACAAGTACACACCCCATTACTTCGGGCGGTCGAGAATACGGATCAAGGGAAAAAAATAGCTCAAAATTCAAAGTGCTCATAGTTGCACTAAACTAGCACGGCCCGGCCGGCAGACCCCATTGCAGAAAATCAACGCAACTCTTTTCGTCCAAAAGCGGGTTCGGACGAAGTTATAGTCTATTAATCATCGATTGAAAACACACAAATTTTTTTTTAATTGTAGAATAGGTATAGGGTGATGACATGGCATCCTAGTTAGCATGCAAAGAATCTTCTTGAGTGTTTTTCCAATGGGGCTGTGACAAGTGTCACAATTAGTTCGTGAGTTTAGTTTGAGAAGGTGAAATTTTCCCAATGTCCTCCTAAGGTTGAAATTAGGTTCATAATGATTTTTAATGTGTGGAAAATTATTTATTATTATTAATGTTGGATATATATATATATATATATATAAATCTTAATTATTAATTCCAAACATTATATATTAAATTCCACATTTATTATAAATCCCAAGCAATTTCATATCCCAAAGTCCAATATACGGTGGTGCATATGTTTTTAAACTATGGGTTTAATACTATTTATAGTGGTATAATTTAATAATACAATGTAAAACCTTATGGCAAAGGTTTAACCAAAGTTTAATGGTGGAGGCATTTAAGCAAGTCTAATGGCGCATCTTGTTAAGTGGACAAAACATGTATAGATGGGCAAGGTTGGGGCTCGACCCATGACCTCCCCCATGCCATTCACCACCACTTTGTTTTACTCTTTTTGTTTTTTCATTCATCTCTTTTGTTTTTCTTTCTTTCATTTGAAGTACCATTGTGGTTTCTTTTTATTTCTTTCTTTAAGTATGCATTATTAAGCATATGACTAGGGTTTAGGGGTTTACAATGAATCTAACATAGCTCTAACATTCTTATATTGGGGCTTTTACCTTTATACATGCTAATACCTATAAAAAAAAATTTCACACATTTTAAACTTTAAAGCATCTTACACATGGGTTTTCACATTGCATTTTAATAGGACCTGAATGGATGACTTATGATAAGATAACAATCCTTTCGAAAAATATGATGTATGGAGATAGAAGTGAAAAATAAAGATGAAAAGTATTATGTATGGTTGGGATATGAAGTATGCTATGTTCTACATATTTCTCTAATAGTATAACATGGATCATGAAGTAACCACCATGGTATCCTCTAAGAAAAAAAAATTAAAAATCTAGATTCTTATTATCATTAGTATATTACACGAAATTCCCACCACATCGAAAGAACACATGTAAACAGTAACACCATGCTGGGTAAAGAAGCTCACCGCGAAGCCATATTAGAGAAACTAATGTGAACAAAGATAAAGCTATTGATAAAATAGTACCACATATGCGAAAGTATAATTGTGTCCTTATGTAATTGCATTTGCAATCTAAGATGTGCAGGATAGTAGTTAACATAACATGGTTGAAGCATCTAAAAAAACGAGGACTAATGTGAGATGAGATCATCATATATCTAAAGGAGAAATAGAATAAAAAATTGTATAGATACATGAGCAAGAGAGTTGGTTTAAGTTGGAACACACCACGAGAATTGAGAGAGTGGCTCTTGAGTAGTTACCCCTAAGGGGGGGGGGGGCTCACTCGAAGCAACTCATTTCTCTCATAGCTTAGTTGATCCACTCACTATAGAGCATTATAGTCCTATCATCTAGTGATCCAAGGGCCATGACACTCCCTTCCTCTACCCTACAAAACACAAGAAAGGTGTTATACTTCTTTCCCTTTAGAGATATTCATTTATTTCGGTACTCTTGTCTCTTAATTCGGTTATGTGAATCATTTTGGAAAAATATAGCCAATTAGCTCTCAAACAATCAACACCCATCGATAACCTATGGTGTTAGATTTCTACCTCTTCACTCTTTGTACACATTTATAGCCTGCGTGAGTTCTAAGCCAAAGGGATTAGATATTTTACACTCAATATACTTGTATTTTTTTATAGGAAAGACCCAATGACTAAGCAAGAGTCGAGACATCCGAAGTATTCGGCCACGGACCAAGTGAAAAGTTCCCTAGGGATGCCTACTCCTTGAGCGAATCAATACGAGCTACGACATTGCCTTGGGATACTTGAACATGGGGCGTTGTGTGGCAGGCTCAAAATCCAAGTCACTTGAGCTAAGAGCAGATTGGCTACACCTTAATAGACTTTAGCATTCAAATTTCTAGTGAGAGATGGGTCCCTTTTACAAAAAACAAGGAACTTTTTCATGGACCAATTTGGTCATGCCACAATCAAGGGAGTTTTCATGCACCAATTTGATCGCCTCACAATAAAAAAGCTCTCATGCACCGATTTTATAGTTATTATTATTAAAAAAAAAAAATCAAGTTGACCTTTTATTACGCAGGGGGTGCTCTACCTCAATATGAGGGCTATTTTTACATGTCGACTTAATATGTTGTGTTATATTAATATGTCCAATTTATAATACGTAGGTGGGAAACATTCATGTAGGTTAAAATTAATATAGAGCTCGAGGGATATGTTTGCACCTTGACTCACTAAAATTATATTAAAAATAAAAATTAAACTAAAAAAATTAAAATTAATAATTAAGCAAATACAGATCAATTTCAACTCGGTAAAGAGGTTTGCACCTTGAGAGATTTGATCCCCTTCAAGTTAAAGTGCAGTATTGTTAATATTTTATCATCCATGTCATTTATCTACACCAAATTAACATGAAATGAGTTGAAAATACTATAAAAATTTGTGTTGAATACTTGATTTATTAAAAATCCTTAAATTACTCAACTAACTAATTCATTTCACATGTCATTTATCTATATAAATAGACTTTATATAATAATGGTTAAGAGCATGTGGAAGTGTTGAATTACTTGATTTATTAAAAATCCTTAAATTACTCAACTAAGTAAATCAATTTCATGCCATTTATCTATATAAATAGACTTTGGTTGAACCTCTAACTAAATTACTCAACTAACTAAATAGGTTCGAGGATCAATCCTCATGATACTCAATGGGATTTGAACACAGGTCGTAAATGAGTTTCACCTAGCTAAAGTTACAGCCATTAAACCACATATCAACGTATGTATATCTTCTTAGACTTAGCGAGTTGAATCGGAGGAGCAGATCCCTTGTCCCATAAACAAGAGAGTTCATACACCAATTTAGTGTCGGAATAGATCCCTTGTCCCATAAGCAAGAAAGTCTCATACACCAATTTAATTTAGTGTGTGACTTGATCGTGACCTTAAAATAAATAATAATAATAAATAACATATAACATGTCTTTCTTGTCGGTTTAAAATTAAGTTTCCCCACATCTACACTATATATCAAGCTGCGTTTTTATATTTTGACCTACCTCGTCTTTCATATTGTTTAGCTTCTTCATGTGTGATAAAGTTTGGGGTAAACTCGATCGATCAGGAAATTGGTGAGTTTAGTGTGTCCCAATGGAAGTTATTCGGAGGCTATACTCGGTAGCCTACGTTTTATCTGACGGAAGAAATATGGGGCGAGCCAACTGACTTATTTGCTTGATTGAACCATTTATGGGGAATCACGAGGAGATATGAATGGCTTGTTTGTAGTAAGTGTATACGACCACAGCAGAGGGCACCTAGGATACGCTACCTCCCATTGTGATCCCAGATGACTGGAATATGGTGTGAGTGCGTGGGCATGAATCGGAAGCTAGTTGTAATGGGCGGAAAGCTCTGCCCAATGGGGATTTTGACGAAGAGTGTTTACATTTATGACTTTGAAAAAACCGATTATGTCATCGAGGTAAATAATTATGAAATAGCCAATATCTTCGAAAGGCTATGTCCGTGGCCCTTTGGAAGGTGGCCCACAGCATTCATTAATACGTAAAGCATTTTGACATACATAAAGATGCCCCGAGGTATGGTAAAAGCGATTTTTGATTTGATCTTGGGAGCACTAACACACAGTTGTGGCTGAGAACCCATCTAAGAGGAAACATTACTTGACCCAACTACCCTTTAGTGTGGTCCATCTTGGGTAAAGAGGGTAGTTTCTTTTCAAGGGCTGTTAAATTTCGAAGTCAATACGAGCTAATTTTCCCTGTTTTGTTCTAACATAAACTAAGTTTGATATCCACTGCGAAAAATCTAATGGGTACGGTAATTCTAGCATCATGCATTTTTTTAATTTAGGCTCTAACTAAAGGTAATAAATGTGGGTTTATTCTCCTTAGTTTTGTTTGAAGGTCTTTTGATTTTCCTTCGGGGGGAATCTTGTCTTTGGTCAATCTTTGTGTGTAAGACTTCGGTCTTGTGTATGCCCGAGCAAAAACATCTTTAAACTCACTTAAATAGATCAATATATCGAGATTTTATGTGAGTTGGAAGAATATTAGAAAATTTAATCATCTTGGAGTTCGTGGGGAGCCTATGTTGTGTTCTTCTACATTTTGTTTCGACGAGCTCCATTTTTGGTTCTTTGGCTACATCATTGAAGTCGAAAAGGTGTTCCAAGGTGAGAGACCTACTCTTGGAATTGAACCTTTTACATTCTAAAACTTCCGGTATTTTTGGTCCATGTTGTCAATTAAATCTTCTTCAAATGGATTCTCATATTGATTTATATCGGCCCAGTGTGTTATTTCGGCTTAAAGTTTCTTCGATATGTGGGCCAGTTTTTCATTATGGCTAGATTCGTGTTGGTATGCGAAATCATTTTACGATTTCAAGAAATCATCTATGTGTTTGTCCGAATCAAACACTTGCCAATGATCTTCGTTGTCGAGGGCACAACGGACCTATGTTTTACCTTCCCACCTTTGAGTTGTTCAATTATTTCGAGGTATACGGCAATTGTTCACATTGTGGCAGAGTTCATTTGCTAGATGATTCAATTCTCTTGGAATGAAAATAAGTTCATAATTTTCAAAGTTTTTTAATAGATCAAGGGCGACGTTTTGATATTCCCTAAGTCTTGGATTTTTAAGTGAATATTCTCCTTTGATTTGTCTTATGATAAGTTCAAAATCTCCACAAGATTGATATCTTGGAGCTTCCTAGCGGCTAAGCATTTGTAAGCCTAGGAGAAGTGCTTCATACTCGACAATATTTTTAGTGCATGGAAATCCAATTTGTATGAAAAACTCTGTTTTGTATTTTGAATCCACACACTCCTGCACTTGTTTTATTACAAGATCCATCGAATTTTAGGGTCCAAAGTATGTCATTCCTATTTTCATTTTCTTGTTGCTGTGATTGGTAATGTTTTGAATTTGATTGAAGGGAAGATTTGATTGTTCGGTGAAATGATTAGGTCCATCTTTTCCTTATCTGGGTAAGTGATTTCATCTCCATTACATAAGATAAAGGAATCTAAACATGATTGAATAGAATAGATTGGAGAGTTGTTTGGTTTGTACATGTTGCTCACCATGTATTTCATGTGGGATTCCACTGTATAGTCTTTACATTTTGGTTAAAAATGGGAAAGGTGGCATAAGACATGTCCATTTGAAGGCTTCCACGAAGTTTGGCTCCCCAAGATGCGGATAAGAGCATGCCATACTTGGGGGGAATGTCAGCTACAACTATGTCATGACTAAACTCTTAGCAAGGATTTGGGCTAAGTTAACATATAGATCTTTGATTAGACCAAACACTTGACTGCGCGGAGTCAAAGGAATACAAGTCTTTGTACGGCTTAGTAATTTCTAAGCCTAAGATTTCCCATCACTACTTTGGGCATTATATTGTGTGAAGGCACAACGGAAGTCTAACATAGCATTGTGTAAAATTTTCTCATGTATGTTCAAGCTAACATAGAAGGGAGGGACAACCCCTTCTTGGTATATTCACTCAACACGGACAAAAAATAACCTCACAGTTTTGTCATCTGTCAAGTTTAAGGTGTCGAGTGTCGTCTCCGGATTCAAATCTTTCAAAGCATGGATTTTTGTACACCTCTTGGGTTAGTTCGACTAGGCGGATGGTAATTTTTATCTTAGCAATCTCTCCCTCGAGGCCGAAAGGAATAATGGACTTGTTGATATTTACATCGGCCTTTTCAATTGAATTATTTTTATCAACTTTGATTTCTTGAACCTTGTTTGAATTTGGTAATTAGGAGAGTTTTATTAGGACCACTATTTGAAGTGCTAGGGGTGCTGTTCAACAATTGGTGGAAACTTTTGTCTTTGTTTTGGGTGCGGTTTCTTGTGGCAAAATGTTGGTTTCTCACATTGTCTTTTTGAAATTTGGTTTTATAAGTTTTCTTGGTAGGTGCTAGTTTTCTTATCCTTTGAATTATGTCTGTGTTTCCCTTGCTCCTAAGGTAAATATTTGTTTTGTGTACCTCCATGATTGCATTTTCAAAACCCAATCTATAATCCTTGAGAATCTTCATAGGTATTTGTATTTTGATCATAAAAGAAGAAATCTTGTTCTTCTGAGTGAGAAAACATTATCCCCATATGATCCAATCAATTTTACATGAGATTCTTCCAGTACCAACTCTATCTTCTTCATATTGATCTACATGGATTACGGTGAAAGGGAGGTCTAATACGTGGTCACACTTTCTTTTTTCTTATCTTGATTGCTATCCCCTTCTATAATTCTAATTTCTATACATTTTGGGAGTTATTCTGATTGTCTCTTGGTTGTGTTCTCTTAAGTATGCTCATCCTTTTCATGATCTCTTCCAACATCTATTAAATCTTTGAGCTAGATGTGGAGGTTGTAGTGTCATCTTTGTAAGTTACCCTCATATAAGTCTCAGCCTATTTATTTTCTCAATTATGTTTGCTTCTACGCTCACGGCTCCTTCCATGTCTTCTAAGGTTAAGTAGTCCCTCTCCTTAAGCTGATACATCATGTCCAAATCGAGGCCTTCGGGATATCTTACTAAGGCCATGCCTTGAGAGCTTCATGTGAGGTGGAAGAGCATTATAAACGCTATTGAACCTAGTGGAGTAGTCGAGAACACTCTCTCCTTGATTTCTCTTGAAATTGCTATATTCTGCTAGTATTTGGAGAGGATTTTTTTTTGAGTTCCCATTTGTTGACGAATTTTTTGATGCGAAAGGCGGGGAGATCATTTATGTTTGTTAGGAGGTAAGTTTTTAAACCATTTCTTTACATATCCTCCTAAAATTTGAGCAAAGATCCTCATTTTCTGCAGTTTCTTCCTCTATCTCCATGTAATCAAATGCATCTCCATCTGTCTACATGTTGTTGGGCTGTTGTGAACTCTTTTCCGGTGAAGTGAGGATTTTAGATTGGTAATAATTTGGTAAAGAAGTAGAGGTTGTGATAACACTAATGGGGCATACCATGTTGCCATGGCTGGAAATAAGGGTGGATTTACGGTAGTGAAAGTGGTGAAACGAAGTGTTTTGCACGGTGGTAGTATGAATTGGAGTGGAAGAAAAACTTGGGCCAACCAGCCCCGACTTTGACGGAGACTTATTATGAAAAAGGCTAAAGTGATAAAGAAGGCAGGAATCGAGAGGGGAGTGGAAAGGTGAAGCTTCTCTACGAAGCTTTGTTTCAAATCTACAATATCAAGGTCGAGTTTGTTTTAAGTCACCTTGAGATACGGTTCTAAAGATGTTCTTTGTATGATGTAAATCAAAGTGTGAATCCTCTAAGACCACGAGGTTTTTAGGGACGAAATTTGTTCTTAAGAGGCTCCTATTAGCGGTGAATTTTGAGAGTTAGAAAGTCTTCTACAAAATTCTCTCAAGATTTTCAACGATTAAAGGAGGATTTGGGTCTAGATGGGATCTAGTATTGATCCTATGTGAAACGGTAGCTTTTCAAAAATGAGAGAGGTGGGGGTTTTAGGGACTATTTTTGGAAGCTTCACCTCTCGAGGATGTTTTGTCTAAAATGGGACTAGGATTCTAAACTTCCTTCAGAGGCTAGTTAACAGGTCTTAAAGAGATTTGGGAACCTAGATGAGTAATAGGCCTCACCGGGGCTGGTGGAGTCGCCGAGGTGGAAAATTTTAGTTTTTTATGAAGGTAAGATATTGGATGGTTCCACCACCATGCTTATTATGAAGCCAAGCCCAAATGTTTTTTTGTTTTACGAGTTTCCTGATTTTATAGGTTATGAAAGTGTCCTAAATCTGACTTGACACTTAGCTAGGGTGTCAAAACATACGGGGATTCACTCTTATGGCTTGTGTTGAATCCTTGAGGTTGGATAAGGCTTTATAAGAATCCTAAGGGTTACTTAGTTTTCAACGATTCAATTAAGTCCTATCATGATTACCATTTTGTTAGGTAGTGCTTGAAGAAAGTTACTTATGTTATTCTAGGCAGGTGAGTGTTTAATTTTGAAAATTTTACTTGGGGTCCCATAGTGATCGCCATTATGTTGGTGTCCGAGTGTTTTGATAGTTTGGAAAATCAAAGACAAGGCAACATCGAGAACCAATCTTTAGAGTTTCGGGATCTAGTCCTCTTTTGTTCTCTGAGAGAGGGATCTCTCAATTTTATTTTTTGCAAAGGTTTATCTTGTGTGCTTGAAAAATGGATTTTAGACTAGTTATTAAGTGCGGGTGTTTTTTTGTTTGTTTGATTGGGTTGTCATAGCGAGAAAATGAAAGATCTAGGAAAGATATATAGAATGGAGAGAAACATATGGTTCATTGGGAAATGGAGTCAAAAAAGAGGTCATAACATACTCATCGATGGATATGGGATATGGAGGGGCAAATCTAACTTGGCCACGGGGATCCTTTGGTTTTGGAATGAGATGGACATCAATGATTTGGAAGAAAGTTTTATTCTCAAACGAAGGGAATTTGAAAGCACAATTTGAACAAAAAAGAGCTTTTTGATAGACGGAGCTAACCATGAATTCTACAAATCACACCTTTAAGCAAACAACGATTTCAAAACAACTTTTAAAATGAAATCTAAGATTAAAGGGAACACCCTATTTCCTCAAAGATTTTATTTCAAATGATTTAGAAAACATGGAAATATTCTAACGATAATTAGGTCATAGAAGAGGAAAACCTAACACATCTATTATTACAACTATAAAGACCTTTGAGACAAGCTGGCAAAGTAAGGACAAAGGGCAGATCGAAACATACCTCCTTGACTCACTTTATGTGAGAAAAAATTCAAAAGGGAGACTTCAATAATAGCTTTAAAGTGGTAGCAGACAAGCGAGGAGAACCATAAATCATGCGAAACCAAGCCTGTTCGAACTATTAAGAAAATAAACAAGCATGATGCTAAAGAAGATTAAAGACTCTAAATACCTCGACGGAAGAAAACATCGCTTGATGAGGATGAACGGGTCACAAGGTCTTCCGAGTCATTTCTTAGCCTAAAACTTTCAACCTCTTGTAGTAAGAAATTATGGAACATAATGAAAACGGGGAGAAAACATTAAACGATTCAGAATACTTCCACGGAAACAACTAAGCTCATGGATCCAATGATAGAGCCTTCTTAGTAACAAGCATGCAACAACATCATCGGGAGCTTCCCAGAACTTCAATATCATCTTCAACTTCAATAGAATATGTATTTATTTGGAGACTTTTCAATATTACAACTAGTGATCGACCAACAACCAACCCATCGGTCATCTTCTATGAAGTATATATAGAAGAATGAGGAGGTGAGATCTGATAAAAATATCTCCAATTATAATTAATAAAGATTTAATGACCTCTTGGCCTTTGAGAGGCTCAATGAAGAAACTTACATGGGTGTACTGCGGTAAATATTTTACGTAAATTTTAAGCTTGGTGGGAGCTTTTTTTGACCTTTGAGGCTACGTGGCATCAAAGTAATTACACATATGTTTTTTCATTAATTTCCTTAGCGAGGTTTTCCTCTTTGGGTGCGTTTTTTGAGACAAATATCTAATCTTTGATCAATAAATTCGGCCTGCGATTGAATACTTTGAAGCACAGGTGGCATCGTGGTAGCTAGAGGGATCGATTTGCCTCAATTGTGGCGGTGGAGGTTTCCTGTCGATAAAACACTTCAGATTTTCTTTAATTGTGTTTTAAATCGGGGATTAGGCTTTTGATAAACATTGCGCAACCATGATCCCCACAAAATTTGTCTTTAATCCTGCAATTGCGACAAATTTTTTTGGCCTTTGTCACTAATATTCTGCGGCAATGTGCACAAGTTGTGGTTTTAATTGTACGGGGTTGCGGGTTATGTGCCATTAATGCTTTATGAATGATTGATGAAAACGTGGATTTAACACACAGCGAATGATTTCCCCGGTGAATCAAGGTAGGAGGATCGTCGGCCCTCGTTTGAATTTTCTTCGAGAAGTAGGCGAAAAAACCATTTAAACCATATAAAAAACAAACAAGTATTATAAAATCCATGCATTTATAGATTTATTGCTACGAGAAGGCATGTGGAGGAAGCGTGGCCTTTGGATGGCATCATCCAGTGAGTCGAGAGTTGATCGGGGAGAATGGCGTAGTGAAGGCGAAGAAAATTTTGAATCAAGGTCGTCGATGCGTGGGGAGATCGACCCGGTCGGAAAACGGAAAAATGGAAAGTCCAAACGGGAAATGTTGGTACGGGTGATCGAATTAGGGCGATGGAATGTGGGTCGTCGATACGCGAGATCGGTCGGTAGCGGAGAGATCAATTGAATGTCGCGACGTGGCACGATTGGCCGTCGGGCATCTTCGGAGAGGCGATAGCCATCGGATGGGCGGCCTCGAGATCGGACGATGTGCAATGATATCGTGCTAAGGTTTCTTTGTCGAAAGTTAATGCGTGATGGGGGGAGAAATTTTAAAATAGTGCATGGAACGCGTGTCGGCAGGCGTATGGAGATACGGTACTTGGAATTGGGGAAAAAACTACCGACGCCGGGTGCGATCAATGCGCGTGATTTTCGGACGGTGAGTGGAATGCGGGGACCACCGGGGGGAAGCGGAATGCGCACCGTCGATATGCGGATCAGATCGACGGTGCGAAATGAATTAAATTTGGAGCCGGCGGAAATTTTATAAAATAATAAAATCGACAATTTTTTAATATAAACCAAGGTTTAAATATTATTTACGAGCGGCTTGGTGTAGGCGCGGGACCTTTGGGTGTATGGAGGATAATACGGCCGGGGTTTGTGGAGGAAGGGCTTAAGACTTAGCTCGACGAGGCTTAAGTCCACACCATAAAAAATGTGATTTTTATGGTTTTTGAATGATTTTCAAAGGGTTAGAGGGGTTGGGCTAAGGCGAAAAGAAGGAGTTTCAACTTGTCAAGGGATTCTAAGAAGGGGAAAAGGGAAAAATATGAAAAATGAGGGATTTTCATGGGAAATGGAGAGGGATAAAAAATAAGGTTAGTTTTGGCAAAAGGGTAAAGGAAAAAGGTGTTTGTGGCAGGTATTTTCCTTGGGAATCGACGAGGATTTCTAAAGGGGAAAAAAGGCACGGTAGTGAAGATTGGGATAGAGGTAGGAGGCCTCCAAAAGTCTTCAAGAGCCAACACTTTTTAGTCATAAAATTTGTTCCTTGACTCCAAAGTTTTAGCCAACATTTGGTATAAAAATTTTTATGGCCAGAGCTAACAACACATAATAATATTTAGTTAGAAGAATAATTTCCGAGTTTCTACAATAGTGAAATTTTCACATGGTGTCGAATCTCTTCTCAATATACCGGTGGCTTGGTAACAAGGGAGAAATGTACGGCTTGAAAGGGAGTCTCCCTATGAGAAATTTTTTTGGATCTACTCACGGGCCAACCCGAGTGCAAATTAGTAGAGGCAAGGGTTTGATTTTTAGTTTGCGGGGAAGCATAAAAATTGAAAATCCTGCTGTTGCGGTGATATGCGGCTAGTGGTGTTTTTAAGAAAAAGTTCGGTGAGAGATCGGAGATTCCATTGAGAAGATATGGGTGCAATGGCTTTGCAACGAGGTTTTTCTACGGCATATCGGCGCTCGGAGGAAGAGAAACAATACACGGATGAAGGAATTTTCCCGAATTTCCCTTGGGGTTTCCGGATATAATTTTCTAGAGGAAATCCAAGTTTTTCCATAGAAGAAAGAAATGTTAGAAATTAGTGCATTCCAAAAGGGAGTGTGAGTAGTAGAGCGGGAAGTCGAGAGTTTGGAAACAACAATAGCTCTACAAAGATTCAAAAAATAAATAATATAAAAAAAATATGATAGAAAAAAAAATCTCGACTTTCATATTCCAAAGTACTCCAAACCAATTCAACTTGTGAGTGTCAAAGTTCTTGCCAAATTTTTTAAATTAACAAGATTCAAATCTTCAAAAAGGTTGATAGATTTAATAATAACACTAAAATTTTGTTCTTAAAGTTGATGATCAACATATTCATCAAATTCTTGATGAGCACTAACATTGTCATCAAGTTGGGCATGTGAAGACCAAATGTTTTGATATCCATATTGTAGTTTTTTGTAGCATCAAAATGGTGTTCTAGTCTCAACTTGTTTTTAGAGTGAGAACATGAGATCTTCAAAACCCGATGAAATTTTTACCAAAATAAGCTTTTGAAATACTTTAATTAAATTAATTAACCGTTATTTATTTTTTTCCTAAGTCTAACCAACTTAGGAAAATTGGTTAATTCATAGAAATTAATTAAGGAAAGGTGAGAATTCTCTACAAAATCACATGTATTGAGTTTGAGATAATCTTATCCATTGATGGGGATCTATCATGGTTGTTGGTTCTGTGAGAGAATATAATATTAGGATGATGGGGATGAAGAAAATATATTGTGAAGAGTGAGTTTCCATGGAAGATCAAGCTATCTAATTATCGAGATTGAGCGAGGAAGATGAGTTAGATCTAGAAAGGAAGATAGAGTCAAGAGGAGAAAAGATAGTGATTCTGGGAAAATTTCCATTGTCGAAGATTCAACAGCAAGAGGTCGAGCTTTCCTTAGTGAGGCTATGCGGAGGCTGAGGTCGGAAGGGAGTTTGATTTAGCTAAAGGAGAGTGATTCGATTGTTGGTGGCCACGAAAATTCTAGAAGTCCAAACAAGTCATTTTTTAGAGGTTGAGTTATACTAAACGATATCATCGGAAAGTTCTTAAGGCATTATGAATAGGCATGTGCAAAGGGATCACGGATGCTAACGCGAGGGGTGTTCGAGCAACCAATTTGAGCCGAGTTTTAGAGCTAATATTAGTGTAGAATTGAGACAAAAATTGTCTCTTTAATTTTTGGCCGGATTATTTTGTTGAGGGATTGTTGGTTTTAGCATCCATATTTTTGTACTCGATTTCACTTTTGCATAATTATTATAAAACCCTCATTTTTTGCATTGGTTTTCCCACATTGCGTTTTTCTAGGGGAAATTTGCTCAAAAATAATAGTGTCAATTTTACACTCTTTCTCATCAAAGCCATGTAGCAGGTATACCAGTCTTGTGACCTCATCTTCTGCTGTTGTGATATGGGTGCCCCCATGTTCTATATATATAATTATGCATCGATATGTCAGCCCCTCGGCCTTGATTCCTTCCATATTTGGATGTCTGCATGAGTGGGTGCTTTTTACTCTACTTCTTTGTTTGGTTTCTCCACAACATTCGAGGTTCTTCCTTTGGAGCTAAGATATCCTCATATACATGAAAGCTGACTCCCTCTCCAAGGGAAAATCTCCTTAGCTTTCTCTTCATCAAAATTCACATCTACGAACAATTTTATTTCTTTGAGATGTATCGTTGTACCCAAAAATATGCCCAACTCGGTCGTTGGCTCTAGATTTTCCGTGCATCATGGAAACATGACGATTAAACTAATGAACCGAGAGATATTGAAGCGTGCCACATTTGGCTTCTTACGAAAAATATTCTTACGGTGTAATCACCCAAAGAATCTAAAGAGGACTATTGTTTTGCACATGCACCATTGTGTTGCATGCTTGACTGGTACAGGCTGGCATTGGAGTCTAGATCATACTGACATCGCTCGTATAGCGCCCATGATAATTTTTGTTCTTTCTTTACCAGCCCAATTTTGTTGTGAGTTATGGGGTGCTATTAACCATTGTTCATGCTTATGCAAAATTTCTTAAACTCATTAGAGCACGTATTCTCACTTTGTTATCTCTCCCTAGAGACTTCATTTTCACCTTGTGTATTTCTCAGCAAGTACTTTAAATTCAAAAAAAAATTTGAGAACGTTTGGTGTTTTACGTATGCATGAATAATATCCAACACTTAAGTGAGAAATCATCTACAAATGCCACATAATACATGTGCTTGGACATGGAGGGATGTCAATAATGGTCCACACACATATGAGTGAACTCTTTCGAGGATCGCTTGCACTAAGTGTCCTTATCATGAAAGGTGACTTTGGTGTACTTCCCCAATGTGCACCCTTTGCATGTGTCAGTTGATCTAGTGCACACTTGAGAAATCATGTAGAAATTTGTTGCATGATCTTCAAATCTCCATGGTGATAATGAGTCGAGTCTCCTTTGTGCCATAATTCCTTTGATGTCTTGACTATGCATCTTCTTATCTTTTGTACTCAAATCATCACGGTCTTCTACATCCAATTTTGTGGGGTTCTTCCACCAAACCCCAATTTTCTTTACTTTTCATGTGGCTATGTGACAAAGAGGGAAATCCTTCCTTTTTCTAAATATCACATCGTAGCCATGAATATTCCAACATAGAAAGCTGGAGACTAAATTATTCTTCAAAACTAGAACATACATGACATATTTCAATGTGAAATAAGAATCGGACTACCTATGAAAAATAAGAGTATCGATGTCGGTCGTGGTATCCCTTCCATCATCTCCCATCTTGATGTGCATACGGAGGTCCTTCTCCTCCAAGTCACTAAATAATTCTTTGTTGTCGTTCGTATGGAATGAGGGCTCCACTGTCCATATACCACACACGACCCATCATCGATGTCACTATGCATGAAATGAGGGTGAAATACAACTCGAATTGTGGATAAGAACACCACTGTCTCTCCTCACGAGTGCTTCTTGTCGGCCTTCTTGTCACGAGACACTTCCATGGCATAATGTCTCGGCTCATGACGGTGAAAACAATTCATCTTCCAAAAATTCCTTATTCTTGCCTTCCTGATGACAATCTCCCTTTGGATTGGGATTTCTTCCCTTTCCCTCTCTTTGTAATTTCATCAAAGGCACATTTATCCTCATCATCATGCTTGGATGAGGATCCATATATGTTGTTTCACCTTGTCTCGTCTTGCACCAGAGTCGGACCACAAATGCTCCCACTCTAGTAGCTTTTTCCTCCCAGCTGTGAAATCTAGGTACTTGTGTCGGCTCTTGGAAGGCCTAGAAGTGTTAGGTTGACCAAATCATCTTAAAAACTTTAACTCCAACACTCCCAAAGCTCATTCACGATATTGGGTGAACTTGATCCAATGCGCTGGTATTGTGGTGCCCTTTTCCATCTTGATCTTCGAGCTTATCTGAAATTACTTGACTTCCTATAGTCCTTGCTATTTTGAAAGAATTTTTTCAAGGCCTTCCACATTGCCATGTAGGGTTTCCTTCTTGTGAAGGTTTGAGACAATATTATCTCGAATTACTTCCAATAACATCCTTCTTGCCTTGGATGCATTATTCTTCCATTAAACTGAGAGTATGTTGTTATTGGTGTCGGAAAATTTATATTAATTTATTCCTTCAATCCATTATCTTCTGTAGAAATTTGAATAACTAATATATTTTCTGCGAGATTCTCTGATCACACACTATTTGTCTTCATACTGTCTAGAATCTCTTCTACCATTGACGGTCGATACATGCGGAAATAAAATCAATTGCATGCGCACACATTAAAACCACGAAATAATCACACATGTGAACACGGTATTTATTAGGAAAGCTTAAAGGCGAAAACCCCAACTATACGTATATTATATGTCATGGATATCATGTAACAATAATTGTACAAAGCTCCTCACAAGCTCTCGACACAACCTCTTATTGCTACACACTATCTGACTAGATCTATTAAAATACATGCTCCAATATTTTGCCACTTGATAACCAACCTCTATTGCGTAATCAATGTTATGGGATGGCTCATTAAATAACATAAAACATTTTGGCCTTCTTTGCGCAATCGTCATGGGCTTCTGCCAATCCTTGGTTGTTGCAAATATGCAACGAGTATAGTCACAACTAATAGTTAACTTTGCTCTTTCACCTATTTGCACTAGTCTCCTTTGAAACTATCCATGCACCTTTGAGTTAACTTCAATGCATTATTTAGTTGATTAATGAGTTTATAATTAGTGAATTAATTAATAATTAATTCACACCACTCTCCACTAATTTTATCAATTATTTAAACTAGATACAAATAGCTCAACTATGTTTACATTAGTTAAATGAACACAACTCCATTAACTTCCTCGATCGGCTCCTGGCTTATTTGTCACATGAGTTCTCGTAGTATCATGCAATAGCTCCACTTAACCCTTAGGAATAGCGTAATTCCTTAAATGACTCTTTGTGCCACATCTGACACTTAAGCGAGTGCTCGAGGAATAAGATAATGTTTAGAGTCTAAATATTGTTAAGAGCTAATAATATTCGACATATCTATTTTTAGGCGGGAAATCTAAAAATAGATTCCGCCCGATATGTCTAAAAATAGAATTCCATCTATTTTCAGCTTTACCAACCATCCACAAATAACGTCTGCTGCAACTCATAGAACATGATCCATATGTCTAAAAATAGACATAGTCTAAAAATAGACTTTGCGCCAAAAATAGCTTGCGGGCCCACTTAGTGAGCGACTCTTTTCACTAAGCTCATCATCTTGTTGCAATCTCAACACTCCCTCTCAACAAGATAAGGATTATCGCAACCCATATCACACTTTTTTGTGGTATTCGAATTTGCTCTGGTGAGCGCCTTTGTCGAATGTCGGCATCACGATCCTCCATGGGAATATATGAAAGTAACATGATCTTCTGCGCACACAATCTACGATATGATGATACCGAATGTCAATGTGTTTAGATCTGTCATGAAATACGCCGGATTAGCGGGAGTTTTGATGCAACTCTTATTATCACAATAAATCACAGTGAGCTCTAAGTGTAGGCAAGACGACCCGACCCGAAGATCTTCCTCATCCATATAGCCTCACATGCAACCAAACTCGCGCCATATACTCGGCCTCTCTTGAATTGGGTACCACGGATCTGCAGCTGCATAACTGGCCAAGAAAATGTTGTCAACCCAATGTTTGAAAAACCCTCCCGGATATGCTCTTTCTATCTTGTTGGGCTCCCGGCCAATACGCATCCATGAAGCCACATAGCTTCACCTCATCCAAGCCCATCACATGCCATAATCCATATCCCGGAGTATTGCCTACGAGATATCTCAATACATGCTTGCTGCCTTCTAGAAGAACGTGGTTGGCTTAACCATAGCTTGTGAAAAGCTAGTTAACGACATAGCATATGTCGGGTCATGTATTGACCCCGGATACATAAGCGACCCCACCAATGTTGTCGATAGCAATTGGCATCCATTACCTCACCGTAGAAGTAGCATCTCCTTCCTCCATCCCTTTAGGAAGAGGGTATCAATAGGCTTGCATCCTGCATGTTGAACTTCTCTAGTATCTCCGGGCACACTTTCCTTGAGAAACAAACGAATTCAATCAACTGCCCAACGCCAAATTTCCAATCCCGAGGAAATAATGAAGGAGACGAGTCCTTCATCTCAAACTCTTTTGCAAGATCATCCTTGCATGAGAGTATCAATAGCTCATTACTGTCAAAATAAAATCATCACATAAAGTACAATGATTAGAAACTTACCCTCCACCACTATGTTTGGTATGGGTTCGGATCCGCCTCACTCTTGGAGAATCCGAAATCAAATTGAAATAATTGTCTGTCCCGTGTGTACGGCACGAGGTGCTTGTTTCAACCCATACAACGCTCTCTTGAGCCTACACACATTTGACTCAACGCGAAGATCTCGAACGGTTGCTCTATGTACACCTCCTCCTCAATGACTCCATTGAGGAATACGATCTTCACATCCATCTGATGAATGTGCCACCCCATCTACGGCGAGAGAGCAAGAATCATCCGTGCGGAAGAATACCTTGCGACGGTGCAAGGTCTCCTCATAATCGATCCCCTCAATACGCGAAAAGCCTCGGGAAAAAAAATCTTCACTTATACTTCTCCACCTCCCCGTCGGTGCTGCTTCACTTTGTGAATCCATCTGGGAACCCACCAGCAGTTTCCCCTCTCCCGGCCTCGAAGAGACAATCTCCTTTAGCTGGATTGTTTCTCACAATCGAATCATACTCTTCCACCATGGAATCTACCCATGCGGGATGTCACGGCTTCCTCGAGGGATGGCTTTGTCCACACACTTGCTCATTAGAGCCATATCGATGTCTCGTCAGTCGGTGTCTCTATGCACTTGCTTGTGATGTGGGTGCTCCTGCAACCTTCTCTACATCTTGAGCCGGTCGCTTAGCTTACGTAGTGCGTACGCCCCTCGATGGTTGTTGTTGCACGAGTGGTCTCTCTTCCACTCCATGAACCTCCTCTTGTGGTTGATCCACATCCTGAGGGCTCATCCTTGGGAACTAATAGCTCCTCATACGCATGCAAGTGTGGCTCCCTCTCAAGCGAACACTTCATGGCTTTCTCCTCATGAAATTTGATACCTCGTCGCACAACGATCTTGCGACTATCTAGAAAATACATACGATAGTTGTGGGTGTATCGAAGTGTACTAAATATCCCAACCTACTATGATCAACTCCGACTTCTTCTGTGTCCTTCATCACATGAATGTAAACGAGTGAACCAAAAATCCTCAAATGGAAATATCAAGCCTCTTACCGAAAGAAACTCCTCCTGGGGTGTACTCATACCAGGAAGTATCCTGTGAGGACAACGGAGTTCTGCACATATGCGCGGTATTGCATGCCTCAACCCACAAGTGTATGGGAAGGCCACGATCATGCAACATCTCACATGCGGCACACGATCATTTTGTTCTTTCGCTCGAAACCCATTCTCATGCTGGGTTATGAGGTGCTACGAGCTCTCTTCAAATTCCTTCTGCGCTACAAAATTCCTTGAATTTTCCAGGAGATGAATTCACCACCATTGTCGCTCCTAAGAGCCTTCACCTACTTCCCGATTCTTTCTCAACAAATGCCTTGAACTCACAAAGAATTTGAGTATGTCTCACTCTTCTGCACGCCCAGAAGAAGATCCGGCACTTACGAGAAAAATCATCAACAAATATCACATAATACTGTGCTTTCTTTGTCGAAGCTACCCGAAAGGTCCACACATGTCTGTGTAGGAATTCTCTCAAGGATCATCGTGGCGCGACTATCCTTCTCATGAAAGGTGGCTTTCACAAATTTTCCCGAGGTACATCCCTTGCAGCGATCGACTACGCGAGGGCCGCCGCCCAGGAATCCCAGTAGAAATACTGCTTCGGTATCTTCCCAAGCTCCATGGTGAAGGTGGCCCAATCTCTGGTGCCACAACTCACCATCATCCTCACCACTCCTTTTGCCTTGCCTTCCATTAACTGTGACCATCTACACGCAATTGATAAGGTTCTTAATTTGAACCCCTATCCTCGGGTCTCACCGAGTTGCCTTACTGCGTGGGAAAACGGCTACCCTCGCTAAAGACAACATCATATCCCTTGTCCTCTAACATCGCCACGAGAGATAAGATTATTCTTCAATCTGGAACATGCATCACTTCCTTCAATATGAAGGGTTTACCGGACTACCTCTGAAGGAAATGGTACCGATACGGTCTACTATATCTACCATCATCGCCCATCTCGATGTGCACTCCAACATCTTTCTCATCCGGATCAATAAACAAATCTCGATCTCATGTCATGTGAAAAGAAGCACCAGCATCGAGAAACCACCTTGAACCCATCACACTTGATACCAAGCATGCGATCAGCAAAAATCGACTCAAGCTGAGGCTAAGGCCTCTCCGGTACGCAATTCCGACGGCCTGCTTATTTTCTTCTTATGTGGACAACTAGTGGCGTAATGTCCATGTTGGTGGCAGGTGAAAGAACTTCACCTTGGACATGTCCTACTTCTTGCCTTTCACACCATATTGAGAAGATTTCTCTTCCTTCTTTGCTTTGGCGGCCAAAGCACAATTTTTCTTCATCGATTTCTTTGATGAAGATGCGAGTCACTTGGTACTTCGCCTTATCTCCTCTTGCACAGATCTAACCAAAGTCGCTCCCATCACGGAAATTTCTCCCGACCATTAACAGTCTTGATAGAGATTCCAAATCTTCGAGAAGCCCAAGGAGAGCCAAGATCACCAGTTCCTCATCATCAATAGTAACCCCCACACTTTGACTCATCCCTACATTGGATGAACTTAGAGAAGGCGAGGTACTTGGGCATGCTGTCTCGCCTTTCTCCATTTTTATGTTTACGAGTTTATCCTTGAGCGCCCAACTTCCTTTGGTCACTCTTTCTTTGAAATAGTCTGTCAAATATTTCCACATGAGAATGGAGAAGCCTTGCCATGAAGAGTTTGGACAACACATGTGATTCTTCCACCTTCCAACAGAATCCTTCGACACTTTGTTATCTTCTTTTTCCATGCATCAAGTGCAACGACATCGCTAGAAAGAAGGATTTGGAATTTCTACATATATGAACTCCTTCAACCATTGTCATCCAACACGCACTCCATCCTGACCCTTCCATGCAATATAATTCAAGCTTCCCTCGAGGGAATACTCAATCACAATGAATTGAAAGACATCTCAACTTCGACACCAAGAAAACATTGTTGCAAATTCGGAATTCCACCCATTTCAAAAACTCAAAAGTTTGCTTCAATGTTTTGCAATTGCTCCAATGATCAATATCGCTCGCGATACCATGTAGAAAGTGAATAAATGATATATTATTCACCGAATTCTCTGATCACACACTATTTTATCTTCGTACACAATACAAAATCTCTTCTACCATTGATCATTACATGCGGAAATAAAATCAATTGCATGCACACATTAAAACCACAAACAATCACACATATGAACATAGTATTTAATGGGAAAGCTTAAAGCTGAAAACCCCAACTATCTGTATATTATATGTCATGGAGATCATGTAAAAAATCATTGTACAAAGCTCCTCACAAACTCTCGGCCACAACCTCTTATTGCTACACACTATCAAGCTAGATACATCAAAACACATGCTCCAATATTTTTCCACTTGATAGCCAACCTCTATTGCGTAATCAATGCTATGGGATGGCTCATTAAATAACACATAAACCACTTGGCTTGTCTTTCGCATGATCCTCATGAGCTTCACCAATCACTGGTTGTTGCAGACATACAGAGGTATGATCACAGTGATAGTTAACTTTGCTCTTTCACCTATTTACTTGCTGGTCTCCATGAAACTATCCATGCAGAGATTAGCTGATGCATTATTTAGTTGATTAATGAGTTTATAATTAGTGAATTAATTAATAATTAATTCACACCACTCTCACTAATTGTATCAATTGGTTAAGCTGGATACAAATAGCTCAACTATGTTTCGTGGATGGCGAACACAACTCCATTAACTTCCTCAATCAGCGCACCAAACTCTGTCACGCAGGTTCTAACTGATATCCATACAATAGCTCCACTTAACCCTTAGGAATAGCGTAATTCCTTACGTAAATCTGTGCCACATTTGTGCACTTAGCGAGTGCTCCAAAGAGAATAAGATAATGTTTAGGTCTAAATATTGTTAGAGCTAATAATATTCGACATATCTATTTACCAGAGTAGCAATCTAAAAATAGATTCCTTGATATCTAAAAATAGAAGTCCATCTACTTTTCCCGACTTGACCCGACCATCCACAAATAGAATCCTGTGACTCATGGAACATGATCCGTATATACAAAAATAGACTTTGCGCCAAAAATAGCTTGCGGCTCACTTAGTGAATGCGACTCTTTTCACTAAGCTCATCATCTTGTTGCAACCTCAACATCTTCTATGATTGCTTCCATCCAATGTTTCCAATAAATGCAATTCGAGAGCTACCCTCCGGGTCATACTCGAGCCTCATACCATATAAATCAATCCCGGTCACCTTTATCTGCGGAGAATATATACGCAAAACCAACTCCTCGTGCAAGGATAAACTCGTATTCTTCTCTTCTATAGTGATTTAAATACCGGATTCCATGTAGAAATTCCTTGTAGATTCAAGCGCTAATTTTAATTTGCCTAAGGCAATATACTTGAATCTAATCTACCAATTGCGAGAAACGATCAACGCTCGCGAAATCACGAAGCATACAAGAAAAAGAAATTCAATCAACACATTATATTGAAATCCACAGTTAAAAACTTGTTATCTATATATGGCATTAGTTAAAAAATATGAGAATATTACAACACTTATCTCATACCCGAGCAACCTCAACGTTATCTCTATCTTGTCTCACTTGCTTCCTAGACAAGCCTAAGGCCAATACCTAACCAAATTTATCTTGCCCAATTCCTATTTTATTTTTGTTTTTTCACTTGGGAATTAACCCTATTAATTAGGAAAATTCCTCAGGTGGAATTGTGCAATACATCATAGGCAACTTCCTCTGACCATACAACACCTATATAATTTGGATGATTATAAAATTGATAGTACACGCCCTTGAACCCAAATATCAATTGGATAACTTGTAGATCTTGCATGCATCATTTATTTTTGGTTTATTTTTTCATTTATTTGGTTGATCGAAAAGTACATACCCCACTACTTGATTGATCGAAATCTAGATCGAGGGGGAAAAAATTAGCTCAAAATTCAAAGTGCTCGGTGCACCAAACTTCGACGCAGCAACGACGGGCCCATCGCAATCAATGCAACTATTTTCATCAAAAACCAAGTTCGAACTGAAGAAGTTATATTCTATTAATCATTGTTCGGGAACACACAATTTTTTTTTAATTTGTAGAATAGGTATAGGGTGATGACATGGCATCCCGGTTAGCATGCAAAAGTCTTCTTCGGTTTTTTTTTCCAATGGGACTCGACAAGTGTCACAATTGGATTCACGGAGTTTAGTTTGAGAAGGTGAAATTTTCCCAACGTCCTCTTGAGGTTGAAATTGGGTTCATAATGATTTTTTATGTGTGGAAAATTATTTATTATTATTAATGTTGGTTATATATATATATATATATATATATATATATATAAATCTTAATTATTAATTCCAAACATTATATATTAAATTCCACATTTATTATAAATCCAAACGAATTTCATATCCCAAAGTCCAATATACGGTGGTGCATATGTTTTTAAACTGGGTTTAATATTGTTTACGGTGGTATAATTTAATAATACAATGTAAAACCTTATAGCAAAGTTTTAACCAAAGTTTAATGGTGGAGGTGTTTAAACAAAGTACGATGGTGCGTATTGTTAAGTGGAAAAAACGTGTATAGATGGGCAAGGTTGGGGCTAAACCCCACGACCTCCCCCATGCCATTCACCACCAGTTTGTTTTACTACCCGATTTTGCATTCATCTCTTCTATTTTTCTTTCTTTCATTTGAAGTACCATTTGGGTTTCTTTTTCTTTCTTTCTTTGAGTAGCATTATTAAGCATATGACTAGGGGTTAGGGATTTACAATGAACTAACATAGCTCTAACATTCTTATTGGGGCTTTTAACTTGTTTATACATGCTACTACCTAAAGCACTTTCACTTTTTGACTTTCAAGCATCTTACATGTGTCATCATTAATTTTAATAGGACCTAGATGGATGACTTATGAAAAATAACAATCCTTTGAAAAATATGATGTATGGAATAGAAGTAGAAAAATAAAGATGGAAAGTATTATGTATGGTTGGGATATGAAGTATGCACTATGTTCTATAGATTTCTCCATGGTATAACGTGGATCATGAAGTAACCACCATGGTATCCTCTAAGAAAAAAATTTTAAAAATCTAGATTCTTATTATACATTAGTATATTACACAAAATTCCCACCACATCGAAAGAACACATATGAAACATTAACACCATGTCGATGCGAAAGCTCACACATGAAACCATATTAGAGAAACTAATGTGAACAAGATAAACCATGATAACATAGTACCACATATGTGAAAGTATAGTGTGTCATATGTAAGTGCATTTGCAATCTAAGATGTACGAGATAGTAGTTAACATAACATGGTTGAAGCATCTAAAAAAAAACAAGGTGAGGAGATGAGATCATCATATATCTAAAGGAGAAATACAATAAAAAATTGTATAGATACATGAGCAAGAGAGCTGGTTTAAGTTGGAACACCAAAGAATTGAGAGCGTGGCTCTCGGGAAGTAGTTACCCCTAAGGGGGGGACCTCACTCGAAGCAACTCATTTCTCTCATAGCTTAGTTGATCCACTCACTATAGAGCATTATAGGCCTATCATCTAGTGATTCAAGGGCCATGACAATCCCTTCCTCTACCCTAAAAAACACAAGAAAGGTGTTATAATTCTTTCCCTTTAGGGATATTCATTTATTTTAGTACTCTTGTCTCTTAATTCAGCTATGTGAATAATTTGGAAAAATATAGCCAATTGGCTCTCAAACAATCAACACCCTTGATAACCTATGTTGTTAGATTTCTACCTCTTCACTCTTTGTACCCATTTATAGCCTCGCCAGGTTTCTAAGCCAAGGGAGTTAGATGTTTTACACCTCAATATACTTGTCTTTTTTTTTATATAGGAAAGACCCGATGACTAGCGAGAGTTGAGACATCCCAAGTATTCGACCACGGACCAAGTGAAAGATCCCTATGGATGCCTACTCCTTGGTAAGATCAATACGAGCTACAACATGCCTTAGGATACTTGGACATGGGTTGTTGTGTGGCAAGCCACAATCAAAGGAGTCACTTGAGCTAAGAACCATTGGCTACACCTTAATAGACTTTAGCATTCAAATTGCTAGTGAGAGATGGGTCCCTTGTGCAACAAACAAGGAACTTTCCTTGGACCAATTTGGTCATTCCACAATCAAGGGGGTTTTCATGCACCAATTTGATCGCCTCACAATAAAAAAGCTCTCATGCGCCAATTTTATAGTTATTATTATTAAAAAATAATTCAAGTTGACCTTTTATTATGCGAAGACACTCTACACCTCAATATAGGGCTATTTTTACATGTCGACTTAATATGTTGTGTTATATTAATATGTCCAATTTATAATATGTAAATTGGGAAACATTTACATGTAGTTTAAAATTAATATAGAGCTAAAGGGAGATGTTTTGCACCTTGACTCACTAAAATTATATAAAAATAAAAATTAAACTAAAAAAATTAAAATTAATAATTAAACCACCATGAATCGATTTCAACTCGATGAGAGGTTTGCACCTTGGAGATTTGATCCCTCAAGTTTTGCTCTCGGAAAGAGATCATTCAGAAGATTTGATCCCTCCGGGGGATTAATAGATCCGGAGTTAGATGGATCTAAATTTTGGTATTATTAATATTTTATCATCCATGTCATTTATCTACATCAAATTAACATGAAATGAGTTGAAAATACTATAAAAAATTGTGTTGGATACTTGATTTATTAAAAAATCCTTAAATTACTCAACTAACTAAATCAATTTCATGCCATTTATCTATATAATTGAACTTTGATTTTGAACCCTTTACCTAAATTACTCAACTAACTAAATAAGTCCCAAGATCAATCCTCATGGTACTAAATGGGATTTGAACACAGGTCTCGTGGGTTTCACCTAGGTAAACTTGTCGTTAAACCACATATCATTTTGTATGTATATCTTCTTAGACTTAGCGATGAGTTGAATCGGAGGTGGATCCCTTGTCCCTGCAAGAGAGTTCATACACCAATTTTAGTGTCGGTAGGTCCCTTGTCCCATAAACAAGAAAGTCCCATACACCAATTTAATGTGTGACTTGATCGTGACCTTAAAATAAATAATAATAATAAATAACATATAACATAATTTATTAATTAACGGCCTTTCTTGTCGGTTTAAAATTAAGTTTCCCCACATCTACACTATATATCTAGCTTATGTTTTTATATTTTGACCTACCTCGTCTTTCATATTGTTTAGCTTCTTCATGTGTGATAAAGCTTTGGGTAAAACTCGATCGATGAGGAAATTGATGAGTTTAAAGTGTCCTAATGGAAGTTATTTCAGAGGATGTCATTGGGCGGTGTTTGCTAAGAATGCCTTACGCATCACACAATAAAAATTTGAAAGCTATGTGCTGTATTTGGGAGGCTATACTCGGGTAGCCTGCATTTTTATCTGACGGAAGAAATGCGGGACGAGCCAACAACTTATTTGCTTGATTGAAAGAGATATCGGGAATCACGGAGATATGAATGGCTTGTTTGTAGTAAGGGTATACGACCCTATGAAAGGGCACCTAGGAAATGCTACCTCCCATTCGGCAGTCCCCGGCGAGATGGTGTGGGTGCGTGGTGTGAATCGGAAGCTAGTTGTAGTGGGCGGCTCTGTCAATAGGATTTTTGATAGAAGAGTGTTTACATTTATGACTTTGAGTGCGAGATGGCGCAGCGGAGCTGACATGCCTACACCTCGATCATTGTTTGCATGCTCTTGTCTCCTCTTCGATGGAATAGTCTACGTTGCCACATTTATTATAAATCCAAGCAATTTCCTTATCCCAAAGTCCAATATATGGTGGTGCATATGTTTTTAAACTATGGGTTTAATACGTTTTACGGTGGTATAATTTAATAATACAATGTAAAACCTTATGGCAAGGTTTAACCAAAGTTTAATGGTGGAGGCATTTAAACAAAGTCTGATGGCACGTCTTGTTAAGTGGACAAAGCGACTGTAGATGGGCAAAGGTTGAGGCTCGGCCCCATGACCTCCCCCATGCCATTCACCACACTTTATTTTACTACCCCATTTTGCATTCATCTCTTTGTTTTCTTTCTTTCATTTGAAGTACCATTTTGGTTTCTTTTTCTTTCTTTCTTTGAGTATGCGTTATAAGCATATGACTAGGGGTTAGGGGTTTACAATGAACTAACATAGCTCCCCAACATTCTTATATTGTGGCTTTTAACTTGTTTATACATGCTAATACCTAAAACAATTTCACTTTTTGACTTTCAAGCATCTTACACATGTAGGTTTCATTACTTTTAATAGGACCTAGATGGATGACTTATGACAAGATAACAATCCTTTGAAAAATATGATGTATGGAATAGAAGTGAAAAATAAAGAACGAAAGTATTATGTATGGTTGGGATATGAAGTATGCTATGTTCTCTGATTTCTCTAATAGTATAACATGGATCATGAAGTAACTTAACACATGGTATCCTCTAAGAAAAAGAAAGTTAAAAATCTAGATTCTTATTATACATTAGTATATTACCACGGAAATTCCCACCACATCGAAAGAACACATATGAAACATTAACACCACATGCCACGTCAAAGCTCACACATGAAACCATATTAGAGAAACTAATGTGAACAAGATAGCAAGTAACATGAAAAGTACGACATATGTGAAACTATAGTGTGTCATATGTAAGTGCATTTGCAATCTAATATGTACCGAATGGTAGCTAAGATAAGCATGGTTGAAGCATCTAAAAAAACAAGGAGGATTAATGTGAGATGAGATCATCATATATCTAAAGGAGAAATAGAATAAATTTTTTTATAGATACGTGACAAGAGAGAAATTTGGTTTAAGTTGGAGCACCACGAATTGAGAGGTTGGCTCTCAAATGGGAGTTACCCTAAGGGGGGGGACCTCACTCGAAGCAACTCATTTCTCTCATAGCTTAGTTGATACACTCACTATAGAGCATTATAGTCCTATCATCTAGTGATCCAAGGGCCATGACACTCCCTTCCTCTACCCTACAAAAAACACAAGAAAGGTGTTATACTTCTTTCCCTTTGGGGATATTCATTTATTTTGGTACTCTTGTCTCTTAATTCGGTTATGTGAATAATTTGGAAAAATATATGACGATTGGCTCTCAAACAATCAACACCCATCAAAAACCTATGTTGTTAGATTTCTACCTCTTCACTCTTTGTACACATTTATAGCCTCACGGGTTCTAAGCCAAAGGGAGTTAGATGTTTTACACCTCAATATACTTGTATTTTTTTATATAGGAAAGACCCAATGACTAAGCAAGAGTCGAGACATCCCATATTGACCACGGACCAAGTGAAAGTTCCATAGGGATGCCTGCTCCTTGAGCCAAATCAATACAAACTACAAAATGCCTTGGGATACTTGAACATGGGTGGTTGTGTGGCAAGCCACAATCGAGTCACTTGAGCTAAGAACCATTGGCTACACCTTAATAGACTTTAGCATTCAAATTGCTAGTGAGAGATGGATCCCTTGTACAACAAACAAGGAACTTTCATGGACAGTTGGTCATGCCACAATCAAGGAGTTTTCATGCACCAATTTGATCGCCTCACAATAAAAAAGCTCTCATGCACCAATTTTATAGTTATTATTATTAAAAAAATTTCAAGTTGACCTTTTATTACAGGCGCTCTACACCTCGGTATAGAGCTATTTTTACATGTTAGCTTAATATGTTGTATTTATAATATGTCCAATTTATAATATGTAAATTGGGAAACATTTACATGTAGGTTAAAATTAATATAGAGCTAAAGGGAGATGTTTGCACCTTGACTCTCTAAAATTATATAAAAATAAAAATTAAACTAAAAAAAAAAATTAAAATTAATAATTAAACCGACTAGATCAATTTCAACTCGGTAAAAGAGGTTTGCACCTTGAGAGATTTGATCCCTTCAAGTTTTGCTCTCGGAAAGGGAATGCAGGAAGATTTGATCCCTCCGAAGCTTAATAGATGGGAGTTAAGATGGATGTAGGCTGGTATTATTAATATTTATCTATGCATGTCATTTATCTACACCAATTAACATGAAATGAGTTGAAAATACTATAAAGATTTGTGTTGAATACTTGATTTATTAAAAATCGTTAAATTACTCAACTAACTAGTCCATTTCATGTCATTTATCTATATAAATAGACTTTATATAATAATGGTTAAGAGCATGTGGAAGTGTTGAATTACTTGATTTATTAAAAAATCCTTAAATTACTCAACTAACTAAATCAATTTCATGTCATTTATCTATATAAATAGACTTTGATTTGAACCCTCTAACTAAATTACTCAACTAACTAAATAGGTTCCGGGATCAATCCTCATGATACTCAATAGGTTTGAACACGGGTCTCGTGGGTTTCACCTAGCTAAAGTTGTCGTTAAACCACATATCAACACATGTGTATATCTTCTTGAACTTAGCGGTTGAATCGGAGGTGGATCCCTTGTCCCATAAACAAGAGAGTTCATACACCAATTTAGTGTCGGAGATAGGTCCCTTGTCCCATAAACAAGAAAGTCTCATACACCCGATTTAGTTTAGTGTGTGACTTGATCGTGACCTTAAAATAAATAATAATAATAAATAACATATAACATGTCTTTCTTGTCGGTTTAAAATTAAGTTTCCCCACATCTACACTATATATCAAACTGCGTTTTTATATTTTGACCTACCTCGTCTTTCATATTGTTTAGCTTCTTCATGTGTGATAAAGTTTGGGGTAAACTCGATCGATCAGGAAATTGGTGAGTTTAGTGTGTCCCAATGGAAGTTATTCCGGAGGCTATACTCAGTAGCCCTACGTTTTATCCTGACAGGAAGAAATGTGGGACGAGCCAACAGCTTATTTGCTTGATTGAACCATTTATGGGGAATCACAGAGATATGAATGGCTTGTTTTGTAGTAAGGGTATACGACCCTGTGAAGGGAGCACCTGGGATACGCTACCTCCCATTGACGATCCCCAGATGACTGGGAATATGGTGTGAGTGCGTGGCTGTGAATCGGAAGCTAGTTGTAATGGGCGAAAGCTCCTGCCCAACGGGATTTTTTGACGAAGAGTGTTTACATTTATGACTTTGAGTCTGCGAGATGGCGCCGCGGAGCTGACATGCCTACACACCTCGATCATTGTTTGCGTGCTCTGTCTCCTCTTCCAACAGACTAGTCTACGTTGCTGTTGAGATCAGCGAGCGTGTCATGGAGCGAGGTGCAGAAGCATATAACGTGGAGGAAGACAAGTGAAATTTTGCCTCCTATGATCGAACCGCCAGGCGGGGATGCCGTGGTGCTTTCGTGGAAGGTAAATTCATGGTGTTGCAGGAAAGGCCTAAATGCACAAGTTTTCGATCCGAGTGAGGGAACGTGGAGAATGACGAATTTGAGGAGAAGTTGTGTGATTTCTTCTTCTTTGGGGGAGTTGTACAGCTTCACTCCACGTCGGGTGGAGAAATATGATGCCGAGAAGGACGTTTGGAGTGTTGTAGCATCTCTTCCCAATACCCACGATATTGACCAAATTATTTGCGCTACACAGTGGCGCGACCAAATTTTTATAGAAAGCGGATCGTGCGACCCCTTTTATTCCCAACCACAATTCTCTTATCTGTTCAATATGTCAACCAGGCAGTTTATCGAAGTTAACGGCGATGGTGGGGAGGGCATGATCGTATCTGCGGCAACCGTGCGATTTGAAAGTAATTTTTAGATGCACGCCAAAACATAATACTGTGTTGTGTTCAATTCTATATTAGTTATCCCCTAGTGTGCCTAATTGAGAAATGGTCTTATAGTAGTTATTCCCTAGTCTACCCAATTCAGGAAATGGTTTTGAATTTTTTCTCATGGTCAATTTTGTTAAAATTCTGTATAGAGTGTATAGATTTTCACAATTTTGTTAAAAATTCTGTATAGATTGTTAAGTTTGTAAGTTTCCATCAAATAGGATTTATTCTTAACACTGTTGTTTTGGATTTCATTTTTATTATTTTGTAGAAAAGCAATAGGAAAGACTTTTGTGAGATTTTAATTAGAAAGAAAAATATAGATGTAACAAAATATTAAAATTTGATAATTGCAAAACAAAAGAAAATAAATATTGCTAAGAAATTTACTAGGAATCAAATAGGATGATATGTGGTAAGTGAAAATGAATATATTATATATACTTCTCAAGATGACAATCAATTAGCAATATATTGGGATCTTTCCTTACTTGGAAAAATAAGTTAAAATTAGACTAAAGAACTGACAATTAACAAAATTATTTTATTCTAGGAAACGAGAATAATTGGTTTTTTTTTTTTCCTTGGAACCTTCCCCAAAAGAAACTTGAATCATACTTGCCAAAGTGTCCCGATATTTCCTTATGGAACCCAAGTTAGAGAGCTCTTGTAAAATAAGATTGATCCAAAGAATACTATTACCTAATACCGAGTTCACCATCCCAAATTCATTTGTACTATAAATTAATTTTCCTTTTCGATTTCTATCAATATCTAAAAAAAACCATTTTTCTAGAGAATTATTTCGAGTTTAGATAAAAACCACATATGTCGAACCTAGAGCTAATGTCCATGGTAGTAATGATGAGCAAGCCTGATGCGCACGTACAATGTGTCGGATTAGAAAAAACCCACTAGGAAATGGAATATGTGTTCCCATTAATGCACATGTTATTGGAATAATAAAGTAGAGATAAGGTCCACAAAGGCTTAATTCTTTGAATGTTTTAATTAGAGGAGATATTAAAATTTGATACTTGCAAAACAAAAGAAGATAGAGAAATATTGCTTTAGAATTCCACTACGGAATCAAAGACGATGATATAATACTGATGAAAATGAATATATTATATACTTTTCAAGATGACAACCAATTAAATATATTGGGATCTTTCCCTACTTGGACTAGGAGACTCGACAATTAACAAAATTGACCCTTTTTTTTAACGAAGATAACCCTTCCTCATTTAGCAAGCAATTTCGAATCTAGGCCTTAATATCTTGAAGAGCCATATTGTCCCTTTTAAATTTCTAAAATGAACCCAGTGATGTTTATGGCTTTTATGTCCTAAATTTTTTTTATGGGAATTGAATTTGGTGAGATTAAGACTAATTCTAGGCCACGAAACATCATTTATGACTTGAATATTTCAGCTATTCTGAACTTATTTTTAAATGGATGTGATGCTTTCCCATGGTGGAGGCAATTTCCAAATGAATTGGGTAGAGATCGGATTTACCCCTTGAAGAAATACATTGCTTTATCTTTATATTATCCTCCAGAAGAATGTAAAAGGAGAAACATGAGTTGTGTGTTTTCAATGTCATGCCGTAGAAAATGTGTCCCTATGTTCTGCAAATAACATTCAAGTTGTTTTTCTAGATTGTATGCATCATTAGCGGCTTATTTTGCAACTAAATGTTATTAAAAATCACTTGATTTTGAACTATAATGATAATATATGCCAACATCCTCTTCTTATTTTTTCCTTTGTTTAATTTTAATTAATACATGTAAGGTAGGAATGCAATATTTATGTCCACTTGTGATGTGAAAAGAAATTTACTCTGGGGTTTGATTTATCTAAATTTGTCGATGACATAGATTGATGTTTGAAATTTTCAACGAGCCTCTAAGAATGTGGACTCTTATTGATTCAAGGGACAAGGCATATGTGACACAATACTCATCAATTCAATGTTTTTCATATCTACTTACGGTACAATAATCACTATTCGCGCGATGGTATAAATTAAGAAAATTTGGGCATTTTGTCACAATTTCATCATATTGCATTAATTCACACTAGTTCATGATGGCTAATCTATAAGAATCATTATTATGCTCAATTCCCAAGCCCTCATTATTCCAATGTATTTCATTAACTTTACACAAATCACTTTAGCGATCCATGACTTGCAATAGGAGATCACACTAGTATTACAAAATCAATGTGATCTATCCCACAACTTCTTTTAATAGCTTTGTTAGCAATGGAAAGGTATCACTAAACCTAACAACCCTTGCATCCATTAGAAATAAAACTTCAATATCTAAATAACCGAAGTCAATCCAAGTGCACACATCTATTAGACATTAACTTTAGAAATTATGATGGGTGTTGGAACTTTCTGTAAAATCACCCTTAGATTGGTCCACTTATAATATTCCTATAAAAATCATATTCATATAAATAAAGTGGATTGGGAAAGATTCTATGTTCACAAGTGCACCCATAAAGTTGAAAAGATCTTGTATTTTTCGAGAACCGGTAAAGAGATAAACCCACCACTAGAAATGTAATACACACACAATCGAAAATGACACAATTATTTTCAAATCCAATCACAAATGTCAATGGAAAAGAAAAACAAATTCAACATCTTGTTCGATAATTTATAGATATGGAAGCATGCATTGAATTGATGAAGAAATGATTATTGGATATTAATCTCAAGAAGAAGCATAGAATGATAGTAGCAGTGGTAGTGAATGTGAAGAAGGAATATTGCATTTTGAGTTTATTGTCGAACCATAGGGAGTCATTGTGAGTTGAACATAAATGAAATGGATAAAGATCCCTTACATAAGGAACCATGGTGAGTATTGCACCAAAATAAAATGAATGGAGGTTAGAAACACGTATGTTATGCTTGGGTTATATGTAGTGATCATATTTGACCATGTTAGTTCATTCCATGACTATGCTAATCTTAGAGAATGAGGTGAAAAATTCTGAAAACCATTTCCTGCCTTCCATATTATGCTTCCACTGAACTAAGTGCCATAGATCTTTGTTTCTTGTTGTACCAAGAAACAATTGTAGATCCGATACTGAAGACCACTCTTGATGTGCTCTTTCTTTCCATTGAAGTGCTGTCCCGATACTGTCCCCAGCAAACATGCAACTTCACCTCATCAGATGCTATTTGTACCATAAGGCATACTCCGATGTGCCCTTGAGATGTATCTCGGGGCAGCATGCTTTCTGCCTTCCAAAAGAGCTTGGTATGCTCAACCATCGCTTGACAAATATGGTTCACCACATAGCATATGTTTGGTCTTTTATTAACTAAATACATGAGCAAACCCACCAACTATCGATGAACGGTAGCATCCACTAACTCTCCGGATGTAGCATCCTCTTTCCTCTAGTTTTTCACCAGAGGAGTATCATAGGATTTGCATCCCACCATGTGAAAATTACCTAGTATCTCCCTTGTGTTAGGGTCTCTGTAATTAGCAAGGTTGGAAAGAGTCCAACTACGGGGGTAACATCGAGCCGCTTTGGATTGGGGGATCTAACCCTCACGAATCCCGAAGTATCTCTCTACAAATGAGTTTAAAGATGTGATATTTAAAGTACGAGAAATGTGATAATGAGCTAGTTATGAAGAGCACGGGTTTTGTTTTGTTTGTTTTGGTTGGGAAAAGACATGATGAAGGTGAAGGCGAGTTCAAAATGAAGGGTGAAGATGTAAAGAGTGAAGGAATGATTTGGGTGATAGAAAAAGGAAAAGATAGTTTTAACCCATTGGGCTATGGAGTGATAGGAAGGGATTTTTAATTGGACGACAAGGTTCAAGAAGGATCCATGGGGAAAGTCACTTATGTTAAAGGATCTCTTAAGGTGATTCATGGAGTGAAACGGATAGGAAGTGGAGAACAAAAAAAATGAAGAACGAGGTACAGGTCTAAGATCAAGTAAGTGCTTTTAAACTATCTTGCTTTCAACATGTGCTTAGAGAGACAAAACATAAAAAAAGAATTACTGACGAGCGAGGGTAAGTAATTTTAAGTGCTTTGCATTGAAGTACTTTGAGTTTAGAGAAACAAAATATAAAAGCATTCGCGAGATCGAGGTAAGTGTTTTTAAGCAACTGCTTTGAAGTGCTTTCGGTCAAAAAACATTCAAAAACGAGTTAGAACAACTTAAGATCAAGTGAGTACTTTTGAAACCAACTTTGCTTTCAACATATTCTAAAGGAAAACAACGTGATGATCATCATAATGAGCAATCTAGATCAGGCGAGTGCTTTGAGACTAACTTTTTGCTTTAATATACTCAATATTAATAGAGAAAAACATAAATAAAGCTGATGGGAATAGGGTACTACGCGAGGTAAGTCCCTAGCTCTATGTTTGTTGTTCCTTATAAGAGAAAGGAAATGACAGTGAAAAAATTAAAGAAAATAAAAATTGACGAGTGAGGAACACATCACCATTGACACAAATCGAGGATCCCACTAAATCAGCGACTTGTATTTGATGTTCAAACCGATTTACAACCGGCAAGCACAGCAGGGTCTCTACAACTTCAAACTTCTCTTCTGTTATTTATCTTCAAATTGCACACGATTACCTTGATGGCTTCATAAAACCATTACATGCATTCGGATGTCTAGAGACCAACATTTTCTTATGTTCTACGAGAGGTATTTATAGAGAAATGTGGAAGTGGGAGGATTTCCCAAGGATCGAGTATCATTAATTATGTAATCATTTCTGGCCTACGATCCATAACATATGTTCACGACTTTCGAGGCATAATGATCGAAGAATGTGCTGCAAGGCATTCTTAATCTTCTAAAATGGTTACCATGAAAATTAGAGATAAGATTCTTTCGGTTGTATTAATTGTTCGAAAATTTGCCCTTTAGGTAAACACCTCTTGTTCGGGTAATGCCTAAGCTTCCTTTGATTTACGCGAAGTTGCGGTGTCTTAAGGAGTTGTAGATAGTTCAATTGGCCTCGGTGATGACGGTGGAAGCTTTTTCTCGCTTGACGGATGTCTTTGTCTTTCCTTAAACACCTTTAATTTACTTGAGAATTGTGTTTTAGGTCTTCAATCTCTTTTTGTTTCTAGTGTGTTACTGTCTTCGACGATACTCTTTAATCGATGCTCGATTAATTGTGTTTACGGTGTGCATGGTTGTACGGGGGTTGAATGGCATCAATGTCTCATGAATTCATTGATAAAATGCGAATTTAAAACCACACCAAGTGATTTTGTGGTGAATCGCGAGGAGGAAGGATGCGTCACCTATTTTGTGAATTTTTCTTGACATGGCGAGAAAAAACCATTTAAACCCTTAAAAAATACGAAAAATTATTAAAAATCTGCCTTATATAGGTTGGTAACCCCGAAGGAGAAGGCATGTGGAGGGAGCATATCCATTGGATGGCATCATCCAATGGTCGAGATTGATGGGGAAAAGTCAAAGAGATGACGGAAGAAAAGCTTAAATCAGAACCTTCGATCGCGCGAAGAACGACGGTGGGAAGCGGAGGCGAAAAATAACATGGAGGAGTCGGTTTTTGGAGAAAATCGGTTAAAAAACCTTTGTTTTGGTGAAAAATAGTGTGTGGGGTTCAGGATGATCGTGGGCCGTCAGATGAGATCAGCCCACACGATCAACGGTGGAGATCGGGCGCCAATAAACTTTAGAAAATACACCCGGACATCAAAAATCCAATTAAATCATGTTAAGTAAAGTTCCCAAGTTCGGAAATGCTGACTGGATGAGGAAAACACGGAGACCCGCCCAATAGAAATCTGCCGTGTGGATGTTGATGTGGCGATGGGATCGGGCAATGGCAGGGCATGCAATCAAATCTGGACCGTCGATCTCAGGAGGAGATCGACGGTTGAGGATGCGTCGGAGGGCGACGGACGGTGGACCAGGGGCACTGTTTGCCTAGGTTAACTCCCGCGCATATTCGGGGAGCAACTACCGTCGGATGGCCCGCCCCAGATCGGACGGTGCACAACAATATCACGCCGGATCTGTGGACGAACGTTAACACGTGATGGGGGGGCGGTTTTCAAAAAGTGTTGGTGCCACACGTCAACCGTTGTATGGAATTGCTCCGAAATGAAAAATATCGCCAACCCTCAGAAGGCGGTGCAATGGATACCGCCGGTTTCTGCATAGTGTTTGGCATGGTAGGGACCACCGACCACGATAGGTTCCACACCATCGATCAGCAGATCAGATCGATGGCGGAGATTAATTTGGAATTTTGCAACGACGGAAAATTTTTTCATAGTAAATCTGACAAATTTAATATATAACCAAAGGTTTTAAACTTTGGGCGGAGATATTTATTCAAAATGGCTTGGCGCCCGATTGCAGGGCCTGTGGGCGCATGGAGAGGCATATGACCAGGGGTTATAGAGTTAGGGACTTAGCCCAAGGGGGCTTAAACCCTTAATATGAAAATGTGATTTTTTTCATGGATCTTTAATGGTTTTCAAAGGGTTTTGGGGGTTTCGATAAGGCCAAAAAGGATCTTAAAACCTTATGAAAGGGATTTTGATGAAGGGGAGATGGAAAAATTATGAGAATGGGGGATCTTGATGGGGAACAAGAGAGTAAAAATGAAGGTTAGTGTCTGAGTGCAGGAAGGGGAAAAAAGGGGATTTTGCAGCATTCTTTCTCATGGAATTCAACAGAATTTTCAGAGCTTGAAATGGGAACAACAATGAAGATTGAAACAAGGATATGATGTCTTCCAGAGGCTTCAAGAGATACACTTTCTGCAATGAAACTATTCCTTGAAGGCTAAACAATGTTTTGGCCACCTTTTGTTAGAAATTTTTTTATAGGTGGCCAACAGTGGCTCCACTTGGGGATGGTGCCTTCCTGAAGGCATCAAGAACTTCAGACTTGCATTCTCTGGGGGGCTGATCAGTGTCTTATCCATTGGGTTGCCTTCTTTTCTTGGATGCTCTTATTTTTCTTAAAAACATATTAGCAACCATGGAAAACAATGGATCTTCATCAACAAGCTTTCTACCTACCCAATCCTACTGATCTAAAATTTTTTCTTCATTTAGAGTGCACTTGGATTGGCAAACTCTTTTACAACATTTTTTTTTTTTTTTGAAAACAGGAAATCTAATCTATTTCTACTCCTTATTTCTCCATGGACTCAGATTAAACATTTGATTCCATATAATTCTCTACCTAATCTACTATCTGTTGGGATTAAACTGTCCAACAAATTTTATTCTCTAAATTCTACAACAAAAATTTAAAAACAGTCAAGTCAAGATTAAACTTGTTGACTTGCTGTGATCCATGGCATAAAAACAAGCTGCACATAGAAATTTATTTTGCAGAAAAATTAAAATAAAAAATGGAAGGCTTAACATCTGAAAGTTCATGCACTTCCTTCACCTTTCTATAGCTCTGATTTCCTCTTGATTGAGTTGTTCTTTCTTTTTCTCTGGTTCATATTTTGAGCTAATTAGAACCAGATTTACCTCTGTTTTGACTCAGAATAAAACATAGTTTGGAGTCAATTCTTGCTTGGAAAATTAGGTTCAGGTTTTGAGCAGGTTTGAACCTTTAATTTCTAACCTAATCTATCTATTGATAAGCCAAGTTTAAACAGTTTGGCAAATCAAATTCACTATCCTATCAGTAGTAAATTTAAAACTAATTAGTCAAGATTAGGTTGTTTGACTAACTAGGAGTGTGTTTTTCAAGAGTGGAATTTGAGCTTGCACACTTTCAGATTTGTTTATCTTTTTGGTATGGGGCTATACCTTTATATTTTGACAATCTGCCCTCTTTTCTTTCTTTTCTTTCTTTTTGTATTTTTGAATCTTTGATTTTTCTTCAAAGAAGAAAATAACAACTAATCTACATGCTCATAAATGAGATTTATTGACATTCCTATCTAACCTATTCTAAACATGGAGTATTTACATTTATCATATGATAAAAAAATTGTCAATGCAGCCAGCTGAGTAATGTCAAGAAGAAGTAGAAACTCTGGCTCCTTGTCATAGGTACCATAGAACATATTGAATATTAACCTTCAATATCAAGGCTATCACAGAAGGTGACAACTTTTCATGTCTCTGGATCTTGCAAAGGATCACTACTTGATAATTTGAGCCAGTTGGTAATTCCACACACTCTTCCATAGGATCAACAAAGAAAAGATGAAGATTCTCTTCTTTTTGGCCCTCCATGTCTGGTAGATTGTCTGCTTCCAAGACTTCAGCTTTGAGGAGCATATCTTCAGAAAGTTGTTTGGAAGCATTGTGATCTTTAACCTGCACAATAGCAAATAGTGAAATATTTTCTTTATCTAAACATATGCTTGCTTCTAATATACATTCAGGTTCTTTGGATGACAGTTTGACATTAATGAAGGGAGAAGTCTCTTCTTGGGAATATGGTATATCCACAGCAGGATAGTCTTGTATTTGTTTCTCTCCTTCTTCATCATCATCTGAACTGGAGGACTCATCATATTTGGCAGTGTTGTCCTCTTGTAGCCCTGGTATGCTTGGATTCAGTGGGCTGAACTCTGTAAAGAGATTATTATATTCTTGAGTGGGGGTGTATTCAATGGTTTCCTATTGCTCAAAAATTTCTTCATTACTCTTCTCTTCACCTTCTGAGTTGAAAGGCTGTTGATTCCCAATTAAGTGAAAGCTTTTTATGATGGATCGAAAAGGATGATTGTGGATTTCAAGCTGATGATGGTGAAACTCATAACACCAATCAAATGTTGGTTGCCCTGCATGATTAGTTTCTGCTTGGAAATCATCATCATCATAAAACTGATTGAAGTTTGAAAATTTATTATAATAACATTTTCATCAGTCAAACATATTGGGATATCAGTAGGTCCTTCTTCATTCTGATCCACAAAAGGACTTTCTAAATCTGTACAACAAAGTTCTCTATGTGAATGGGCAAGAGTGTTTGTTTTGAAAAAAGTCTTAGAGACTGTCTGTTTATAAATAGTCTAATCTATTTCCTTCTCTGTCAAAGGAAAGATGTTTCTATGTTCCTTTGAACAGGAGTACAACAGTTCTTTGTCTCTTGTGAAGACCAATTTTGAGGTTGGATGTTTTCTTGAGCCTTAGCTACAAGGGATGATGAATCAATATCTGAGTTTCCAGGGATACCTTGAGGGATGTTCTTATTTCTTGGATCATCTTTTCCTCACCTGATTCATCTATGTTCTTAAAAATTTTCAATAGGAGATTAAACTCATGAATGGTTGTTAAAAGATCTTCAGGATGCATCTCTTCCAAAGCTTCCTCATTATCTATAATGTGTTGGGTGATGTTTTGTGATGGATCATAATATATTTCACCCAATGATAATGATGTAGTGTTTTCTTTATAGTTCTCATAGAACACATATTCAAGGTCTCTTAAAGAAAACAAACTACTAGATCGTAAGCATTCATACCAATCCCTAGATTTTCCTTCTAATGTTAACATGAACATTTTCATTAGGCAGTCTTCATGCCATTCAACATTCAACCTCCATACATGTATATGAAATTTGATGAGATGTAATAGAGGGTGATCAAACTTTTCACCTTGAAAAAAAGGCAGGTTGTCATACCAATTCACCTAGGGCATCTTATGTGGAAACCCAGGGATATGATCTCTACTCATTGGGGCATATCTTCGTTGTATTCTTGGAATCATGTTTGTAAATCAAGAAAGAGGTCACTGTGTCTAGTCAATCAGTTCAGGGTCTTCTACCAGTGGAGTCATTTGTTCTTCTGGGAGTTTCAGAGTGTGGAGTCGCCAGGTGGAAAATTTTTAGCTCGTAAGGAGGTAAAATGTTTTATGGTTACACCACCATGTGTTTCTTGTGGAGCTGCAAGATTTTCAGGAACTGAATTAGCTCTCAAGGGTGATCTGAAAACAGTTGATAATTTTATCTTAGGACACTTCCTAAGGATAGCTTTCTGGGTTATCAACTATTTCGAGTGGATCGGGGTCAGGATAGGCTCTAGTGTAAATCTTTCTAGGAGCCAGTATGCTATTTTTTTCAGACCCAACTTAAACAAAAATAGTTTAACCAGATATGGTAATATTTAAAAGGTCAACTAATCTGTTTATACAAATTTTAATCCTACAGTCCTCTAACTGAGTTTGAATGATATTACAATGATAGGGTTATTCCCAATGGAGTCTTAAGGTCTGTTAAGGATTGTGGAGTCGCCAAGTGGAATTTTTTAGCTCTTTTGGAGGTAAAAGGTTTAATGGTCCACTACCATGTTTATTGAATACCAACCTAAAATGCTTTTAGGTTATTTTCTGAGTTTCTGTGGTTGTATGGAAAATTAAAGAGTCCATAAAAGTTGGCCAAGAAACTATGAACTCAAAAGTTCCCCAGTGGAGTCACCATTATGTTAGGGTATCTGTAATTATCAAGGTTGGAAAAAGTCCAAATAGGGTAACATCAAACTGCTTTGGGATTCAAGGATCTAGCCCTCCTGAATCTAGAGAGGGATCTCTCTACGAATGAGTTTAAAGATGTGATCTTTAAAGTCTGAAATGTGATATTAGGATAGTTATGAAGAGCATGGGTTTTGTTTTGTCTTTTTTGGTTGGGAAAAGACATGATTAAGGTGAAGGCAGTTCAAAATGAAGGGTGAAGATGTCTGCAAGTGGAGGAATGATTTGGCTGATAGAAAAAGGCAAAGATAGTTTTAACCCATTGGGCTATGGAGTCATAAGAGGATTTTAATTGGATAGCAAGGTTCAAGAAGGATCCATGGGGAAAGTCACTTATGTCAAAGGATCTCTTAAGGTGATTTATGGAGTGAAACAGATAGGAAGTGGAGAACAAAACAAAATGAAGAACAGTGCACAGTCTAAGATCAAGTAAGTTCTTTTAAACTATCTTGCTTTCAACATGTGCTTAGAGAGACAAAACATAAAAGAATTTTGTGATCAGGTAAGTACTTTTAAACTAGCCTGCATTGAAGTACTTTGAGTTTAGAGAAACAAAATATAAAAGCATTCTGAGATCAGGTAAGTGCTTTTAAACTAGCCTGCTTTGAAGTACTTTCAGTCAAAAAACATTCAAAAATAGTTAGAACAACTTAAGATCAGGTGAGTACTTTGAAACCAACCTGCTTTCAGCATATTCTAAAGGAAAACACTGATGATCATCATAATGAGCAATCTAGATCATGCAAGTGCTTTGAAACTAACCTGCTTTAATATACTCAGTATTAATAAGAGAAAAACATAGAAAATAAAGCTTTCAGTAAGAGTAGGGTACTACTGAGAGTAATTCCTAGCTCTATTTTTGTTGTTCCTTATCAGAGAAAATGAATAGAGTGAAAACTTAAAGAAAATAAAAATTGATAGTGAGGAACACATCACCATTGACACAAATTAGGATCCCATAAATTAGCATCTTGTATTTGATGTTCAAACCAGTTACAATCAGCAAGCCCGGAGGGTCTCTACAACTTCAAACTTCTCATATCAGCTTATTTATCTTCAAATTGCACACAGTGCATCAGTAGCTCCAGAAAACCATTACATGCATTCAAATGTCTAGAGACCAACATTTGCTTATGTTCTACAGAGGTATTTATAGAGAAATGTGGAAGTGGGAGGATTTCCCAAGGATCAAGTATCATTAATTATGTAATCATTTCTAACTCTGCTCCATAACATCCGTTCCTGCCTTTAGAGGCATAATGATCGAAATATGTGCTTCTGAACTGTTCTTAATCTTCTAAAATGGTTCTGCCGACAATTAGAGATAAGATTCTTTGATTTGTATTAATTGTTTGGCTGTCTTCAGGTAAACACCTCTTGTCCAGGTAATGAATAAGCTTCCTTTGATTTATGTGAGGCTGCAGGTGTCTTAAGGAGTTGGAGAGGGTTCAATTGGCCTCAGCTGAAGGCGGTGGAAGCTTTTTCGGCTTGACAGATGTCTTTGTATTTCCTTAAACATCTTTAATTTACTTGAGAACTGTGTTTTAGGTCTTCAATCTCCTATTTCTAGTGTGTTCTGTCTTCGACACTGATACTCTTTGATCGGTGCTCGATTAACTGTGTTTTCTGGTGTGCAAGGCTGTACAAGGGTCGAATGGCATCAATGGCTCATGAATTCATTGATAAAATGTGAATTTAAAACCCTGCAAGTGATTTTGTGGTGAATCGCAGGCAGGAGGATCGTCACCCTCTACCTATGAATTTTTCTTCAGCATGGCGGAAAAAACCATTTAAACCCTGCAAAAATACGAAAAACTATTAAAAAATCCTGCATATAGAGGCTGAATGCTTCATAAGTCATGTGGAGGGAGCATAGCCGTTGGATGGCATCATCCAACGGTCGAGATTGATCGGGAAAATTCAAAGGGACGACGAAAGAAAAGTTTAAATCAAAACCGTCGATCGCGCGGAGATCGACGGTGGGAAGCGGAGGTGAAAAATAATGTGGAGGAGTCGATTTTTGGAGAAAATCCGTTAAAAAACCTTTGTTTCGGCGAAAAATAGTGTGTGGGGTTCGGGATGATCGTGGGCCGTCTGATGAGATCGGCCCACACGATCAACGGTGGAGATCGGGCACCATTAAACTTTAGAAAATACACCCGGACATCAAAAATCCAATTAAATCATGTTAAGTAAAGTTCCCGGGTCTGAAAATGCTGACTAGACGATGAAAACACATAGACCCACCCAATAGAAATCTGCCACGTGGATGTTGATGTGGCATTGGGACCAGGCAACGACGGGGTATGCAATCAAATCTGGACCGTCAATCTCAGGAGGAGATCGACGGTTGAGGACACATCGAAGGGTGACGGACGGTGGGCCAGGGGCACTGTTTGCCTAGGTTAACTCTCACACATCTTCGGGGAGCGACTACCATCGGATGGCCCGCCCCAGATCGGATGGTGCACAACAATATCACGTCAGATCTGTGGACGAACGTTAACGCACGATGGGGGGGCGATTTTCAAATAGTGCTGGTGCCACGCGTCAACCGTTGTATGGAATCGCTCCGAAATAAAAAATACCACCAACCCACAGAAGCCAATGCGATGGATACCGCCGGTTTCTACACAATTTTTGGCGGGGTGGGGACCATCGACCATGATAGGTTTCGCGCCATCGATCAGCAGATCAGATTGACAGCGGAGATTAATTTGGAATTTTTCACTGGCGGAAAATTTTTTTCATAGTAAATCCGACAAATTTAATATATAACCAAAGGTTTTAAACGTTGGGCGGAAATATTTATTCAAAATGGCTTGGCGCCTGATTGTGGGGCCTGTGGGTGCATCGAGAAGCATATGACCGGGGGTTATAGATTTAGGGACTTAGCCCAAGGGGGCTTAAACCCTTAATATGAAAATGTGATTTTTTTCATGGATCGTCAATGGTTTTCAAAGGTTTTTGAGGGTTTCGATAAGGCCAAAAAGGATCTTAAAACCTTATGAAAGGGATTTTGATGAAGGGGAGATGGAAAAATTATGAGAATGAGGGATCTTGATGGGGAACAAGAGAGTAAAAATGAAGGTTAGTTTCTGAGTGTAGGAAGGGGAAAAAAAGGGATTTTGCAGCAGTCTTTCTCATGGAATTCAACATAATTTTCTGAGCTTGAAATGGGAACATCAATGAAGATTGAAACAAGGATATGATGTCTTCCAGAGGCTTCAAGAGATACACTTTCTGCAATGAAACTGTTCCTTGAAGGCTAAACAATGTTTTGGCCACCTTTTGATAGAACAAATTTTATAGGTGGCCAACACCTTGTATACTTGCCTTGAGATACAAAAATTTCACCATCTCGCTGCCATATTTCCAATCCAAGGAAATAATGAAGGAGGCCCATATGCTTCATCTCGAAAACCTTTGTAAGGTCTTCCTTGCATGAGTGTATCAGCTTCTCATCACCTGTCAATATTAAATCATCAACATAAATAAAAATGATTAAAAGCTTACCCTCCACCACAATCTGGCATAGGTTTGCATCCGCCTCACTCTTGGTGAAGCCAAGTCCATTGAAATAGTTGTCGATCCATGTACCAAGCACGGGGTGCTTGCTTCAGCCCATACATCACTCTTTGGATTCTGCACACATGCAACTCGCTGCTAAAGATCTCAAATCCTTCAGGTTGCTCAATGTACACTTCTTCCTGAATGATTCCATTAAGGAACGCAGTCTTCACATACATCTGATCAATGTGCTAACCCATCTGTGTTGAGAGAGCAAGGATGGTCCTTATGGAAGAATACCATGTGACATATGTGAATGTTTCTTCATAATCAATCCCCTCGATATGTGAGAAGCCTCGAGCCACAAATCTGGCCTTGTATTTCTCAACACTCCCATCAACAGCTTGCTTTACCTTGTAGATCCATCTTGAACCTACCACTGATCTATCAACTGGCCTTGGAACAATTTCCCAAGCGTTGTTTCTAAAAATGGATTCATACTCCTCCGTTGTTGCATCTACCCATGTGGGCTTCTGCACTGCTTTCTGAAAGGAAGATGGCTCAGTCACGATACATTTTCTCATGAGAGCCATGTATCTAGTGAATCGATCAGGAGATTGTCTCTGTGTACATTCTAAAGTAGGAACTCCTACATTTTGTGTCACATCAGCTTCAGCCTCTCAACTTTTGTGGTACGCCTTCTTCCAGTTCTGGTGTTTGGCTCTGCGTGAGTGGACTCCTCCACTCCATGAACCTCCTCTGCATGTAAGTCTAGCTCCCTCTCAAGCGACAACTTCATGGCTTTCTCCTCATTGAATTTTATATCCCGTCCATGACAGTCATTCGACTGTTTGGAAAATACACACGATAGTTATGGGGTGTTTCTGTGTACCCCCAAAATATCCCAACTTCAGCATTTGGCTCCAGCTTTTTCCTGGTGTTCTTAGCCACATGCACATAAACATATGAGCCAAAAATATTTAAATGAGAGACATCCGGTTTCTTACCAGTAAAAGCTTCTTCAGGTGTACTCATACCAAGTACCCTATGAGGACAACGGTTTTGCACATAAACCACATTGTTTCATGCTTCTACCCACAAATGCATTGGTAGGCCTTGATCATGCAACATCGCTCGTGTAGCACCCATGATTATTCTGTTCTTCCTCTCTGGGACCCAATTTTGTTGTGCATTATGAGGTGCTATGAGTTCTCTTCAGATTCCTTCTTTGCTATAGAAGTCTTTGAATTGGTTCGAGATATATTCTCCACCATTATCGCTCCGCAGAGCCTTCACTTGCTTCCCCGACTCTTTCTCCACCAATTATTTAAACTCAAAAAACTTTGAGAATGCTTGATCCTTCTTCTACATGAAGTAGATCTAGCATTTACGAGAAAATTCATCAACAAAAATAAAATAATACCTATGTTTTGTTGTTGAACCAACCGAGAATGGTCCACACACGTCTGTGTGAACTCTCTCCAGGATCACCGAAGCACGGTTCCCCTTTTCATGAAAGGTGGATTTTGCATACTTCCCCATGGTGAAACCCTTGCACTGATCTAACTGAGCAAGTGTTTCCATTGGAAGTCTAGTAGATATTTTCCGCATAACTTTCAAAGCTACATGATGAAGATGGCCCAATCGCCTGTGCCATAACTCGCCCTCATCCCAGCGCACCACTTTTTCTGCCTTGCCCATCATTGTAGCGTAGCCTTCTACCTCCAACTTGTAGAGATTCTTGACTTGAATCCCTATCCTCTTGGCTTGACCCATTTTTTTATGTCACAGGAAATCTTTTCCATCGCTGAAAACAATGTCATAGCCTCTATCCTCCAACATCGCGACTGAGAACAAGTTTTTCCTCAGACCTAGAACATGCATAACGTCTTTCAAAAGAAATGGTTTACCTAACTCCCTATCAAATGTAATGGTACCAATTTCAGTCACACCGTATCATCCATCGTCACCCATATCTATAAAAATTTGGAGATCTTTCTCCTCCAAGTCATTGAAAATCTCTGTATCTCCCATCATGTGGACGGAAGCAGCACTATCAAGATACCACACCAATACCATTGCGCTTGAACCAAGCATGTGATCAAAGAGAAATAAAGTTCAAATTTTGAGGCAAGGGCCTCACCAGCTATAGCTCCAACAACCTTCTTGTTCTTCTTTTTCTGTGGGCAGTTAGTGGTGAGATGCCCATGTTCGTGACAGTGAAAACACTTCACTTTGGACAAATCTAGCTTCTTGCTTTTAGCCTCGGATTTTGAGTGGAATTTCCTCCCCTTCACTTTCCTTGCCTTGGCATCCACAGCACAATCCTCTTCATTATCATGCTTTGATGAAGAGCCATCTATGGTGTTCCGCCTAAACTCCTCCTGCACTAGATCCAACCACAGTCATTCCCAATCCAGAAGTTTTTCTCGTCCATTGACAGAGTCTTGATAATTGTGCCAAATCTTAGGAAATCCTAAGAGATCCAAGCTCACAAAATCATCATCAACAACCGTGATTCCCACACTCCCTAGTTCATCCCAACATTGGACAAACTTTGTGAGATACTTAGGAATATTGTCGCCCTTCTCCATCTTGATCTTTCTGAGTTTATCCTTCAGCGCCAACTTCCTATGGTCATTGTTGCTTTGGAAAATATCTGTCAAATACTTCCACATAGCGAATGGAGTGGCTTTCCCATGAAGGCTTGAGACAATATGGTCCCGCACACCTTCCAACAGAATTCTTCTTGTCTTTGCTACTTTCTTTTTTCATGCATCAGGTAGTGCAGCATCTGTCGAAGTGGGCTTAGGAACATCACTATCAATGAATTCTTTAAAGCCATTATCTTCAAGCACCGCCTCCATTTTTTCATTCCATGCAATGTAGTTCGAGCTTCCCTTGAGTGCATACTCTAGCCACAAACCATTGAAAGCCATTTCGATGTTTACTCAACTGTCGCACCAAGAAATTCTTGCAGCAAATTCGAATTATTTACACCAACAAACTTAGCTAATGCTTCAATTTTGAAATCTTATTTGCTTCGATACCATGTATAAATTTTAATACAATTATGTATTGTCTAGATTCTCCTAATCTAACAATTGAATTCCATTGTTAAATACAGAATCGTTCTACTTAAATCTTTGCGGAAATTTAATTGCCAATTGCAAACACATGAAAGAAGATCAATCACACATGACACAGATGTTTTTACCAGGAAAGCATAAAGCAAAAAACCCCACTATCATATATTATGTATATATCATGGATCATGAAACAATCTCATACAAAACTCTAATCCAAGAGCTCTAAGTATAATATACAATCGTCTCACACTGTCATGTAGAAATTTGCATATTCATGCACCAATTTCCTGCCTCCTGACATCCTGCCTCCACTGTGCAATCCTTGTTGATCACAATCCCTGAATGAATTCAATCTTGCCATGCCTTGACTGCACAATCCTCATTGGCATCTCCAATGTGTGTGTGGTTGCAACTGAGCACCCACTAATGTCACAATAGATAGTCAAACTATCCCTTTCACCTACCCCTCAACTGGGTCTCCACTAGATGTAACATGCATGTAGTTAATAGTTGTATTTCTTCAGTTTCATGTAAGACCACTACTTGTGAATTAATTAAATAATTAATTCATTGATCTCTGACTAGTGCATCTTTCATTATAACTAGTTACAACTAGCACAACTGAGTTTAACTCACTTAATTGAGTTAAACTAATTTACAACTCACATAACTATACATCCAACTCTGTTACAACTTTGAATCACTCAGTTATAACTAAGTCCACTTGCATGTCCCACCAAAAAACCTTAGAACTCAAAATTCCTACATTCAACTGGTTTTCCACATCAGTTAACTAAAATCAAGTGCTTCAAGAGAATAGATTATTATTTATTGTCTAATTAATATTAAGAGATAACAATAATCGATATGCATTCTATTTTTAGACATGCGATCTATAAACAGAATTTGCTCAACCATCTATAAATAGACTCCCACTATAAATAGAATTTTCTCAACATTCTAAAATAGACATACACCTAAAAAAAGCCTGCGGGCCCCACCTAGTGTAGGTTAGGGATTAAATTTTGGGTGTTTTTTAAGGTGCCTTCTGCTATACAGTTGTTGGGCGGTAAGACGAGAGGTAAGAACCTGCACATCACTCTAACAAGCTTGAGCGGGCTCACTACTGTAGAAACTGAAGCACTTATAGGATGAATTGATAATCATAGGGCCCATGTGTGCCAGTAGGACAACATCAACATCTACAAACACCCCCCCACTCTACTAACTACAAGAAAGATGGGTGTTACACAGCATTTTGTCACTGAGGGTTTTTGCAGTCCTGCTTAGGGAACTGTCAACAGCAGGAATATTGCTCTCATGTAAGGGGATGCAATGATGGTCTTTGCAAGGCATGACACTTCTTATTAGTCACAAAAATGACCCTCCAATGTGTGAGTTCGGGATTGTAGGGATAGTGAAAAAATTTTGTGTAACATATGCCCCCTAAAGCATGAGGTCCAAGGGAGAGGGAGGGGCGAACTGCTTTATGAGAACATGTTAAAATCGAACATTGTTATTGGAAAACCTACAATTACAAATACAACTGATATATGTGATAAATGAACATGTGGCATGGGCGCAGCCATCCATAATAGAGTACAATAAAACTGAGATCCAAGATATGGACATAGCCATCCGACAATAAGGATCAACAAATAGACTCAGGTATGGTCGCAGCCATCCAATCAAAAGAGTCATGTAATAAGTCATGATAATCCACAAAAATCTGTAGCCTGGATTTTATCAGAAAAAACCCAGGGTCTTGCGCTCCATCTCGACCCGAACAAGTACAATTTCAAGCATGTGAATGTATGAGCTAAAGTCGAACATGTAAGAAAATTGCCAGATTTACCAATGCAAGATGTGTGCGGCACCTGTTCCTCTTCACCCTGTCATTACTGTTGGTCCCTTTGCAAAGTGGCGCATCGATTTTATGACATGTAACCCTCACTCGGCCGAGGGGCATGCCTATATTATCGTAGCCATAGACTACTTCACCAAATGGGACGAAGCAATTCCTACACTTACCGCCAATGGTAAAACAACTGCTCAATTCATATTCAATCACATCATTGCTAGGTTTGGTGTCCCTCAAGCCATTGTTACCGATCATGGTTCTCATTTTCGGCATTATATGGTGGCAGAGCTGACTTCTAGGTTGGGTCTGCGTCACGACAACTCAACACCATACTACCCTCAGGCCAATGGCCAGGTTGAAGCTATAAAAAAATTTATTGTCACCATGCTTCAACGTATGATTTGGATCCACAAATCCAATTGGCATCTCATGTTATTTTCGGCTCTTTGGGCATACCAAACCTCAGTTAATAACGCAACTGGGTTTACTCCTTTCTAGTTGGTGTATGGTTTTGAAGCTACGCTTCCGATTGAATGTGAAATACCTTTGCTCAAGTTAGATGTTGAATTATTGCCAAATACTTCACCAGAAGAAGAGCGTCTCCTTTATTTAGAAAGGCTAGATGAAACTCACCGCTTTAGTGATCAAGGCACAGAAAAAGTGGATCAAAGCTCATTTTGACCAGTCAGTTTCCCCTCGTTCCTTCACTAACGGAGATCTCATCCTCCCGTATGACCAAGCTCATGACAAGATGGGGACAGGAAAATTTCAACCCATGTGGCATGGGCCCTACATCGTTAAGCGTGTATTGCAGAATGGGGCCTATGAACTCATAGATTACGAAGGTCATCCTCTTGAACAACCCAGAAATGGGTTGTAACTTAAAAAATATTATGCGTGAGGCATTCATGTGTAATTGGTGAAAATAGGTATTGTTTTCAGTTTTGTACATGTTTTCAGTTTGGTGTGCTTTGTGAGCGTTTTCCTGCATATTGGGTCTTTCTTATTGTGCAGATGTCTATTACCCCTTATGTCGGTTTCGCGGATGGTGCTTCCCGCAGTACCAGGAATTTGTCTTCAGCAGCTTGGGTAATTTATGATCCTGCTAGTGAGATGATAGATCTGCAAGGTATTTTTCTAGGACGCACTACAAACAATGTCGCTGAATATAGCGATGTCATTGAACTATTAATTGAGGCAATCAACCTCAACATATGTGCATTGCTTGTAAATCTAGATTCACAGCTTGTCGTTCTACAACTCAGTGGTCATTATTCAGTTAGAAATATGCACATTCTGAGATTGTATTTGCATATTCATTTGTTGGAAAGACATTTTGATTTCATCACATATCAACATATTACTAGATGAATGAATGCATTAACTGATACAGTGGCTAACATTGTATTAGATACACATTTCCATAATTTGTAAAGACGTCATCATATGTAAAAGATCCATGTAGGAAAAAAAAAAAAATTATATATATATATATATATATATATATCAAATGTTTACATCAGTGTACATCATAAATGCAAAAAATATGTGTGTTTCTGTTACATCCTGAGAGATCATGTCTCTCAAAATTTTCAGATAAAACCTAGGTGCCTAATCAGCATGATTCTCATGGTAGCATGTCATTGTCCGTACAAGCTTCCTCAGTAAGCAGTGAATTCGGCTAGGCACCCCTATGGTATGCCTCTGATAGGAGCGAGGAACGCCATCAAATCTTGTATAATCTAAGACTCTGCGTGTGATTCCCTCCAGATTGCGCACAATCTCGTCTTCCTCGCTACCCTCACCTTGAGGGTCGAAATCGCGAGGGATTCGCCTCACTATCGGCGACATGCCAGCGGGTCTCTCTAGGCCAACATCTGTAAACACATGGATTTAATGTCAAAGCATGCATAAGTAAAAAAAAAATTCATAATACTCATGAAAATTAAAAAATGAGTCTCACCCAAATATTCATCCCAATCCTCTCCCTCTGGGAGTGGGAGGTCTAGATCATCAGTGAAATCTGTACCGAAGGAGGACCAGTCCTCCACGACAATCAATTTTCGGTGGAGCCAATCAAAAAATTATGGTCTCCAGGATATCTGTTGACCACCCCCTACCCTTAGCATCAGAGCTACCCATCGGGCCATCTGTGGTTCTCTCGCTGGTGGTGTCAAAACTATGACCTCCTACCGGTGAAATATTGGTAGTCGTTCCAAGAAGAACGATACCAGAATGGACCCATAACCGAATTGCTTCAATTTTTCCTTCTTGCATTTTGTTAGCTAGCGTTTCATGTTTATTGTCACAGCCTATGCCTAGTTGTAGATGATTTGTGACAAGCAGTCTACAACAAGAAGCAACTGTGTCTTTGTTGCTTCGTGTGGTGCTTGTGATCCCGCAGCTCGTGTGATGGTATGTAACAATACTTTTAGTGTCAAGTCTGGGATAGTTTGGATATCAACTTTCCCACTGCCTGATCCCTTCCGTGCCCTTGGAAATACCCTATCCATCACCATGGTCATGTTCTCCATGCACGGCCGGGTGCCGGTTAGGATTGGTGCTGCTCCCCTCCATGATAATCTTGTGATAAAATAGACGTCAGAGACTTCAATCTCAAGTTCCTAATCTCGAAGGATGAAATTTTCTTGATTTTCGTCCCATATGCTAACCAGATACTGTAATAGCTTCGGTTGACCTCAGAGGCATGGTGTTAGGAAGAAATTTTTCAGTCCACAGTTTCTGAGAGCTTCCATGAATTTCTCGTTTTCCATGGTGAGCTCATCTTCTTCGCTATGTTCCTGTTCTTTCCATTCTATGACCATTTTTCTGCTTTATACCTGCAAAGATTGTTACATGGACATTGTTAGCCTAATGCGAACATCAAAATTTGTGAAAATTTGGTCTATCACTTGGGATTTTTGACATAAAAATGGTTTATGTCATTGCCGCGATTGTTTCCCAAGAAGTCGCGCCAATGGGCATGCCCTAGTGTATAAAATTGGGCGGTTGGCGCAACTCCATGCCCGAAACCCGAGCCAACCGTCGTGCCCTAGTTTTCACATTTTCTCCTCCAGAATTTGAAACTGGAAATTGTAGGTAGAAAGGAATGACTCAAAATTAAGGGAAAGGTGTCAGCTCTTACCTATAACTGACGAAATTGAGATTGGACAGTCGGATCGTCTGCTATCGTCATCGCAAAATCACAGTGCTAAATGGGTAACTATTGATTCACAAGAGGTAAAAAGTGAAAAGTAATTGTTTTTACCATTTTTGGTTTTTTGTAACTTTTTCACAACCCTAATTATTATATTAACTAGGAAGAAACAGTTTAGCATGTCCCTTTTTTTGTAAACCCACCCTAGGGCTAGAGGGATTGTCTCTGTCTACAAAGAGGATTTAGCTGCAAAAAAATGGGTTGTAAGAAGGAAAAGAAGAGCGCAGATTTGGGAAGGAAAACCTTCTTTGGAGATTTGATTTCAAGGGAAGAAAAGGAACAATACACATCATACAGAGATAATAGGAAAACAGGGCCATAGAAAACAGCTACCATATCAAGGCTTGGACCATCGGTGTCTTCTATGGCTGGACCTCACCATCCTTTAAACAGTATATTCGCTCCTAATATCAAAACTCCAGATTCAAAACGGTAGTGGAGAATTATTGATCAGGATCTGAGAATTGAAGGACACAGAGAGACCAGTGGGGATCATCAAGAACCTGAGGAACAACAGTCAGTTGATCATCAATTGGAATATTGTAGTGTTGTTAAACAATTGATCCTGGAGCAGCTTGATCCTTCTATTTATCAATCTCTAGTGCACTCCGAGGCTAGTTCATCCTACCATAAAGAATCATCCATGGGGGACGAGAATGTCAAACTAGATAGCTCTGTTACTTTTGAATTCCCAATAGTAGTAACACGGGACGAGGCTCCTATGAAGAACATCCCTTTATCATCCCTACTATCCTTTCAAGGGATGGCCGTTGAAGATCCTGATACCTTTCTGTTCGAATTCGATGTGCTGTGTAGTGGTTATGACTATACTTCAGACGCCCAGAAGCTAAAATTATTCCCTGCTACTCTGAAAAGAGAATCATTAAGATGGTTCATGAGATTCAGTGCTGGAACAATTCGAACATGGAATTATATGAGAGAAGCCTTCCTTTTTAAGTGTCAAGACTACTGCCGAACCAGGGATTTTAAGGACTAAATTTTCAGAATCGCACAGAAGGAGGAGGAAATCCTGGAAGACTATCTAGAGCAATTCCACTACAATTTACAAAGTTCTAAGTTTAGTAACTTGGATCCAGAGATTCTAAAGCCAATATTCTTAAGAGATTTAAGAGATGATTGTCTGGAACATCTGAACATAATAGGAAAAGGAGACATATCGCAAGAAAATTTTGATGAGATAATGAAGCTTTGCCTACGTAGCTCAAGAGGATTGGTCAAGGGGAAAGTTTTAGTTCGGGACCCTTCACTTTGAATACAAAAGTCCACAAGTGGAGGAGTAACCAGAGCAGAGATCGAGAACTTATTCAAGGATTTTAAAACCAATCTCATTAGCACTCTCTCTGCCCAAATCACTATGGTACAAGTCAAGAAGGCACAAGCAGAAGCTGAAGCAGCCTTAGAAATATTATGTCCCCGATGCAAAAGAAACATTTGGAAAGAGAACGCGGACTAAATAGTGTTAGCCTATGCAACATCTGTGAGTTGACGCACTCTACAAATCAGTGTCCTGAGTTTCCCATACTTAAGGTGGTACTTCCAAGAATCAAGTGAGGATGTTCAATCTTCTTATTTTATCAGATCAAAGAGACCATGGCAGCTGCGACCTACATGTATGCCTTTAGATTTTTATTCCTTTTATCCTTGGAATAATATTTATAACAGTCAGCAATACCCATGGAAGTATCCTACTCCTTCCTCAACACAATTTCCTTCACCATGGAACCAGTGGCCATCTGCTCCACCAATGTAATATCCTCCATCACAACTCAATCCTTGGGGTCAGAACAAGAGAGGAAATGGCCAAGGTCCAGTACCCCCTTCAATACCAATGCAATAGCAGCAGTGTCAAATACCTTCTATTCAGAATCCTACACCTTTTTTCCAACCCCAATTACCTGTACAACCTAACCCTAATCCAAATAATAAGGCAGGGCAGAGCATGGATGTTCTGGTTACCCTCCAAAATTATCTTATTACTCCTATAAGACTTAATTAGGTTTAGCTTCGGTCAGGGAAAGTAATCAAATTTGAACACACTCCCATTATTTGTTGGGTATGTGTTATATTCTTTCCACGACTAGTGACGCGTGGGGGGATCACAGGGGGGGTGAAAGCTCCCCTTGTACGTTGCGCCATGTGCACCAAGGGGGTCACAGGGTGGGCGGTAGCCCCCCCTGTTCGGGGTCTGAGGCAGCACCTCGAGAAAAAAAAATTGGACCTTATTTTTCAATGGGCGGACCCGCCCATGGTTTTGTGCATGGGTTTGCACATGGTTTTGGGGCATGATGGTTTTTTTCCCTTGGTATTTTGTAGATCCGGTCAAGGGAACTATGGTTATGTTCTAATCCAAGGTTAATGGATTGGGGTTTATGTATTCTTCGACATGTATATATATGTGTTGTAACACTAAAAGGAATATAATGAAAAATCAAACTGGTCATCCCGATTTGGGATCTAGGGGAAAATATATGTGTTTATTTGTTTTATGTTTTATGCTCTTGCTATTGTTTATTTTCTGTTTTAAATATTCTTTTGTAGATAATTTTTGTACAGGGTTAAAACCTATATTTTTTATCGGAGCAGTTTCGACTTCAAGGGGACGCATTTACTGTTGAGAGGTTTTTCGCTCAGGCCTGAGGTAGACCCTATTCAGTGGGAGATCTGCAGGATCGATTCTTGCTGTGAAAGAAGATAGCGAGCAATGGAAAGATAGAGATTGAGAAATTTAATGTTCAGAGTTTTGAGTTGTGGAAGCTCAAGATGGAGGATCTGCTGGTGGATAAAGACTAGTGGATCGTTGTAGATTCATGTACTAAACCAACGACAATGTCAGAGGAAGACTAGAATAAGTTGGATCAAAAGGCAAAGAGCACAATACAGTTGTGTGTCTCAAATTTGGTATTTTTGAATGTATCTGGGTTAGCTACGACAAAGAATTTTTTGGAAAAACTTGGGACTTTGTACCAATCTAATTCTCTGGTGAATAAATTTTTCCTGCGGAAAAAGTTGTATAACCTGAGGATGAAGGATGGATACTCGATGACAAAGCATCTGAACACCTTCAATACTGTGGTGATTTAGCTATCATCTGTTGATATTAAAATCTCAGATGAAGATAAGTGCATCAGTTTTTTGTGTTCTCTACCAAACTCGTGGGACAGTCTGGTTATTGCAATAGGTATAAATACAACTACCTTGAATTTTGATGACATTGTCTCAGCCTTGCTGTTGGAGGAAATGAGACGGAGAAATATGGACGTTTAGAATGTAGATGCCTTATCTGTACGAGGAAGGTCCCAGAAAAGAAACAAGAATAAGGTTTCAAGTGGGAGATCTAAATCTCCTGGAAAGTTTGTAAAGGTGTGCTAGAAATGAGGAAAGGAAGGGCACTACAAAAAGGACTGCAGATCTAAAGCTCCTGAGAAAGAAAAGGGATCTGATGATGCTCCTTATGTAGAGTCCAAAACCACCTCGGATGAAGGTGGGGATGTGTAATTGGCTTCTTCTTCAAATACACATGTAGATCACGAGTCATGTTTGATTGACTCTGGTGCATCCTTTCACTTTACTCCCCATAGGGAGTGGTTCTGCGAGTATGAGAAATATGATGGTGGTGATGTATTCTTAGGTGATGATAGGAAGGCCAGAATCGTCGGACGTGGAAAAGTTAAGATGAAGCTACAAGGTGGAAGGAATAGAACATTCCTGGTGTTCTGTACATTCCTGCATTGGCCAGAAATCTGATTTCTGTAAGAAATATGGATGATGTAGGTGTAAAAATAGTGTTTGAGAAAGATACATATAAGATGGTTCAGGGAGCACTGGTATTATGCGAGGATTTCAGATTGGAGATTTGTACAAGCTTCAGGGCAACACTGTTATTAATGGGTGCAACAGTTCTGTGGTTCCCGAAAGTGGAGCAGAAAGCCTAGCGGTCTCTGGAGAAAATACCATGCTATGGCATCAAAGGCTTGGACATATTAGAGAGAAGGGCCTTCGGATACTTCATGGAAATGGTATGGTAGAAGGTATGTCTAATATCTCTCTGGATTTCGATTTCTGTGAACATTATGTATATGGGAAGCAGAATCGGGTGAGTTTTCCTTTTGGTGCTAAGAGGGCGAACAAGATATTAGAGCTTGTGCACAGTGATGTGTTTGGACCTGCGTCGGTTCCATCACTGGGTAAGTCTATGTACTATGTTTCATTCATAGATTAATTCCCAAGGAATACATGGATATATTTCTTGAGGAAGAAATCTGAAGTCTTTGACAAATTTAAATAACTTAAGGCTCTGGTGGAAAACAATACAGAGAAGAAGATAAATGTGTTGAGAACAGATAATTGTGGGGTGTTCTGCAAGAAGGAACTTGAAGACTTTTGTAAGAAGTGTGGTATAGCACGGAGGAAGACTAATCCATACACACCTTAGAAAAATGGAGTTGCAGAAAGAATGAACAGAACGCTGATGGAAAAGGCAAGAAGCATGCTCAGTGGTACCAGGTTAGGACAAGAATTATGGGCAGAGGTAGTGGAGACTGCATGTTACTTGGTTAACAAATCACCTTTATCAGCGTTGGAGGATAAGACTCCACATGAGATATGGACGGGTAAGAAACCCTCTCTTTCACATCTGAGGGTATTTGGATGTGATTCATATGTACATGTTCCAAAGGAGAAAAGGACCAAGTTGAATAATAAATATGAAAGGTGCATCTTTATTGGGTATAAGGATGGTTTAAAGGGTTACAAGCTTTGGAACCTCGAAACAAGGAAGGTTGTGTACAACTGATATGTGGTGTTTAGAGAGGTGAAAGATTTTGTTAAACATGAAGTCCTGCCAAAGGATCCTGAGAAGATAGATTTTGAGCTAAAGGAGGATGAATCAAACTCTACAACAGAAGAAGACTCAGAAGAGGAAGAGCCACAAACTCTAGTTGTGAGAAGATCAGTTCGGGAAATAAGACAACCAAAAATGTATAGTCCATATGCTTTTTGTTCAAATTTTTCTTTAACTATAACTGATGATGATCCCAGAACTGTCAAGGAGGCAGTAGATTCAGAGGATGGAAAACTCTGGAAGGAGGCCATGGTTGCATGGGATCTGGTGGAGTTGCCGGCTGGAAGGAAGCCCATCGGGAGAAAATGGGTGTTTAAGAAGAAGATGAATGTAGAAGGCAAGGTGGAGAAATACAAAGCTCGGTTGGTAGCAAAAGGTTATTCCCAGGTGCCAGGAATTGCTTTTGGTGATATTTTTTCTCATGTTTCCAAAGTTACTTCTATTAGATTACTTTTATCTATTTTTGCTGCATTTTATTTTGGGGTAGAATAGATGGATGTGAAGACAACATTTCTTCACGGGGATCTAGAAGAGGAGATCTACATGAAAAAACCTAAAGGCTTTATGGTGAAGGGGAAGAAAGAACTAGTATGCAGGTTAAATAAGTCTCTGTATGGGTTAAAACAATCACCAAAGATATGGTATCAGAAATTTGATACCTATATACGAGGACTTGGCTTCACCAGAAGCAAGGAGGATCACTTTGTTTCTTTTAAATTAATTGGTGACCGTGTTATTTATTTGGTCTTATATGTGGATGATATGTTGTTGATTGGAAATCACAAAGAAATTATCCAAGATTTGAAGACCCAACTATTCTCCAAATTCGACATGAAGGATCTTGGTGCTGCAAACTATATTTTGGGCATGGAAATTAAGATAGATCAGGAAAAGAGGAATCTCTGGTTAAAACAAAGGAAGTATGTCAAGACTATATTGCAAAGGTTCAATATGCAGGATAGTAAACCGGTGAATGTTTTGATTCCTCTAGGTGTAAATTTGTCTGTTGAACAATGTCCCAAGACACAAGAAGAAGAGGAGGATATGTCCCGTGTTCCATATTCAAGTGCAGTGGGTAGCCTGATGTATGCAATGGTCTGTAATAGACCAAAAATTTCACATGCAGTGGGAGTATTTAGCAGGTTTATGTCAAACCTAGGGAAGGAGCATTGGACAGCAGTGAAGCAGGTTTTCAGATATTTGCGTGGCACTAGTGATTATGGCTTGTGCTACCGGGGAAGACCAGGATTGGAAGGAGTGTTGGAAATTCGTGGTTTTGTTGATACAGACTGGGATGGAGATCTGGACTAAAGAAGATCTACAAGTGGGTATGCGTTTAGCCTATTTGGAGGTGCAGTTAGGTGGATTAGTAAAAGACAGTCTGTAGTGGCTCTTTCAACTACAGAGGCAGAATACATGACAACCACTCATGCAAGCAAGGAAGTAGTTTGGTTACAGAGATTGTTTTCAAGTATGGGGTTGGTGCAACAAGTTATAAGGATAGACTGTGATAGCCAAAGTGCAAATTTCCTTGCTAAGAACCCTACTTATCATTCAAAGACAAATCACATTGATGTTCATTATCACTTTGTGAGATATATGGTTGAGGCTAAAAGGGTGTTGCTGGTAAAGGTGGGCACTTTGAAGAATGTTGCAGATCCATTAATGAAGTCTATGAGCACTTAGAAGTTCTCTTGGTGTAGAGGAACAATGGGTGCTGCAAAATTGGGCTAATCACTAAGTTCTCCTATGGCCCCTTGCTGAAAGAAAACAATAAGTGGGAGAATGTTGGGTATGTGTTATATTCTTTCAACGACTAGTGACGCGTGGGGGGGCGATAGCACCCTATGTACATTGCATGGGGCACAACAAGGGCGTCACAGGTGGTGCGATATCCCTCTCTATTTGGGGTCTGGGGAAGCGTCCCGGGAAAAAAAAATTGGACCTTATTTTTCAATGGTTGGACCCGCCCATGGTTTTGTGCATGGGTTTGCACATGGTTTTGGGGCATGATGGTTTTCGTCCCCTAGTATTTTATAGACCCGGTCAAGGGAACTACGATTATGTTCTAATCCAGTTTTAATGGATTGGGGTTTATGTATGATTCTGCATGTATCTATATGTTTTGTAACACTAAATGGAATATAATGAAAAATCAAGCTGGTCGTCCCAATTTGGGATCCAAGGGAAAATCTTGTGTTTATATATTTTATGTTTTATGCTCTTTCTATTGTTTATTTTATGTTTTAAAGATTCGTTTGTAAATAATTTCTGTACAGGGTTAAAACCTACATTATTATCGAAGAAAGTGAATCACTCAGGAAGGATATGGATGATTCTGAGGCAGCTATTACACATGTAACAACCGATACAACATCCATTGTTACATTTGTAACATCCAGCTCGGGAAGGTTTGTTGTTCCTACAGCAACCAATCCGAGTAAGGTTGGTACATTTGTGGTAGTTGACTCAGCTGTTAGTATTAAGAATCCCCCATAACCTTAACGATTAACTGAAACTGGACTGGTCTTACAACCTGAATCCAAATTCCTTAAGGAGCTGCAAAAATTATATGTGTGGATTCCGTTGTTACAAGCTCTTAAATAAGTGCCTATCTATGCTAAAACAATAAGGGATATATGCGTCAAAATACCTGGGAGGAAACCTAAGGATCCTGATACTATCCATGTCATGAGAAAATTGTCTAATCTTATGATTGATCGGCCTTTGTTGACCAAATATAATGACCCAGGGAACCCCACAGTGATTGTCCATATTGACAATAATCCTATAACTAATACCTTGATTGATCTAGGGGCAGTTATAACGTTATGACTAAAGACCTCTTCATCTCTCTATGACTTCATGGACTTAGACCTACACCTACAATGCTTGAACTAGCAAATAGGTCCCGTGTTAAGCCTGAAGGAATGATTGAAGATGTGGTTATCACTATGGCCTCCTGGAACTATCCTGCTGAATTTCTCATTTACAAACCAAATCCAATCTTGGGGGTCACCCTTTAATCTTGGGGTAACTACTTCCAGAAGATCAAGACAAGACAACCTTTACTTGTCCATGGGGTACTTTTTCATACAGAGTCCTCTCCTTTGGTCTCTGCAATGCACCAGCAACCTTTCAAAGGGAAATATTAGGTATTTTTTCTAATATTTTGAATGACTATCTTGAAAACTTTATGGATGATTTTACACCTTACAAGGATGCCTTTGAGACAGCATTAGCGAACTTGGAGAAAGTGTTGGAACGTTGTGAACAAACTAATGTTGCTCTGAGCACGGAAAAATGCCACATGATGATGACCAAGGGAATTTTGCTGGGACATTTCATTTCAACATATGGAATCAAGGTATATCCTGCAAAAATTGAGGTAATCTCGAAAATCCCGACCCCTAAGACTCTGAAAGAGGTACGTAGTTTTCTGGGACATGCACAATAATATAGGAGTTTTATAGAGAATTTTTCAAAGATTGCATCTCCTCTATTCTCATTACTAATGAAAGATGTGGAATTTGTGTGGACAGAAAAGTGTGAGCAGACCTTTTTAAAGTTTAAGAACTATGTAACAGCAACACATGTTTTACGAGGACCAAATTGGGAATTGTTGTTTCATATTGCTACAGACACATCTGACATGGTTCTGGGTGCTATTTTGGGGCAGCTGGAGGATAAGAAGCCTTATGCCATTTATTACATCAGCAAGAACTTAACTCCAGCAGAACTTAAATTCAATGTTACTGATAAATAATTCCTAGCCATAGTGCATGCTATCAACAAATTTTGGCACTACATCACGGGGTAACAAGTATTTATACACACTGACCATGTTGCAATTCGATTTTTAATGAAAAAGCATGTTACTAATGGTAGATTTACACAATGGTTATTGATGTTACAATAATTTTTCATTACTATTTTAGATAAATCTTGAAAATATAATGTAGTCGCCGATTTCCTTTCTAGATTAACTATAAGTGATGATTGCACTTCTACTGAGGATTCTTTTCGAAATGAGTATCTTTTTTCCAGTCCTACTCACTCACCATGGTATGCAGATATAGCCAATTACCTTGTTGTATGAAAATTCCCACACTAGTTGTCTTCCAATGAAAGAAGGAGGATTATACAACAGAGTTCTACTTAATCCTGGATAAGGCAATATCTATCACATCAGGCCAGATTTCCAGATTAAGCGATGTGTTAGAGAAGATGAGGTATTTGAGATCCTAAAGGCTCTCCATGAGGAACCTTGTGGAGGAAACTTCGATGACAAGAGGACAGGACATAAATTACTCTCAACGGGGTACTACTGGCTAACTATATTCCAGGATGCCAAGAATTTTGTGAAAGGATGTGATAGTTGGAAAAGGATGGTCCAGCCTCTAAAATCAAATGAGATGTCATTATAGCCTTAGATAGTAATAGAACCATTCGAGAAATGGTCCCTAGACTTTTCGAGGCCAATTAATCCTTCATCACAGCAAAAATCATACATATTGGTCTGCACCGATTATTTCAAAAAATGGGTCAAAGCAAGGGCACTAACTAGAGAAAAAGAGCAAGCTATTTCAGACTTCCTGTTTCAAGATATTTTTGTTCACTTCGGGATACCCAAAGAGATAGTGACAGATGGGGGTCCTTGGCTCACATCTCATTTGATCAAGAAGTTGGTTGAAAAGTATGGAATTCATCACAAAATCACCACACCATATCATCCACAAGAAAATGGTCATGTAGAAAGCACCAATAAAGTCATTGAGGGAATCTTAACAAAGATAGTAGCCAGCCACCAAAGAAACTGGGCTCAGAAACTTCCAGAGGTACTGTGGGCTTACAGGACAACATGGAGGAATACTACAGGCTTCTCACCACATGAACTGGTGTATGGTAACAATCCCTTATTCCCTGTGGAAATTGAAATAAATACATTAAGAACAGTGTTGCAAGTTGATTTGGATTTGAGTACAACACAGACTCAAAGATTGAACCAGATCAATGAGTTGGAAGAGAAATGGCTGGCTGCCATTCAACAGACAAAAATCATTTAGCAGCAAAGATCCATATGGCATGATGGGTTTATTAAGAAGAAATATTTCCAAAAAGGATATTGGGCTCTTTTGTATGGTTCAAGGTTCAAATATTTCAAACGCAAGCTCTGCACCAAATGGCTAGGTCCTTACGAAGTGGATATGGTCTTTGATAATGGGACTGTACAATTGGTCACCATTGACAGTGCTAAGACACCGTTACTGGTTAATGGGCACCATCTAAGGTTATATCATTAACCCGCTTCGAAGGAATCATTTTTCAACATTGTCACGGACTCTGATCTTCATGTTACGATAGTAGGGGAACATTCTCCTCTGCAGCCTTAAAAATTGAAATTCCAATAAGTGCAGCAGCTGAAAACCACCTTTATGGCAACTGTTACACTTTTTTAAAGTAAATAAATAAAAATAACAAAATAGAAGAAAAACAAAAATAAATCTAACTGTGAAAACCCCTTTCTGGGGCACAATCAGACAGATAGTAACAGTTGAAAAGCACTCTTGTGGCCGTTTTTACACCCATGTTTTTCTCCCTATAATATCATCTTCCCTTTTTTATCTATGTCATAGGATGATGGTATTCATGTAATTTCCTTTTCTGTACAAATTCCTTTTGATTATTGTGTGTTTTTTTTAGAATAATTTAAAAGTTGTCTTGGTTGTTACACATGTAGCAACCGACAACCATGAATATTATTCTTTGTAATTCATTTCATAAACAGTAATAACCATGTCAGCTAAACACAACAACATGAGCGTTGCAAGCAGGACGCTGTCAATTCAAGTCTTCCTCCATGTCAAATCAGGTATGTCATCAAAAAGGCAAATGATTGGCATTCATGATTCGGTGATTAATTGGAAAAATAATGACACTCGTGTGACAGCCATGGATGGTCGTCACCATTAAAGTGAGGTAGGGGATATGACTTGAAATCATTGCAAAAAGGTTGTAATCATAAATATCTATTAAATTTGCATGCACCTAATCAATAACAGAATTGCTAATGATGACCGAATCCAGTTGGAAAAAAGCATGTGTACGAAATCCCATTAATTTCCATAATAATCCATTTATGAATATTAGTGTAGGGTACGATTCATTAAATCCGTTAAATTCGTCACCTTTCATCAACCTCCTAGTAGGAGAAGAGAAACTTGAGAATAAAGGAAGAAGAAATAGTCCTCTGCTTAACCACCTTTGGCACCAGTAAATAATCAATCTTCCATTCTATTTTCTAGGAAACATCAAGCACGTTGCAGCAGCAGTAAAAACAACAGCGCACCTGGAGGCATGCATGACTAATCACATAATCATTAAGCTAATTGTGTTGGATTCCATAGGCCAGCAAGGAAAAACTTGGAAAGAATTCAAGAGAAAAATACCAAGGACAAGCCGGGGGAAACAGACCGTGACTTCAGGAGGAAGCCAGGCCGAGGTGGAGACCCAGACTCAACCTACTGGAGTTAGAATTGGGAAGAAGCCTATTGATGAACCAATTGGGGACAGAAGACCGAAACAAAGAGTGAAGTTCAACATACTTGCAGAACCCTTTCCTACGGTAAAGAAGCAGACAGAAGCAGAATTTTTAGAAGGAGAAAGGAGACCTTCCTCGTCAGGGAAGGACGAAACCAATCCCTTGTGTTTAGAAATTGAAAAATTAAGAAAGGAAAAAGAGGAATTGAAGCAAAAATTATCTAAGGGAAAGGAAATCCCGGTGTCAGTATGCATGACATGTTTTTAAAACTTAACAGTAACGGGATATAATACCCGTAGAGAAAATATCAGCCCAATAGAAGTAGAAACAGAATAGCAAGAGGCTGTTATACATGAACCTGCTGATGATATTGTTGCTACACAAGAACCAACAGTTAAACCAGAGCATCCTATAATAATCAACCTAGAATCCGACCCACGAGAACCTGTGGAGGCCACTCCTATTGTAGAAGAAACATAAATGGACACAGAGGCGACTCTAGGTAAAAGCAAAGGGGATGACACACAAGAACCCACCGAAGAGGCTGTTGTTACACAAGAACTAGCAGCAGAGGTGGAACAACCCCATGAAGCAGAGGCTGGTACACCTATTGTTGATGAAGGTATTGAATTTAATTAGGAGAACTATGAGTCCCATCTCGGGATGGAACTCTGAGAAAATCCTGTTAATTTCTGAGTTACAAAAATGGAAACAAGAATAAATCTCCCTTCAGGATGGGATGATTTTGCTAAAGGAACATCAGAGAGAAATATAAATTTTACATGAAAGATGGATGGAAGCAGAGTTGAATAAAGGGTGGGATAATTACAAGAAGAAAGAATCTCTAAAGAAATAAGAATAACAATTGTTGTTGTTACAAGAGCAGATTCGAGACCTCACCGTAGATACTGCATGACCTCGCCCTCAACTTGCTAGGTTGTAGGAGGCCTTCTCCATCCTATCCTATTTTCCTGTGGGAATGTTACTTCTTATTTAAATTGAAAGCCATTATGGAGGAAAAAAATTATTTATGTTCCTCCACTCGTACGTTCCTGGATGTTTTTCGTGCCTCAAATTTTAATGAGAAAAGTTTGTTGTGTGAATTATTTCTACACAACATTATTTGTGAACATGTGAGGATGCAGATGGTTGTGACAATATTATCTTATATGGGAGATCTTCAATTAAGGGCTTTTGTGTCCTTCATGAGGAATTAGGTTGAATGGCATCTGGCCATTAAATCTATAGAGACTAATGAGGAGAAGACAACATTGTGGGTTCGGGCAGAACTAGGACGAGCTGCTGAATTGAGATGAGAATTCAGAAGAATGTTGAGCACCCCTAGGATTAAAGAACCAGTTGCCACTTATAGAAGAATAATTGTGGATTTCTACCTCAATCAGTTCGCAATGATGAAGAGTCGAGCTTTGACAGGGTGTTTAAAATGCACGGAAGCTAGCAGTGTTGAGCTATTGAAGGGAGATCCATTCTTATTCCAAAATTTCATGGTGGCTATTACACATGTACCAGTCTACACATAGATTGTATAATCCCTTGGTGCTTTGTGTTTGGGATTGAAGTTCAAGTTTCCTTTGATCTAGTTGCCCATTGAGGATTGCCAGACCAATTATGAATTAAGAAAATATGAGTTAGAATCCTGGGTATGACAGTTGATGGCCAATCAGGGATACAGGTCTACAGAAAAAGACACAACTGGGGCTTATGATCTCACCGACCTGCACCGAAGATATTCCCATGAGAGATGAGTATGCATGAGGTCATGCAAGCATTTCAGTTGGGGGGAGATGTTGGGTGCTGGTTTTGTATGTTTTTCTTACACTTATCTTCCTTATTTTTCCTCATAACCATAACAATTGGGAGTATCTTTACCCCTTTTTCCTACCTTTTTACCCTAACTTGTGTTGTTTCACCTTGCTTTCGTTACTTTTCCAATTGACCAATTATTATGATCTATTATACCTTCTTATGAATAATTGATGGTGAATGTTTGGAGAATATCGATGATATTTTTGTTGTATTTTTAGATGTCATTTGTAGCACCAAATATCCCGAATACAAAGTTCACAGGAGCAGTTCGGATAGTGTTGTTATAGCAAAGCGATGTTGTTACACCTTGTTGTTATAGACCCGACGACAACTTCTGTTACATTATGTTGTTACAAACTCATTGGAAAACTACTTATATAGTTGTACCATTGACTGATCTCATCAATATTTTTGTTGATCTGTCCTCTAGTAGTTGCACTACAGTTGTGTTTCCATTATGATAGCTATAGGAGTTGTTAGCGTTGTATTTTTGGGATAACAGCCTAAGGGCAGTTTCGATTGTAATCTTTTATTTTCTAGTCAGAACTTTATTAGGAAGTGGTTATCACTGTATGAATTCTATTTAGATCGGCATGAGAATCGTAAGATTCTCATGAATGATCTATCCCTGGATTTTCTGATGTAACCACTATATAGCTCTCATCCCTAGAGGTCGAGAGGTTAGAGGAGAACATCATTGTTTTGGCTTTGTAATTGTGTTCATATTAATACAGATGATCATGTTATTGATGTTACATGTGTGATTCTATTTAGTTTCTGTTAAATTTCCTTCTCCACCTACGCCCTGCTAGGGAGGAAGGGCCCTCCTTCTTAGTAGGGATTACAGTGATTAAAGTAGTTTTGTGTATGTAATTTTATTTCAGTTTATGTAACAATAGAGTGGTGTTGATGTTGTTCTGATGAGAATATATCTACTTTGATTTCAATACTTTATATGTTGTTACACGTGATAATAGAAATACCAATTGGGTACTTATTGTATGGCGAGCTAGACAGACCAATTGAAGTGTGATTTCAATCTTGTAGATTCTTTTATTTCTGCATGAGTGATTTATTTCCAACATTTACTTCAGCAACGATTTATTTTCTTTGAAATTACTTCTAGTTGGTGTATCAGCATAGACAGTGCAACTGTCATTGGAATAAACAGACGTCCCTGGATTGATAATTAAATGTGTGCTATTCAGTCATTTAATAAGTGATTTATATAGCCCAACACCATGTTTCCAAAAAAATAAACCAAAAATCTACAAATGACTTAATAGATATGGCAGGAAAGCTTTCAATCCACTGTTTACATTTCCCTTGAAATGAATCATAGAAAAATATGATGAAAATATCTCCATGTCTGACTTTAAGAAGCTCAGTAAAGTCACGGAAATTTGATATATACTTCAAGGTAAAACTCAAATTTTCTCAATTAAATTTTGGACCATTCCTTAAAAAATATGCATCCTTGGGAAAAGGATTTGGGAAACCATAAAATTCTTAAAAATATACACATGCATACCTTGAAACAAGAATGGCAGCATTTGATTTCTTCATAAGTCCAGTGGAATCACCATGAATCTATGAAATTTTAAATTCTTCAACAATGGAGTCGCCAAGGTAGTTATGCAGCCTCAAAAAAAATTCTGAGCTCCTGCTACCTCCAAGAGTTCAACTTCACTTTTTTGCACAAAAACTTCAGGAAATTAGTCTTTAGACTCCTGGTAGACACACCAAAATGTTATCACAAAATTGTACTTGATTGGCTGCTGATCAGACAACTAAGTGTACTTGTTTCAAACCACCTATTGATTTAAGCTTAGCCTCTTCAATCTGAGAGGGAATTCTCTAAGGTATTTTATGTCATTGGTTAAGGATAGTGCTAGATGGCTAACTCTATAGAAATTTTATCTTATTTTTTATGATTTCAGGTTGAAAGAATGCAATTTTTCCACCATTGGGCTTATGGAGTCAACAATCAGTAGTTTCAGTGGAAAGGTTTCTTTACATGGAAATTGAGGCAGATGTAGGTCTTTAACAAAGGAAATTCACTCATAAAACATAGGAAAACACAGTCATTTCATTACTAAAGGAAGTCAGAGCATAGAGTTATGAATTCTGAGTAATAGAAATGAAATCTACTGCAAGTGGTAAAACATAAGATGTAGATCAATAATACATTAAAAACCTACATTGCTTCTTCAGAACATTCAGGTTCACCAGAATCAATCAACAATAAATAATATAATGAAGGAGAGTATCATTCAGGGGGTCTAATTATCCTGGTAGATCTTATAACACCACTTTCAGGTGTTTGAGGTGCTTGTTGCTATTGTGGTGGTTGATGTTGTTGTGGCTCTTGATTATTATTATTTTCAGGCACCTTTACCTTTTCTGTGATCTCTTCAAGAACTGTGTATTCTTTGTTTTCTTTTTCCTGTTTCTTTTCCTGCAACTAATTCTTATACAATACCTTTTCATTGAATATTACATCTCTTATCCTAATGATTTTTTGATTTTCATTATCATATAAGCGATAACCAAAATCATTAACACCATATCCAATAAAGGTACATTTCTTTGATTTTTCCTCAAGCTTTGTTCAGTTTTCTTTATTAAAATGGACAAAGGCCACACAGCCAAAAGGCTTTAAAAAAGAGTAGTTTACCTTTTTACCTATCCATGCTTCCTCTGGAATACCACCATCCAACGAACTTGAAGGCCCTCTGTTTATTAGATAAATAGCAGTATCTACAGCATTTGCCCAAAATTGTAAAGGCAATCCTGCATGCAATCTCATGCACCTTGCACGCTCCATGATTGTTCTGTTCACCCTTTCTGACACACCATTTTCTTGCGGTGTTCTTGGAATTGTCTTCTCTCTGTGAATTCCATGCTCTGAACAGTACCTATCAAACTTTTTGCTGCAATATTCACTTCCATTGTCTGATCTGAGACACTTCAACTTATTTCCTGTCTCAATCTCAACCAAATATTTCCATTTCTTGCAAGTATCAAATACATCATATTTATTCTGAATACAATAAATCCAAGTTTTTCTATTTGCATCATCAATAAAAGTAACATAATAATGAGAGCCACCAAGAGATGATACCTGAGCAGGTCCCCATACATTTGTATGCACAAGCTCTAATTTTTTTCTTTTCTTTTCTTTCCCAACTCTAAGAAATCTGACTCTCTTCTGTTTTCCATAAATGCAATTCTCACAGAAATCCAAATCAACATTCTTCAAACCCAGCAAAAAATTTCTCGAGTGAAGAATCTTCATCCCCTTCTCACTCATGTGTCCGAGCCTATGATGCCATAATGGTGCATCTGCTCCTTTGGAAGTTAAAACATTAACAGAGTTAGAAATACCATTACCAAGGCTCCTTTGGTGACCTTCTAAGTTTTATGTGTGAAATTTGTTGTTGGGATTCCTATGTTTTGGCAGATTTGGCAATACCAAAAGATAAGACAACATCAAACCACTTTGGGGCCCTAGGATCTAGCCCTCCTGGACCTAGAGAGGGATCTCTCCAATAAAACAAAGAATGATATATCTTTGAAGCTTGAATTGAGATGTTAGGCTAGTTATGAAGCACAAAGGGGGTTTTAAATGTTTGGTTGGTTGGTTGCTGGGTTGAGTCATGAGATCATAGACTGAGAAAGAAATGGGAGAGAAGAAACAAAGCAGCAGGAAGTTTCAGCTAAGAGGATAGGCCGAGAAAGTGCCATCCATTGGGCTATGGAGTCATGAAAGGAAATTACATGCAACAACTAGCCAAGGCTTTCAAAGGGCAAGTCATCTACACTAAAGGATCTTTTTAGATAGATGATGGGATGAAACATTAAGGACTGAAAGTGAAAGAAGGAAAGACAACCCAATTTCTGTCTATAGATCAGGTCAGAGGTCATTTAACTCCAGACCTGCTTGGACATACTCAAAGGCAGCTCTCAAAGAGGGACAAAGGGGCTGCTTATAGATCGGACCAGAGGTCATTTAACTCCAGGTCTGCTTTAGCAACTCCAAAGGAAAAAACAGAGATAAATTTGACAAAGAAACATCCAAGCAGCAAACCCCCAAGTTCATACATCAGCCAGCAGGCAATAACATCCACTGCACTGGTTAAACTCCACGAATTTACTATTAGATACACATGAAGCAGAAAACATTAAAGGTAGGGAGAGCAGGAAACATAGGGCACCTAACAAGGGTGAATCCTATGTTATACTTCTGTTGCCTACCAAAAGAACATGAAACATCATGAAAATGTAATAAACAGAGTTAGAAACACATCACCAATAGCAATAGCCCAGGATCCTGTGAAATGTGCTTTGATTAATTGATGCAAAACCAGTCATGTATAATAAGCTCAATGGCTAATACAGTCCAGAATTCTCCTCCCAGCCTATTTCATACAACTACTACGCTCCTACAGAAGCATTTTAACGATCGAATGAATCCCTCTAACGAAATTGCCACGACAACTAAACAGCAACAACAACAACAACAACCCTTTCAATATGTTCTCGGGGATTTCTTATAGGAGAAGAGGAAGAAACAGAAGTAGGTGAACATTTAAATGAGTTTCATTAAGATAGAATGGTGGAGTAAGCTGAGCCCATTCTGCTTAATGGCGTTCTGCTATACTCTGTAGGCTGTTTGGACGCCTCTGTCAGGTCGAATTTGACCTCGGATATTTCTTTGGAGTCCTTTTTGGTGTTTGGAGCTCTGCGCTAGCCTTATGGAATAAATGAACTGGACGAGATGATCTGCAGGTCTCTCCCCACCTCATAACTACCGCCTGACTGTCTTAAATGAGCTTCAGTCAGTGTAATTAATCGTTTCAGGGCTCGAGGAGGCATGGAGATTTCGGTAGGAATGGTGTACTTTTGGAGGAAAATGCGCTCTGCTATTAGGTAGCGCAGTAATGGCTTCCTAGTGCGCTCATTGGTCTTCAAGCAGTGCCTTAATCCTTTAACTGTATGATTAAAACATTAATCTTCAATTACGGCTCGAATCCTTCTCAGATCTTGCTTCTGCTGCTTCGCTGGCCGGCTGAAATGGCCTCTCTGTGCTATTCCGCACAGTGGAAAGAAACTGTAAAACCGGGTGGTGGTGGAAAAATGCTTTCGGAGGCCGGAGGAGTGGCGGCGGAATAGTGAAAATAGCGGAAATGATGAACAAGTGGCGGAAGAGATGGTTAATTGAATTTTTAATGAAGAATGCAAAGGTTTGGACTTTGGCGGAAACACACAGAAAATGAATGAAATGCAACGGAATGCGATGGAATGACGTACGAGGTGGGACCGGTAGAGGCGGAGGGCGATTAGACCAGAACCATCGGATCATCCGACCTAACGGACGGTCAGGATGAAATCGGGCGATCGCAATTAGAGGGGACCGGGGGTGACACAGTTCAAAAGTTCTGATTGCGATGGAGGAAAGGGGATGCGATTAGCGTCAGGCCGTCTGATCGTTGGTCAGATGGACGGATGAGATCAAATCGGGGGGAAGAAAAACTTGCGATGGGAGGAAATGGGAAGTGCGATGGCCGTCGGATCAGCAGAGGAATGGACGGCCCAGATTGAATCGGGAGTCGGACGAGACGGTTTGCGATTGCGATCGGAATGGGACCTGCGATTGAGCGCTGGCTGTTGGATCTAGGGACCAGATCAACGGCTCAGATGAAATCGGGGGATAGTGCGATCGGGGAGTCGAGGGAGGACTTGCGATCGGGAGTTGCGATGACCGTCGGATCTGCGGGAGGATGGACGGCCAGGATGAAATCGGAAGATCGCAATCGGAGACAGGGAGATGGGACTTGCGATTGCGATCGGAGGGGCGGGTGCGATTAATGCTGAGCCGTTGGATTGGTTGGGAGATGGACGGCTGCGATAGAATCGGCGGATGGCCAAATCGGAGGATCGGAGAGACGGGCTTACGATTGATCGGGGGTTACGACGTGAATGTTGCGATTGCGATCGGGCGGGGGGCTGCGATTAGCGCTCAGCCGTCGGATCTCCGCGGAAGATCAATGGTGCAGAACCCATCGCAAGACTTAACGTGATAAAACAATCGCATCGGGGATTTTCAATATTACACAGGATTTCGCCTCCCGCCGATCTTTCCGATCGCGATTAGCGCTTGGGACTTAAGCGCTTGGTCCCAGCGCCGGGGTATGTGTGGGAAGTGGTTAAGGGGCCGGAAAAAAAGGGGCTTAGACCTGTAATAAGGTCGGAAGATGGGTTTTAGCCCATTTTAATGGATTTTAAGGGTTTTAAAGGGAAATGATAGAGGGGTAAAGGGGAGTTATGACCAACAAAGGGTAAGGGGGAGATTCTACGGGGATTTTGGGAGGATTTGAGGGGTAAATGAGGAAATAGAAAGGGAGACAAGGGGGAATAAAAAGAGGTTAAATGAGGGTAAAATAAAGGGGAAAGGAGGCCTTTAGGCATTTCTTCACCAGCAGAGAGGCCTTATGGTGGACACCAGCAAAGGGGATTTTTCAAAGGATAAAAGACACACGGAGGCTTCAAGGAGACTGTGTTTTCAGAGGAAATGCATTCCTTGAAGACTCAACAACAATCTTAGCCCCCTGTTTTGCTTGTCAAAAATTTATAGGGGGGCTAACAGTGGCTCCACATGGGGATGGCTTCTTCTTGAAGGAGTCAAGAATTCAGAAATTGATCTCTTGGTGTAGGCCAGATGCCTGCTGCTTAGCACATTCCTTCTTCTTTGATCAGCTGCCACAAACTATGAAGACAACATATCAGCAGTAAAATTCTCCCACACAACTACCTACCCACACTATAGTCCTAAAATTTTTTCTTCTGGGTGCATTTGGACTTGCAGACCCTTTTACATCATTAATTTTTACAAATAGGAAAAATAAACCTATTCTACTTCTACCCTTATTACTCCATGAGACCAGATTAGACTGTTGGCCTCATAGATTTTCTACCTACACTACTACCTGCTAGGATTAAACTGTCTAGCAGGTTTATTCTTTATATTCTGAGACAGAAATTGAAACAATTAATCTACTTGCTCATAGGCTGAGCTTTATTGAGCTTCCTACCTACCCTACTCTAACTAGAAATCTCTGATGTTCTAGGTGATATGATAAAGACAATGCAGCCAGTCAAGCAGTAGCAAAAAAGGATATGAGCACTGGCTGCCTGTCAGAGATAACCGCAGGGTGCTTTGCGTGTGGTTCTTCAAAACTGTGGTCACCATCAATAGTGACCATTCCTGACGAATCTGGCCCATGCTAAGGATCAATGCTGGAGCATTCGAGCATATCAGGGCCTCCATGTACTCTACCATAGGATCAACGAATAGATGATGTACCTTGTCTTCTTTCAGGCCTGCCATGACTGGTAGGCTATCTACGTCCTGGGCAGCTTCAATTATTGCATTTTCCACTGTGTCTTCAGAGTGGCTCTTGAGAGCCGGGTCGTCTTCTTCTTGCATTTCGAAGAGCAGCGGAATCTCTTCATTTTTAGGGGGCGGGAGACTTTCAAAAAATGCTCTGGGGTCTCTGAACTCGTATGATTTCTCTTGTGATTTCAAAATTTCGAGCTCAGCTTCATACCTCTCCGCCAGCACTTCTAAAAAAACTTTCTTCAGCTCAGGTCGATCATTGAATCTTGAGCTGGAACGGAAAACTTTTGGAAGTTCTTCGCTTCTGAGTTGAGCCAGTATATCTGATATTCCACAATGAAACTCTTCAAGGGGGCTCAACTCAGAGTCTTCCATTTGGTAGGGATGATGTTGTACTGCGACTGGTCTCCCAGTGGAGTCTCGTGAAACCAAGATAATCAGTGGCCTGCTAATCACCAGTGGAGTCTTTTATCATTCAAGAATTGTGGAGTCACCAGGTGGATGATTTACAACTTACTGTCCACCACAGTGGTTTACCAAATCAAAGCTAACTGGTCTCGTTCCCCAGTGGAGTCGCCATTATGTTGGGGTTCCTATGTTTTGGCAGATTTGGCAATACCAACAAACCAAACCACTTTGGGGCCCTAGGATCTAGCCCTTCTGGACCCAGAGAGGGATCTCTCCAATAAAACAAAGAATGATATATCTTTGAAGCTTGAATTGAGATGTTAGGCTAGTTATGAAGCACAAAGGGGGTTTTAAATGTTTGGTTGGTTGGTTGCTGGGTTGAGTCATGAGATCATAGACTGAGAAAGAAATGGGAGAGAAGAAACAAAGCAGCAGGAAGTTTCAGCTAAGAGGATAGGCCGAGAAAGTGCCATCCATTGGGCTATGGAGTTATGAAAGGAAATTACATGCAACAACTAGCCAAGGCTTTCAAAGGGCAAGTCATCTACACTAAAGGATCTTTTTAGATAGATGATGGGATGAAACATTAAGGACTAAAAGTGAAAGAAGGAAAGACAACCCAATTTCTGTCTATAGATCAGGTCAGAGGTCATTTAACTCCAGACCTGCTTGGACATACTCAAAGGCAGCTCTCAAAGAGGGACAAAGGGGCTGCTTATAGATCGGACCAGAGGTCATTTAACTCCAGGTCTGCTTTAGCAACTCCAAAGGAAAAAACAGAGATAAATTTGACAAAGAAACATCCAAGCAGCAAACCCCCAAGTTCATACATCAGCCAGTAGGCAATAACATCCACTGCACTGGTTAAACTCCACGAATTTACTATTAGATACACATGAAGTAGAAAACATTAAAGGTAGGGAGAGCAGGAAACATAGGGAACCTAACAAGGGTGAATCCTATGTTATACTTCTGTTGCCTACCAGAAGAACATGAAACATCATGAAAATGTAATAAACAGAGTTAGAAACACATCACCAATAGCAATAGACCAGGATCCTGTGAAATGTGCTTTGATTAATTGATGCAAAACCAGTCATGTACAATAAGCTCAATGGCTAATACAGTCCAGACTTCTCCTCCCAGCCTATTACATACAACTACTCTGCAACTCCCTCCCAAGACTGTTCTAACAGTCAAGAATGAATCCCTCTAACAGCAAATTTCCCAACAACTGAACAACAAAAACAACAACAACAACAACAACAACAACCTTTTCATTATGTTCTCGGGGATTTCTTATAGGAGAAGAGGAAGAAACATAAGTAGGTGAACATTTAAATGAGTTTCATTAAGACATAATGGTGGAGTAAGCTAAGCCCATTCTGCTTAATGGCGTTCTGCTGTACTCTGTAGGCTGTTTGGACGCCTCTGTCAGGTCGAATTTGACCTCGGATATTTCTTTGGAGTCCTTTCTGGTGTTTGGAGCTCTACGCTAGCCTTATGGAATAAATGAACTGGACGAGATGATCTGCAGGTCTCTCCCTACCTCATAACTGCCACCTGACTGTCTTAAATGAGCTTTAGTCAGTGTAATTAATCGTTTCAGGGCTCGAGGAGGCATGGAGATTTCTGTAGGAATGGTGTACGCCTGGAGAAAATGCGCTCTACTGTTAGGTAGCGAAGTTATGAATTGCTGGGGCACTCATTAGTCTTCAAACTGTGCTTGAATCCTTTGAATGCGGGATTACAACCATTAATCTTCAATTACCGGTTCAAATCCCCTCTGATCAGTCTCTGTTTGCTTTCTTTGGCCGCTTTGAAATAGCCTCTGTGCTATTCGCACGATCAGAAGAAAAGAAACTATAAACGGGGCCGGTGGAAAAATTCTTCCGGAGAAAATTTGGGAGGAGTGGTGTGGGTGGTGAAGACAAGCGGAAATACAGTGAACAAGTGGCGGAAGAGATGGTTAATTGAATTTTTAATGAAGAATGCAAAGGTTTGGACTTTGGCGGAAACACACAGAAAATGAATGAAATCCAAAGGAATGCGATGGAATGACGTATGAGGTGGGATCGGCAGAGGCGGAGGGCGATTAGACTAGAACCGTCGGATCATCCGACCTAACGGACGGTCAGGATGAAATCGGGCGATCGCAATCGGAGGGGACTGGGGGTGACACAGTTCAAAAGTTCCGATTGCAATGGAGGAAAGGGGATGCGATTAGTGCCAGGCCATCCGATCATTGGTCAGACGGACAGATGAGATCAAATTGGGGGGAAGAAAAACTTGCGATGGGAGGAAATGGGAAGTGCGATGGTCGTCGGATCAGCAGAGGAATTGATGGCCCAGATTGAATCGGGAGATCACAATCGGGAGTCGGATGAGACGGTTTGCGATTGCGATCAGAAGGGGACTTGCGATTGAGCGCTGGCTGTTGGATTTGGGGACCGGATCAACAACTCAGATGCAATCGGGGGACAGTGCGATCGGGGAGTCGGGGGAGGACTTGCGATCGGGAGTTGCGATGACCGTCGGATTTGCGGGAGGATGGACGGCCAGGATGAAATCGGAAGATCGCAATCGAAGACAGGGAGATGGGACTTGCGATTGCAATCGGAGGGGCGGATGCGATTAATGTTGAGCCATTGGATCGGCTGGGAGATGGACGACTGCGATAGAATCGACGGATGGCCAAATCGGAGGATCGGAGAGACGAACTTGCGATTGATTGGGGGTTACGACGTGAATGTTGCGATTGCGATCGGGCAGGGGGCTGTGATTAGCGCTCAGCCGTCGGATCTCCGTGGAAGATCAATGGTGCAGAACCCATCGCAAGACCTAACATGATAAAACAATCGCATCGGGGATTTTCAATATTACACAGGATTTCGCCTCCCGCTGATCTTTCCGATCGCGATTAGCGCTTGGGACTTAAGCGCTTGGTCTTAGCGCCGGGGCATGTGTGGGAAGTGGTTAAGGGGCCAGCGAAAAAGGGGATTAGACCTGTAATAAGGTCGGAAGATGGGTTTTAGCCCATTTTAATGGATTTTAAGGGTTTTAAAGGGAAACGATAGAGGGTTAAAGGGGAGTTATGACCAACAAAGGGTAAGGGGGAGATTTTACGGGGATTTTGGGAGGATTTGAGGGGTAAATGGGGAAATAGAAAGGGATACAAGGGGGAATAAAAAGAGGCTAAATGAGGGTAAAATAAAGGGGAAAGGAGGCCTTTGGGAATTTCTTCACCAGTAGAGAGGCCTTATGATGGACACTAGCAAGGGAGATTTTTCAAAGGATAAAAGACACATGGAGGCTTCAAGGAGACTGTGTTTTCAGAGGAAATGCATTCCTTGAAGACTCAACAACAATCTTAGCCCCGTGTTTTGCTTGTCAAAAATTTATAGGGGGGCTAACAGTTGTCACACAACCTTCATCACCCAACTGCCCTGTTAAAATCAGATTTTTCTTCAGATCTGGAACATGCCTTACCTCCTTTAATAGTCATTGGTTTCCATTCTGTTGTTTTATAATAAATTTACCCATTCCAACAATTTTACAAGGTTTATCATCACCCAAATGGACTTGTTCAAAATCTCCTTGAACATAGTCATGAAAATATTTCTTATCAGGTGTGGAATGGAATGAGGCCCCTGAATCTACAAGCCAAGAATCTTTAATATTTTCGAAAGAAAGAATCAAAGCATCTTGTAACACATCACCTGTCACATTTTCTTCATGATTGTTTTCTTGTTGTGCATCTCCTTCCTTTCCCTTCCGAGATCTACAGTCTTTCTTTAGGTGTCCTTTCTTTCCACATTTCTAGCACACTATCCCCGATCTGGACTTGGATTTTCCTTTCCTTGATTTACTGCGATATCCTGAGCTCTTTCCTCTTTCCATTTTTCTTCCCCTAGACTATTGACTCAAATCATTATCCGATGTCTCACCGGAGCTTTTCTGTCGCATTTCCTCGCTAAGGATAGCACTGACAACATCATCAAACTTTGAAGTACTAGATCCAGAGACAGAGTTACTAATGGCCATAACTAAAATGTTCCAACTTTCTGGAAATGAGCAGATAAATAAAAGAGCCCTAACTTCATCATAAAATTTTACCCCTATAGAACTTAACTAACTGGTAACTGTATTAAAATCATTTAAATGGTCTGCAACATATCCACCTTTCGACATCTTCATATTAAATAAACGTTTCATGAGAAATACCATGTTTGAGGCCGAGGGTTTTCCATATAATTTTTCCAACGCCTTAATCAAACCCTTTGTTGTTGTTTCCTTCAAAATATTGAAGGCTACCGACGCCACAAGGCACAACTGTATTGTTCTGAGTGCCTTTCTATCAAGAATCTCCCATTCTGCGTCTGTCATAGTCGTCAACTTCTTTGTTTTTTTGCTCAATGGTAGGCACAGATATTTCTGATATAGATAATCTTCCATTTGCATCTTCCATAGCAGGAAGTTTTGGTCGTTAAATTTCTCGACCCTAAACTTACCATCTTTTGCCATTGCTCCCACTCGAACCAGGAACCCTTCTTTCCTGCGAGTTTATCAGCCCAATAGACCTTCGGCTCTGATACCAGTTGTTAGAAAATTATATATATTACAGAGCAATGCAACACATAAAATATGCGGAAAACACAAGCACACAAAACACATAAAAACCAGAGAGACACATATATATGTGGTTCACCCAGTTTGGGCTACATCCACCCAAAACAACGAGTCCTTCCTTTCTATTATCCAGCAAAATGAAGAGACACAACCTACAACAGATCCGTTGTAATATCATCTGTTCTCTCTCACAGTCTCCCTATCTGTTTCTTGCTCTGAGAATACACATGCAATACACAGCTGCAATACAATACCATCATACGAGCAAGGGGTTGCCTTCTAGGGAAAAAAACCTAAACTAAACATAACTTCTATCATCATATCATCCGCCTAATGAACAACCCAGATTGACTAGAAATTAACATACTTTTACAAGGCAATTTTACATCTATTTTTAGCTTTTGGGGTGCTGCCCCTGAAACCCCCCGCTAGGGCGGGGGCTCCATAAATTCACAGCCACCCCCCCTGGACCCCCCAGGCAGCGTTTAATTATGAGCAGTGTTGCCGCCCCATTAAGGTGCAAGGGTCCAACGCCGTGATACAAATAAACAAGATAATCATGCTCCACACCCAACACAAACAAGAACAACATACAACATAATAACTTCATTCATAGCTACTAGCTAGTCAAAGAGGGCTAAGCATATTGCATTAAACATATAACACAAAATGGGAACCAAACAATAGTCACGTATATGTATTGATAGAAGGAAGATTTACAACCAATGCTTTGAAGTCACAGTCTCCTCAAGCGGGGTTCAGCGGAAGCGCGTCTCAGATGCTCGTTAGGGGATACAGACGAGATGAAGGCATGGACTCAAGCTCTCTCAATTAATTTCCTTCTTATTCAATCTCTTCAATAGTTTAGCTATAGTATAATCAATTCTCCATGTTTAGCTATAGTATACTCAATTCTCCATGTTCAGCTAGCTTATGAAAAGAGAGATAGCTTCTTTTTATAAAGGAAAAGGAGGAGGTTAGGATCCCTACAAAGGTGGGAGGGAGGCCTATCCCTTAGGAGGTTCCCAGAAGAGGTGGAAACCATAAACTAAAGGAGGGAGTTCGTGGTTATTCAATCCAACCACTCCTAATGACTCATCCTCGAAGTTGTTGGAGTGGAATCTCCGCCTCTATTTTCTAAAAAAATTCCATAAACAGCTCGGTGTGGGTGGCTAAATGAGACAGAGCACCAACTGGCACGGGGCCCAGTGTTAATCTTCCTCATTGGCCCGAGGGCAGAACTGACTACTCGCACCAAGGAAAAAAAATGGGTTTTTGAATCTCTGCTCAGGGAATTTTCAACAGAAGGAATATTTCTCTCATGTAAAGGGATGCAATGATGTTATTTACAAGGCATGACACTGCTTATTGATCACATAAATGACCCTCCAATGGGCGAGATGGGGATTGCAGGGACAGTGACAAAATGTTGTGTAACAATAAGTTGATGATCAATTCTCTTTGTAATAAAAATGAATTGTATACATATATGATTGATGGTTTCCTCACTTTTTTTGAAATGGGATCACTAACATTTATTAACAATGAATCCATGAAGGCGAGTTTTGAAGAATACAAACCAAAAGCATAAAATTGGGTAGCACAAAAGTTACAAGTTAATATGAACTTGAAAGTTAAGTTAGGCCAAAAAAAAAAACATTCCTAAATGTATGGTAGTAATCAAGAAATCAATTATGATCTTTCAGAAAAAATTATCAGACACTATAGCTCTACCAGATTCAAAAAATCAATAATAAAAAAAAAAAAATATGATGAAAAAAAATCTCAACTTTCATATTACAAAGTACTCCAAACCAAATCAAATTATGGGTGTCAAAGTTCTTGCCAAAATTTTTAATTGAAAAAATTCAAATCTTCAAAAGGTTGATAGAGTTAATAATAACACTAAAAATGTTGTTCACAAAGTTGATGATCAACATATTCATCAAATTCTTGATGAGCGCTAACATTGTCATCGAGTTGCCCATGTGAAGACCAAATGTTTTGATATGCATATTGTTAGTTTTTGTAGCATCCAACTAGTCTTCTAGTCTCAACTTGTGTCAAAGAGGCTAAGAACATGAGATATTCAAAACCCAGTAAATTTTTCCTGAAATAATCTTGTGAAATGCCTTAATTAAATTAATTAACCATTATTTAATTTTTTCCTAAGTCTAACTTAGGAAAATTGGTTAATTAATAGAAATTAATTAAGGAAAGGTGATAATTCTCTAGAAAATAACATGGATTGAGTTTGAGATGCTCTTATTCATTTATGGGGATCCATCATGGTTGTTGGTTCACCAACGAGAGATTATACGAGCAGGATGATGGGGATGAAGAAGATATATTGTGAAGAGTGAGTTTCTTGGAAAATCGACCTATCTAATTGTAGAGATTGAGCATGGAAGAAGAGTTTGATCCAGAAGGAACATAGATTCAAAAGGGAGCATTGATACTGATTCCAAAGGAAATTTCCAGTGTCGAAGAGTCAACAACAAGAGGGTCAATTTTTCCTTAGTGAGACTACGTAGGGACTACACAAAAAAATTCAGAGGGAGTTTGATTTAGCTGAAGGAGAGAGTGATTGAGCTTTTGGATGCCACAAAAATTCCATAAGGCCAAACAAGTCATTTTTAGAGGTTGATATACTTAAAGATAGCATCAGAGCAGTTCTTAAGGCAGTATGAATATGCATGTGCAAAGGCATCGTGGATGCTAACGCAAGTGTGTTCGAGCAGCCAGTTTGAGCCAGTTTCAAAGCTAATATTATTGTTAGGTGAGACAAAAATTGTCTCTTTAATTTTTGGCCAAATTATTTTGCGTAGGATCATCAGATTATTTTATTGAGGATTGTCATATTCAACATCCAAATTTTTGTACTCAGATTTCACTGTTGCATAATAGTTATAAAACCTTCATTTGTTGCATCGATTTTCCCACATTATCTTTTTGTGGAAACATTTGTCCAAAAATAATAGTGTCAATTTTACACTCTCGCTCTTCAGAGCCATGTAGCCAATATATTGATCTAGTGACCTCCTCTTCCTATGTTGTGATGTGGGTGCTCCCATATTCTCTCTACCATCATGCATCAATCTGTCAGCCTCTCTATTGTGATTCCTTCCATCTTTGGATGTCTCTGCATGAGTGGGTTCTTCCACTCTATGCTTCTATGCTTTTGGTTTCTCCACAACATTCTAAGGTTCTTCCTTTGGAGCTAAAATATTCTCATCTGCATGTAACTGAAGCTCCCTCTCAAGGGAATATCTCATGGCATTCTCTTCATTGAAATTCACATCTCTACGAACAATTGTAATCTTGTGGGATGGAAGTTATGCTCAATAGTGTTGAGGTGTATCAGTGTACCCCAAAAATATGCCCAACTCAATTGTTGGTTCTATATTTTTCCTTACATCCTTGGAAAGATGACAGTAAGCTGATGAACCAGAAATATTGAAGTGTGCCACATCTAGATTCTTACCTGAAAAATATTCTACCGGTGTACTCATCCCAAGAATCTGATGACGAATCTTGTTTTTCACATACACCATTGTGTTGCATGCTTCGACACACAAGTGCAATGTTAGGCCCTGATCATGCAACATCGCTTGTGTATCTCCCACAATACTTATGTTCTTTCTTTCTAAAACCCCATTCTGTTGTGGGTTATGGGGTGCTATTACCTCCTGTCGAATTCCTTCTAATGCACAGAATTTATTGAACTCATTCGACACATATTATCCACTGTTATCGCTCCTGAGAGACTTCATTTTCCTGCCTGTGTATTTCTCAACAAGTGATTTAAATTTACAAAATTTTGAGAAATCCTGGTATTTCTTTTGCATGAAGAATATCCAACACTTACGTGAGAAATCATCTACAAATGTCACATAATACTTGTGCTTTGCCATGGAGGATGTCAATAATGGTCCACACACATATGAGTGAACTCCTTCAAGCACTTGACTATCCTTATCATGAAAGGTGGCTTTGGTGTAATTCCCCAATGTACACCCTTTGCATGTATCACATTTCTCTAGTGCACCCTTGGGAAGTCATGTAGAAACTTGTTGCATGATATTAAAAGCTCCATGGTGCAAATGGCCAAGTCGCCTACACCATAATTCACTAATGAAACGACTATGCACCTTATTAGCTTTCGTAATCAAAGAAAAACAATATTCTACATCCAATTTGTCGAGGTTCTTCACCCAAACCCTGATTTTCTTTACTTGTCATGTGGCTATGTGATGAAGGAAAACCTTACTTTTGCTAAATATCACATTGTAGCCACAGTCTTCCAACGTAGCAACTAAAACTAAATTCTAATTCAAAACTGGAACATACATGAGATCTTTCAATGTGAAAGGAGAATTAGACTCCCTATGAAAAATAACAGTATCGATATCGATCGCCCTATCCCTTCCATCATCTCCCATATCGATGTGCATTTGGAGGTCCTTCTCCTCAAATTCACTAAATAATTCTTTGTTTTCATTCATATGGAATGAGGCTCCACTATCCATATACCACACACTACCCATCATCGATGTCACCATGCATGAAATGAGGGTAAAATCCAACTCGAATTTTGAATCGAGAGCTTCACCTGTCGCTCCTATTGAGTGATTCTTATTGGCCTTATTGTGCGTACACTTAGTGGCACAGTGTCCCAACTCATGATAGTGAAAACATTTAATATTAGACAAGTCCTTCTTCTTGCCTTCCTGATGAGAATCTCCTTTTCATTGGGATTTCCTCCCTTTCCCTTTCTTTGTAATTTCATCCAAGGAAAATTTCTCCTCATCATAATGATTGGATGAGGATTCATCTCTGGTGTTTTTCCTTATCTCATCTTGCACCAAGTCGGACCACAGACGCTCCCACTGTAGTAGGTCTTGCCTCCCATTTACAAAATCCTGGTAATTGTGTCAGTGCTTTGGAAGGCATAGAAAGTTTAGGTTGACCAGATCATCTTAAGAAACTTTAACACCAACACTCCGAAGCTCATCCTGACATTAGGTGAACTAGCTCAAGTATTGTGGTATTTTGTCGCCCTTTTCCATCTTAATCTTCTGAAGCTTATCCTGCAGTGCGAGCTTCCTGTGGTCACTGCTATTTTGAAAGAAGTTTGTCAAGGCCTTCGACATTGCATATGTTGTTATTGGTTTCAGAATATTGCTATCAATTGATTCCTTCAATCCATTTTCTTCTATGACTGCTTCCATCCAGTCATTCCAAGCAATGTAATTCTAGCTACTGTCAAGGTCATACTTGAGCCTCATACCATATAAATCCATCCTGATCCTACTGCTATCTCTGGAGAATATATCTGCAAAACCAGTACCTCTTGCAAGGATAAACTCGTATTCTTCACTTCTATAGTGATTTCACCTCCGATACCATGTAGAAATTCCTTGTCAATTCAACTTGCTAATTTTAATTTTCTAATACAATATATTGAATCTACTCTACCAATTGCAGAAACAATCAATGATCGCAAAATCACAAAGCATACAAGAAAAAGAATTTGATCAACAAATTATATAATGATTTCTTGGGGAAATCCATAGCTAAAATTTTTTTTATATGTATATTTCATTAGTCATAAAATATGATAATATTACATTACTTATCTCATGCCCAAGCAACCTCAACATTATCTCTATCTATCTCACTGCTTCCTTGACAAGCCTAGGTCAATACTTAACCAAAAATTTTCTAGCCCACTTCTCTATTTCCTTGCACTTTTTTCTTGTGAATTAGCCCCTATTAATTAGGAAAATTCCTCAATTGTAATTGTGCTATACATCATAGGCCTTCCTTTGACTACATGCACCACATGTACAATTTGGATGATTATAAAACTGATAGTACACTACCCTTGAACACCAATATCAATTGGGTAACTTCTATATCTTGCATGCATGAGTTATGTTTGGTTTATTTGTCAGTTAAATGTTTTTTCACATAGTACACACCTCACTACTTGATCTCCCACTAGTTCCTCCAACAATTGGAACTAGTTAAACTTACTTTAACTCAAATAAACTGAATTAATTAATTACAACTCAAAAAAAATCAATCAGGGCTCCTAAAATGTAGGATCCACTCTACATGACTCAAATTATACCTTCAACTCAAATTAAATGAACCAACTTAGTTAACTCATACAAGGTGTCATAAGATGTGGAATTACAATTTTCTTCTAATTTAATTCAAGGCAAAATTAAATTAGAATTTTTTTTGGTGCCATTTTCAACACTAAGTGCATAAACACTAATGGTGGTTATGGTAATGAAAATTATGTCATTTCAAATTCTTATACAATATCATGTTAAGGCATAAAGTTAAAATTTAATTATAAAGCCATCAAGTGCATGTGATTGTATAATTGGTCAAGTCATTTTTAATTAGATCTCAATTTTAACATTCATTATAACAAGGGAAAAAACTACAAAAATCACTCTTTACAATCTTAAAGTGCAAGTCATTGTAAACACATCCAAGTGGGAAAGCACTTTAGGGTGAATGATTGATAATACCCAACACCGTATGGTTGTTGATGACAAGTGCGAGCATGAAAAAAATATGAATATAAAATGGATAATGGAAAAAGAATTTGACAAAATGTCAGTCATGAAAATAAATAACTACATAACTCTTTACATAATTATATCCATGAAATTGAAATATTACAAAAACAAAATTTTTATGTTGAATAAATTAATAAAGGATAAGATGTTCTATCAAAATCAAGTACTGAATGTTACGAATAATCAGAAGAAAAAAAAAATAGCATTTTTAAATGATGAAGTAGTTGATCTTCACAAAAAAATAAGTATAAAGGATTGGTTGATAGCAGAAGTTCAAAAAAAATTAAGTAAAAAAAAGTAGGAAATGTTAAAAATGCAAATTTATAAACAAGAAGCAACACAAGTTCATGATCAATGCTCCTTGTAACGCAAATGACTTTGATACAAGTGGTTGATATGTATATGATTAATGATTTCCTCACTAGTTTTGAGATGGGATCATTCACATTTATTAACAATGAATCGATGAAGGCAAGTATTGATGAAGACAAACCACAAGCAAAAAATTGTGTAGCACAAAATGTATAAGTTAATATGAACTTGAAAGTTAAGTGAGACAAAAAAAAACATTCCTAACTGTATGGAAGTAATCAAGAACCTGATAATTATCTTTCCCAAATCATTATCATATTGTAGGAAACACTATAGTTCAACAAGAATTATATAAAAAAATAAAAATAAATTAGGATGCAAAAAAACATAATGATACTGAGAGTGGGGAAAGGGGGTGGGGGTGGGGGTGTGAAAGGAATTTAAATTTATTTGATATTGATTCACTGGTACTAGTTCCCCACCACCACCACCCCTGACACCCACTTACTCACAGTATCAATGTGTATTTTCAACACATAGGTACAACTTGAGTATTTGTATGTTATGGTGGATGATTATCGTTGATGTTGTTTTTAGTCTAGACACGCATTGTTACTTAATAAAATAAAAAGAACACAATCATGCATTCACTAAGTGCATAAACATTAATGGTGTGTGACTAATGAAATATCTGAAGACCAATATGACTTTCATAAAGTGAAAAATTATGTCATTTTCAAAGTCTTATATGATATCATTTTTAAGTCATCAGTTTAATTTTATTGTAAATCCATTCATACTTAGTACCAGAGAATATTCATTGCATTGGGTACACACTACTTCTGGGGAATATTATCCAAATATGGGTTACTTGGATTGAGTTTGAGATGGTCTTATCCATTGATGGGGATCTATCATTGTCATTGTTTCACCAAAAAGAGATTATAAGAGAAGGATGATGGGGATGAAGAAGACATCTTGTGAAGAGTGAGTTCCTTGGTTGATCGAGCTATCCAATTGTAGAGATTGAGAAAGGAAGAAAATTTCAATCCAGAAGAGAAGTAGAGTCAAGAGGGAGCATAGATAGTGACTCTAGAGGAAATTTCCAGTGTCTAAGATTCAACAACAAGAGGGTCAAGTTTTCCTCAGTGAGGCTATGCAGGGACTGCGTAAACAACTTCATGGGGAGTTCGATTAAGCTAAAGGAGATAGTGATTCAGTTGTTGGTGGCCAGGAAAATTCCAGAAGGCCAAGCGAGTCATTTTTAGAGGTTGAGTTATGTTGAACAACAACATTAGAGAAGTTTCTAGGGAAGTATGAATTGGCATGTGCAAAGGCAACATGGACGCTAACACAGGGGTGTTTGAGTAGCCAGTTTGAGTCTGTTTCAGAACTAAGATTAGTGTTGGGTGAGACAAAAAATTTCTCTCTAATTTGTGGCCAAGTTATTTTGATAAGGATTCCCAGTTTTGGCATCCAGATTTTTGTACTCATATTTCATTATTGCATAATAATTATAAAAACCTCATTTGTTGTACCGGTTTGCCCACATTGTGTTCTTTTAGGGGCATTTGTCCAAAAATAATAGTGTCAATTTTATTGTGTGTGTGCTCTTTTTCTCGGTTCCAGATTTAATTTTTGTAGTGCATTTTAGTTTTGGTGAAAACTGCAGTAGTGATATTATTCGTTGTTTGTAATAGCAAATAAATTGCACATGTTGGTGTCCTGTGTTTTGATAGTTTGGAAAATCAAAAGACAAGGCAACATCAGAACCAATCTTTAGAGTTCCAGGATCTAGTCCTCCTGTTCTCAGAGAGGGATCTCTCAAATGTTTGTTTTGCAAAGGTTTATCTTGTGTGCTTGGAAAATGGATTTTAAACTAGTTATTAAGTGCAGGTGTTTGTTTGTTTGTTTGGTTGGGTTGTCATAGCAGAAAATGAAAGATCTAGGAAAGATATATAGAATGGAGAAACATTTGTTTCATTGGGAAATGGAGTCAAAAAGAGGTCATAACATACTCATCAATGGATATGGGATATCAGAGGGCAAATCTAACTTGGCCACAGGATCCTTTGGTTTTGGAATGAGATGGACATCAATGATTTGGAAAGAGAAGTTTTATTCTCAAACAAAGGGAATTTGAAAGCACAATTTGAACAATAAAGAGCTTTTTGATAGACAGGGCTAACCATGAATTCTACAAATCACACCTTTAAGCAAATAACGATTTCAAAACAACTTTTAAAATGAAATCTAAGATTCGGAGAACACCCTATTTCCTCAAAGATTTTATTTCAAATGATCTAGAAAACATGAAAGATTCACTGATAATTGCAGTCATAGAAGAGGGAACACCTAACACCTATGATTACAACTATAAAGACCTTTGAGACAACTGCTTAAGTAATGAAAAAGGGCAAGATCAGAATAGACCTCCTTGACTCACTGTAAACATAAAACTTCAAAGGGAGACTTCAATAACAGCTTTAAAGTGGCAGCAGACAAGCAGGGAGAACCATAAATCATGCTGAAACCAATTGTTCGAACTATTAAGGAAATAAACGAGCATGAGGACTAAAGAGAGAGATTAAAGACTCTAAAATACCTTAGCAGAAGAAAACATGAAACAATGAAGGATGAATAGGTCTAAGGTGCTTCCAAGAGTAATTTCTTAGCCTAAAAGTTTCAACCTACTGTAGTAAGAAATTATGGAACATAATGAAAATAGGGGAAAACATTAAACAGTTCAGAATACTTCACCGATAGCCAAGCTCATGGATCCAATGATAGAGCCTTCTCAATAACAAGCATGCAACAACATCATCAGGGCTTCCAAGACTTCAATATCATCTTCAACTTCAACAGACTATTTATTTATTTCAGAGAGTTTTCAATATTACAACTAGTGATCAACCAACAACCAACCCCTCACTCATCTTCTACAGAAGTATATATAGAAGAATGAGGAGGTGAGATCTGATAAAAAGATCTCTAATTAAAATTAATAAAGATTTAATGACCTCTTGGCCTTTGAGGGGCTCAATGAAGAAACTTACATGGGTGTACTCTTTATTAAATGTTTTTACATAAATTTTAAGCTCGATGGGAGCTTTTGTTGACCTTTGAGGCTCTGTGTGGCGTCAAAGTAACTCTGCAAATGTTTTTCATTAATTTCCTTGGCAGAGTTTCCTCTTTGGCTACGTTTTGAGACAAATATCTGATCCTGATCAATAAATTTAGCCTCTAATTGAATACTTTGAGGCACAAGTGGCATCGTGGTAGCTAGAGGGATCAATTTGCCTCAATTGTGGCGGTGGAGGTTTCCCTGTCGATAAAACACTTCAGATTTTCTTTAAACTGATTTTTAAATCGAGGATTAGGCTTTTGATAAACATTCTTAGCCGTGATCCCCGCAAAATTTGTCTTTAATCCTCTGTTCTGATAAATTTTGGCCTTTGTCACTGATATTCTCTGACTATGCCTGATTCATGGTTTTTGCTGGTATGTAGGGCTGCGCAGGGTTATGTGGCATCAATGCTTTATGAATGATTGATGAAACGTGGATTTAACACCTATGAATGATTTCCCCTGGTGAATCGAAGGAGGGAGGATTGTCGGCCCTCGTTTCTGAATTTTCTTCAGAAATGGCGAAAAAACCATTTAAACCCTGCAAAAACAAACAAGTATTATAAAATTCGTGCATTTATAGGTTTATTGCTGCAGAAGGCATGTGGAGGAAGCGTGGCCATTGGATGGCATCATCCAATGGTCAGGATTGATCGGGAGAATGGCGTAGTGAAGGCGGAAGAAAATTTTGAATCAGGGTCGTCGATCGCGCAGAGATCGACGGTCAGGAGCGGAAAATGGAAAGTCAACACGAGAAATGTTGACTGGGTGATCGAATCAGGGCGATGTAATGTGGGCTGTCAATATGAAGATCAGATCGACGTCAGAGATCAATTGAATGTCGCGCCGTAGCCTGGTTAACTGTCGGGCATCTTCAGAGAGCGATAGCCATCGGATGGACGGCCTCAGATCGGACGGTGTACAGCGATATCGCGTCGGGTTTGCTACCAAAAGTTAATGCATGATGGGGGGCCGGTTTTCAAATAGTGCATGGGACGCATGTCGGCCAGCGTATGGAATCACTACCGATTGGGAAAAAACCGTCGTTGCCCAAAGGCGGTGCGATGAATATCGTGCGGTTTTTGGACAGGTGAGTGGAATGCGGAGACCACCAAGGAGACGGACTCCGCACCATCGATCTACAGATCATATTGATGGTGCGGAATGAATTAAATTTGGAACCGGCGGAAATTTTATAAAATAATAAAACCGACGATTTTTTAATATAAACCAAGGTTTAAAATATTATTTACGAAGTGGCTTGGCGCCCGACTGTGGGACCTTTGGGTGTATGGAGGATAATACAGCCGGGGTTTATGGAGGAAGGGGCTTAAGACTTAGCCCAAGGGGGCTTAATTCCACACCATAAAAAATGTGATTTTATGGTTTTTGAATGATTTTCAAAGGGTTAGAGGGGTTCTGATAAGGCAAAGAAGGAGTTTTCAACCTTGTGAAGGGGATTCTGAAGAAGGGTAAAAGGGAAAAATATGAAAATGAGGGATTTTAATGGGAAATGGAGGGATACAAACTGAGGTTAGTTTTGGAAAAATGGGAAAAGGAAAAATGTGTTTGCAGTAGTATTTTTCCTTGGGAATCAGCAGGATTTCTGAAGGGGAAAAAAGGCACAGTAGTGAAGATTGGGCTAGAGGCAGGAGGCCTCCAAGAGTCTTCAAGAGCCAACACTTTTTAGTCATAAAATTTGTTCCTTGAAGGCTCCAAAGAGTTTTAGCCAGCATCTGGTATAACAAATTTTATAGTTGGCTAACAGTGGCTCCACTTGGGGATGATGCCTTCTTGAAGGCATCAAGAACTTTCAGACTTGGATTCTCTGGGAGGCTGATCAGTTACCTCATCCATTGGGCTGCCCTTCCTTTGCTGAGATGACTTTCTCTGAAAACATATTAGCAACCATAAAGATAATGGATCTTTATCAATACAAGCTTCTACCTACCCAATCCTACTGATCTAACATTTTTTCTTCATTAGAGTGCACTTGGATTGGAAAACTCTTTTACAACATTTTATTCTTTTGAAAGCATAAAACTAATCTAATTCTACTTCTTATTTCTCCATGGACTCAGATTAAGCAGTTGAGCCCATATGCTTCTCTACCTAATCTACTAATCTGTTAGGATTAAACAGTCTAACAGATTTTTATTCTCTAATTGCTAAAGAAGAAATTTAAAAAGCATACAAGTCAAGATTGAACAGTCTAACTTGATGTTGATCTATGGCATAAAAACAAGCTACACATAGATTATTATTTGCAGAAAATTAAATCAAAATGATGAAGGCTTAAGATATGAAAATTCAAAGCACTTCCTTTATCCTTTTACAGCTCTGATTTGACCCTTATTTGAACTGCTTCTTCCTTACTCTCTAGTTTAGATTTTGAGCTAATTAGAACCAGATTTACATCTTTTTTGACTCGGAAAATAAAACAGATTTGAGTCATCTCTATTTGGAAACTTAGGTTCAGATTTTGAACATGTTTGAACCTTTAATTTCTATCCTAATCTATCTACTGATAAGCCAAGATTAAACAGTTTGGAAAATTGAATTCACTATCCTATCAGCAGAAAATTTAAAGGCTAATTAGTTAAGATTAGGCAGTTTGACTAACTAGAAGTGTGTTTTTCAATAGTGGCATTTAAGCTTGCACACTTTCAGAACTTATTTCTCTCTTTTTTGGTATGGGGCCATACCTTTATTTTTTTTACAATCTGCCCTCTTTTCTTTCTTTCTTTGTTTTTGTATTTTTGATTTTTCTAACTTTGAATGCAATGGTTAGACTATGATATTTACAATGAAAAATAAAATTCTTTGAAGCTTAAGATTCTTGGCAGAAGTAATGCTTGAGCATCCTGCCATTGACAGGACCTCCATATAGATCTTCTCCATTCAATTCTTTCAAGAAAAATGCATTGTGACCCCTCTTAGTATGGATAATATATGGTCCTTTCCACAAGTTCTCAAATTTTCCATGTTTTCCTTCTCTTCTCTTCTTGAATCCCATTTAAGAACAACATTTCCAACTTGGAAATTGTTTGCCTTAGTCCTTTTATCAAATAGATTCTTCATATTTTCTTGGACTAACTGTTTTCTTTCATAGACTTCATCTCTGGTCTGCTGTAAATGGATTGTTTGGTTGATTCTTCTCTGCATATCATTCTCTTCAATCTGCACTTCTTAAAGGAGTTTCATGACTGGAACTCCTAATGAGGTGGGAAAAACTGCGTCCATACCATAGACTAGCTGATAGGGGGACATATTTATTGACTTCTTTGTAGTTAATCTATCATCCCATAAGGCATGAACCAGCTTACTGTGCCATGATTTTTTATTCTGTTCCAACAGTTTTTTTATTATATTGATGAGACTCTTGTTGGAAGATTCAGCTAATCCATTTCCTTGGGGATAGTAAGCAGTGAAATGGCCCAAGGTTATGTGGTATTTGTAACAGAAATCAACCATCTTCTTAGATTTAAAAGCAGCAGCATTGTATGTTATGATTTTTCTGGGACAACCAAATCTGGATAGGATATTGGTTTCAAGAAACTTGATATAAATGACAGAGTCATTAGCATTCCTGGAAGGTATAACTTCTATCCACTTGGTAAAGAAGTCAGTGGCTGTGAGGATCCACTTATGTTGAATTGAGGAGGATGGATGAATTTCCCCAATGAAGTCTAGCCCCCATTGTTGAAAAGGTGCCTCAACTCTGATAGGATGTAAAGGTAAGGGAAGGATTTTTCTCTTGCCATCAAAAATTTGACATTTATGGCAAGACATGACTAATTTCTGAGTGTCTGGGAAAATGGTAGGCCAAAAGTAACCAGATCTAAGAATTTTGTTTGCTATGGCCTTCCAGTAGAGGTGTCCTCCACATTCTCCTTCATGCAACTCATGCATGATCTTTCCTACATCATCTTCAAGTAAACATTTAAGGAAAATTCCAACAGCATTTTTCCAATATAATACCCCATCCAAGATACAAAAACTCAAAGCATTTTGTTTCAAGAATCTAGCTTTAGTTTTAGACAAAGAAGGAGGGGAATTTAAATATAAAAGCACATAAATAATGTCAGCATACCAAGGCGAATTTAGAAATGTTTCTTAAATAAAAGGAGCATTAGATTCTTCTATTTATTACAAAACATCTACCATATTCATGTCTAGTGCTTGGAAGTTAGACCCAGCCATAATTTTTGCTAATCCTTGCCCTTTAACTAGTTTGGTGGGCCTGATCTCTAAGTCGTACTCAAGAATAGTTGCAATCCATTTTCCCATTTTACCATCAGGGTCTTGACTTAGAATGTCCTTGAGAACAGTATGTGGAACAAAATCAATTATGTGAGAGTGTAAAATGTAGACCCTAAAATCCTTTAAAGCTTTCACTAATGCTAAGGCTTGCTTCTCCATGATGTTGTATTTGAGAGGAGCATCTCTTAAGGCCCTACTAAATAAATATATTGGTTGTTCTTGCCCCAAATCATTATTTTGAAGTAATACTGCAGCTATGGTATGCTCAGATGCAAAAGAAAAGATATAAAATTCTTTGGTGAAATCTGGACTAATCAGGACTGGTGTTTGAGTAAGAGCTTGTTTGACCAGTTCGAATGATTGTTTAGCTAGTAAAGTCCATTTTACACCAACATTTTGTTAAGTCCATATATTAATAGTATAGCCCCTTATTATGTTAGTGTAGCCCCCCTTATTGTTATTATTGTACCCCTGTAACCCCCATATTGTTATTATTGTGCCCTTACATTATTATTTTTAGGTCGGCTAGGATTACATTGTGGCCCCACTAGGATTATATTGTGGCCCCATGGACTCCTATATATAGAAGGAGGTTTTGTTCACTTGTATCATCCAAGAATTGTTCATTTATGTAATGTATTGGAGGTTTCCACCTCCAATTGGATTATTTCTAAGGCGTTGATATCTCTTTTCTTCTATTTTTGGAGCTGGTTACACAACATTTGGTATCAGAGGTTTGGATTCTAGGGTTTCGCTGCTCCAAATAGGTCATCGTGGAATTTTCGCTATAACTTTTTTTCTACGTGGTTTCAAAAGCTTAAATTTTTAAGGTGCGAAGCTGAAATCCTGAGGAAGGTTTTCTAAAAATTTCAGAGCTTGATTCACAATATTTTCGGAGATATGATCTGTGGAAGTTAGGTATTTTTTCAGGCTCTTAAACAGGTCATTGTGGAATTTGCGCTATAACTTGTTTTCTACGAAGGTTCAGAATCTGAAATTTATATGGTGCGAAGCTGCAATCCTGAGGAAATGCGTCAAAAAATTTCAAAGCTTGGTTCGCAATATTTTTGGAGATATGATTTGTGGAAGGTAGTGCTTTTTCAGGCTCCTAAATTTCATCTAAAATAGGTGATCGTGGGAAAAGTTCAATAACTCTCTCTCTGGGCATCGAATTGGAGTGTCGTAAAAATAGGTTGCAATAAAACGGACTTTAGTTTCTTGGCTGTCAATTTCAAAGACAAAGGAAAAAACAGTGAGACGTGGCAAGTCGTACAATTTCGCTCTACTGAACCAGTCCATAATTAGGTCATTGTGGGAGATTGGACACAACTTTGTCTTAGAGAATCCAAATCAGGTCAGACCTGTGGCATTCAAAAGATAATTCAGAGGGATACGTCGGTACCAAAATTAAAATATTGAATTTCTTCAATCACAGAGATAATCCAATTTCAATATAGAGCTCCTCAAAAGTAAGAAAAAGGTGTGTATATTTTTCCAAATTGCATAAGTCTTATTTGAAGAATCAATTTGAATTGATTGCAAGGGCATATTTTAGAATTTTTATCAGTATTGGGTTCTATAATGCCTCCAAAAAATAATTCCATACCCATTAATCCCTCAAAAATCTATACTATGACGCATGAAGAGGAAGAGTTGCAGTATGAGATATCAAAATTACGGTACCAAGTGCAACAAGTTTTAATCTTACGAAGAGCAATTGAAGATGAAATATATGGTTTAAAAGAAGAAATGGAGGCTAAGTTGGATGGTTTGAAGGATAAAATAATAGCAAATATGGATGATAATTTAATGGAAGATCACATCGAGCATCAACAACAAGTTCTCCAACTCTCAAAGGATAACCCAACTTTGGTGCAGAATCTAATGAAACAACAGGAAGATCAACATCACATCGAAAGAAGTTATGAAGCAGTCATAGAAACAAGAACTTGACAAGTACGATCAATTTCAGAGTATCTCAACAAGTGGAAGAACTTTCCTGTAAAATATTTCACATGGGAGGATGAGAATTTTATACAGAAGCATCAAGAAATAATCAAGCGTTGAGGAAAACACTTGTTTGAAGGAGAGGGGCATGTTAATTCTCTATATTAATAGTATAGCCCCTTATTATGTTAGTGTAGCCCCCTTATTGTTATTATTGTACCCCTGTAACCCCCATATTATTATTATTGTGCTCTTACATTATTATTGTTAGGTCGGCTAGGATTACATTGTGGCCCCACTAGGATTATATTGTGGCCCCATGGACTCCTATATATAGAAGGAGGTTTTGTTCACTTGTATCATCCAAGAATTGTTCATTTATGTAATGTATTGGAGGTTTCCCCCTCAAAGTGGCTTATTTCTAAGGCGTTGATATCTCTTTTCTTCTATTTTTGGAGCTGGTTACACAACACATTTTTCTTAAGCATGTTTGTAATGTTTTTTAATAGCTCAGCAATATTAGGAATGAACCTCCTTAGAAAATTAATCTTTCCGACGAAAGATTGAAATTCTTTGAGGCTCCTTGGATAACTGATCTGCAATATTCCATCTATCCTTGTAGGGTCTATTTTGATTCCCTCTTCTGAAATTATATGTACAAGAAGTTTACCTTCTTGGAGACCAAAGAGTGTCTTCTTGGGATTCAATGACAAGCCAAATTTCCTACACTTCTCAAAAACTTTTCTTAAGTGAGTCAAATGTTCTTCATCAGTTTTTGAAAAGACAGTTATGTCATCAAGGTAAATAATTATGAAATAGCCAATATATTCAGAAAATGCTATGTCCATGGCCCTTTGGAAGGTGGCCCCTGCATTCATTAATACGAAAGGCATTTTGACATACATAAAGGTGCCCCAAGGTGTGGTAAAAGCAGTTTTGATTTGATCACTTGGGAGCACTAACACCTGGTTTAGATAAAACCATATATATTCGAACCTAGAGCTAATGTCCATGGTAGTAATGATGAGCAAGCCTAATATGTACAATGTGTTAAGAGCTCTTAGTACAATATACAATCGTCTCATACTGTCATGCAAAAATTTGCATATTCATGCACCAATTTCCTGCCTCCTGACAGCCTGCCTCCACTGCGCAAACCCTGCTGATCGCAATCCCTAAATGAATATGATCTTGCCTCGCCTTGACTGCACAATACATGTGTGTGGTTGTAATTGAGCACCCACTAATGTCAAAACAAATAGTCAAACTGTCCCTTTCACGTACCTCTCAACTAGGTCTCCACTGGATCTGACATGCATGTAGTTAACAATAGTTTTTCTTGAGTTGCATGGGAGACCACTGCTTGTGAATTAATTAAATAATTAATTGATCGATCTCTCACTGAGTTACAACTAGAACAACTGAGTTAAACTAATTGACAACTCACATAACTACACATCCAACTCTGTTACAACTTCGAATCACTCAATTATAACTAATTCCACTTACATGTCCCACCAACCAAACTTAGAATTTTAAATTCCCTCGATCAACGGGTTTCCCACATCGATTAACCGAAATCAAGTGCTTCAAGAGAATAGATTATTATTTATTTTCTAATTATTATTAAGAGATAATTATAATCAACATGCATTCTATTTTTAGACATGTGATCTATAAATAGACTTCGTGCATGCATCTATAAATAGAATCTCATCTATAAATAAAATTTTCTCAACCATCTATAAATAGACTCCCACTATAAATAGAATTTTCTCAACATTATAAAAATAGACATACACCCAAAAATAGCCTGCGAGCCCTGCCTAGTTTAGATGCTTAGTTTTCACTAGGATCATCATCTTGTTGAATCTCAACACTCCCTTTCAACAAGAAAGGGATTATCCTAAACCCCGATCCTATCTCTATGGTATTCAAATTTGCACCTAGTGAGCGCCTTCATCAAGATATCTGCATCTTGATCTTCCGTAGGAATGTGCTGAGGCAACATTATCTTACACTACACACAATCTCTGATACGATGATACCAAATATCTATATGCTTAGATATATCATGAAACACGGGATTAATCGAGAGTTTAATGCAGCTCTAATTATCAAAATGAATCATTTTAGGATCTAAATGAGAACCAAACAAACCAACCCAGGGATCTTTGTCATCCGGATAGCCTCACATGCAGCTTGACTTGCTGCCATGTATTATGCTTCCACTGAACTGAATGCCACAGATCTTTGTTTCTTGTTGTACCAAGAAATTTTTTTAGATCCGATACTAAAGACCACTCCTGATGTGCGCTTTCTTTCCATTGGGCTACCTGTCCAATCTGCATCTGTGAAGCATTCAAATTCACCTCATCTATCTGTTTGTACCATAAGGCATACTCAGATGTGCCCTTGAGATATCTCAAGACATGCTTTCCTGCCTTCCAAAAGAGCTTGGTAGGCTTAACCATCACTTGACTAAGCTGGTTCACCACATAACATATGTTTGGTCTTGTATTAACTAAATACATGAGAAAACCCACCAACTGTCGATAGACAGTAGCATCCACTAACTCTCCAGATGTAGCGTCCTCTTTCCTCTAGTTTCCTGGAAGAGGAGTATCCATGGGTTTGCATCCCTCCATGTGAAACTTACCCAGTATCTCCCTTCTGTTAGGGTCTCTGTAATTAGCAAGTTTGGAAAAATTCCAACTACAGGGGTAACATCAAACCACTTTGGGATTCAAGGATCTAGCCCTCCTGAGAGGGATCTCTCTACGAATGAGTTTAAAGATGTGATCTTTAAAGTCTGAAATGTGATATTAGGCTAGTTATGAAGAGCATGGGTTTTGTTTTGTTTGTTTTGGTTGTAAAAATACATGATGAAGGTGAAGGTAGTTCAAAATGAAGGGTGAAGATGTCCGCAAGTGAAGGAATGATTTGGCTAATAGAAAAAGGCAAAGATAGTTTTAACCCATTGGGCTATGGAGTCATAGGAGGATTTTAATTGGACGAGCAAGGTTCAAGAAGGATCCATGGGGCAAGCCACTTATGTCAAAGGATCTCTTAAGGTGATTTATGGAGTGAAACGAGATATGAAGTGGGAACAAAACAAAATGAAGAACGAGTGCACGATCTAAGATCAAGTAAGTGCTTTTAAACTATCTTGCTTTCAACATGTGCTTAGAGAGACAAAACATAAAAGAATTTTGTGATCAGTTAAGTAATTTTAAACTAACTTTGCATTGAAGTACTTTGAGTTTAGAGAAACAAAATATAAAATCATTACGAGATCGGGTAAGTGTTTTTAAACTAGCTTTCGCTTTGAAGTACTTTCAGTCAAAAAAACATTCAAAAACAGTTATAACGACTTAAGATCAAGTGAGTAATTTGAAACCAACTTTGCTTTCAACATATTCTAAAGGAAAACACTAATGATCATCATAATGAGCAATCTAGATCGAGCAAGTGCTTTGAAACTAAACTTTGCTTTAATATACTCGGTATTAATAAGAGAAAAACATAGAAAATAAAGCTTTCGGTAAGAGTAGGGTACTACCGAGAGTAAGTCCTAGCTCTATGTTTGCTTTTCCTTATCGAGAGAAAATGAACGAGTGAAAACTTAAAGAAAATAACAATTTACGAGAGAGGAACACATCACCATTGACACAAATCGGGATCCCATAAATCGGCTGACTTGTATTTGATGTTCAAACCCGATTACAATCAACAAGCTCGGAGGGTCTCTACAACTTCAAACTTCTCATATCAGCTTATTTATCTTCAAATTGCACACAGTGCATCAGTAGCTTCAAAAAACCATTACGCATTCAGATGTCCAGAGACCAACATTTTATTATGTTCTACAGAGGTATTTATAGAGAAATGTGGAAGTGGGAGGATTTCACAAGGATCAAGTATCATTAATTATGTAATCATTTCTAAATCTACTCCATAACATATGTTCCTACCTTTCGAGGCATAATGATCGAAAGATGTGCTTTTGAACTGTTCTTAATCTTCTAAAATGTTTCTGCCGACAATTAGAGATAAGATTCTTTTATTTTTATTAATTGTTTGGTTGTCTTCAGGTAAACACCTCTTGTCCAGGTAATGAATAAGCTTCCTTTGATTTATGTGAGGTTGCAGGTGTCTTAAGGAGTTGGAGAGGGTTCAATTGGCCTCAGCTGATGGTGGTGGAAGCTTTCTCAGTTTGACAGATGTCTTTGTCTTTCCTTAAACACCTTTAATTTACTTGAGAACTCTGTTTTAGGTCTTCAATCTCCTGTTTCTGGTTTGTTCTGTCTTCGACACTGATACTCTTTGATCGGTGCTCGATTAACTATGTTTTCTGGTGTGCAGGGTATGTACGGGGGGTTGAATGGCATCAATGGCTCATGAATTCATTGATAAAATGTGAATTTAAAACCCACGCAAGTGATTTTGTGGTGAATCGCGGGCGGAAGGATCGTCACCCTCGACACGTGAATTTTTCCTCGAGCACGGCGGAAAAAAAAACATTTAAACCACAAAAAATACAAAAAAACTATTAAAAAATCCTGCATATATAGGCTGACTGCTTCAGAAGGCATGTGGAGGGAGCATAGCCATTGGATGGCATCATCCAACGGTCGAGATTGATCGGGAAAATTCAAAGAGACAGCGGAAGAAAAGTTTAAATCAAAATCGTCGATCGCGCTGAGATCGACGGTGGGAAGCGGAGGCGAAAAATAACATGGAGGAGTCATTTTTTTGGAGAAAATCGGTTAAAAAACCTTTGTTTCAGTGAAAAATAGTGTGTGGGGTTCGGGATGATCGTGGGCCGTCGGATGAGATCGGCCCACACGATCAAAGGTGGAGATCGGGCGCCAATAAACTTTAGAAAATACACCCAAACATCAAAAAATCCAATTAAATCATGTTAAGTAAAGTTCTCGGGTCCGGAAATACCGGCGAATGAGGAAAACACGGAGACCCGCCCAATAGAAATCAGCTGCGTGGACGTTGATGTGGCACTCGGGACCAGGCAACAATGGGGCATGCAATCAAATCTGGACCGTCGATCTCCGGAGGAGATCAACGGTTGAGGATGCATCGGAGGGCGAAGAACGGTGGGCCGGGGAGCCTTTGTTTGCCTAGGTTAACTCCCGCGCATCTTCGGGGAGCGACTACCGTCGGATGGCCCGCCCCTAGATCGGACGGTGCACAACAATATCGCGCCGGATTCGTGGATGAACGTTAACGCGTGATGGGGGGGGAGGTTTTCAAATAGTGCCGGTGCCACACGTCAACCGTTGTATGGAATTGCTCCGAAATGAAAAATACCGCCAACCCTCAAAAGGCGGTGCGATGGATACCGCCGGCTTCTCGCACGAGTGTTTGGCATGGCGGGGACCACCGACCACGATAGGTTCGCACCGTCGATCAGCGGATCAGATCGATGACGGAGATTAATTTGGAATTTTTCACCGACGGAAAATTTTTTTTCATAGTAAATTCGACAAATTTAATATATAACCAAAGGTTTTAAACTTTGGGAGGAAATATTTATTCAAAATGGCTTGGCGCCCGATTGCAGGGCTTGTGGGCGCATGGAGAAGCATATGACCGGGGGTTATAGAGTTAGGGACTTAGCCCACGAGGTCTTAAATCCTTAATATGAAAATGTGATTTTTTTTCATGGATCTTTAATGGTTTTCAAAGGGTTTTGGGGGTTTCTATAAGGCCAAAAAGGATCTTAAAACCTTATGAAAGGGATTTTGATGAAGGGGAGATGGAAAAATTATGAGAATGAGGGATCTTGATGGGGAACAAGAGAGTAAAAATGAAGGTTATTTTCAGAGTGCAGGAAAGGGAAAAAAAAGGGGATTTTGCGTGCAGTCTTTCTCATGGAATTCAACAAAATTTTCCGAGCTTGAAATGGGAACAGATAATGAAGATTGAAACAAGCATATGATGTCTTCCGGAGGCTTCAAGAGATACACTTTTCTGCAATGAAACTGTTCCTTGAAGGCTAAACAATGTTTTGGCCACCTTTTGATAGAACAAATTTTATAGGGTGGCCAACGGTGGCTCCACTTGGGGATGGTTCCTTCCGAAGGCATCAAGAACTTCGGACTTGCATTCTGCGGGGTCGATCGGTGCCTTATCCATTGGGCTACCTTCTTTGCTTGGATGCTCTTCCTTTTTCCCCGAAAACATATTAGCAACCATGGAAAACAATGGATCTTCATCAACAATCTTTCTACCTACCCAATCCCTACTCGATCTAACATTTTTTCTTCATTTAGAGTGCACTTGGATTGGAAAACTCTTTTACAACATTTTTTTTGAAAATAGGAAATCTAATCTATTTCTACTCCTTATTTCTCCATGGACTCAAATTAAACAGTTGATTCCATAAAATTCTCTACCTAATATACTATCTGTTGGGATTAAACTGTCCAACAGATTTTATTCTCTAAATTATACAACAAAAATTTAAAAACAGTCAAGTCAAGATTAAGTTGTTTGACTTGTTGTGATCCATGGCATAAAAACAAGCTGCACATAGACATTTATTTTGCAGAAAAATTAAAATAAAAAATGGAAGGCTTAAGATCGCGAAAGTTCATGCACTTCCTTCACCTTTCTATAGCTACGATTTGCCTCTTGATTGAGTTGTTCTTTCTTTTTTTATCTCGGTTCAGATTTTGAGCTGATTAGAACCCAGATTTACCTCCGTTTTGACTCGGAATAAAACATAGTTTGGAGTAAATTCTTGCTTGGAAACTTAGGTTCAGGGTTTTGAGCGAGTTTGAACCTTTAATTTCTAACCTAATCTATCTACTGATAAGCCAAGTTTAAACAGTTTGGCAAATCAAATTCACTATCCTATCAATAGTAAATTTAAAACTAATTAGTCAAGATTATGTTGTTTGACTAACTAGGAGTGTGTTTTTCAGGAGTGGCATTTGAGCTTGCACACTTTCAGATTTGTTTATATTTTTGGTATGGGGCTATACCTTTATATTTTGACAATCTGCCCTCTTTTCTTTCTTTTCTTTGTTTTTGTATTTTTGAATCTTTGATTTTTCTTCAAAGCGGAAAACAACAACTAATCTACATGCTCAGAACTGAGCTTTTTTGACATTCCTATCTAACCTATTCTAAACATGGAGTATTTACATTTATCATATGATAAAAAAAATGCCAATGCAGCCAGTCGAGTAATGTCAAGAAGAAGTATAAACTCCGGCTACTTATCGGAGGTATCCATAGAACATATTGAAGATTAACCTTCAATATCAAGGCTATCACGGAAGGTGACAACTTTTTCATGTCTCCGGCTCTTGCAAATGATCACTGCTTGATAATTTGAGCCAGTTGGGAATTCCACACACTCTTCCATAGGATAAACAAAGAAAATATGAAGATTCTCTTCTTTTTGGCCCTCCATGTCTGGTAGATTGTCTACTTCCAAGACTTCATCTTTGAGGAGCATATCTTCAAAAAGTTGTTTGGAAGCATCGTGATCTTTAAACTGCACAATAGCAAACAATGAAATATTTTCTTTCTCTAAAAATATGCTTGCTTCTAATATACATTTAGGTTCTTTGGATGACAGTTTGACATTAATGAAGGGAGAAGTCTCTTCTTGGGAAGATGGTATATCCACAAGCGGGATAGTCTTGTATTTGTTTCTCTCCTTCTTCTTCATCATCATCCGAACTGGAGGACTCATCATATTTGGCGAGTGTTGTCCACTTGTAGCCCCTGGTATGCTTGGATTCGGTGGGGTGAACTACGTAAAGAGATTATTATATTCTTGAGTGGGGGTGTATTCAATGGTTTCCTCTTGCTCAAAAAATTTCTTCATTACTCTTCTCTTCACCTTCTGAGTTGAAAGGCTACTGATTCCCAATTAAGTGAAATATTTTTATGATGGATCGAAAAGGATGATTATGGCCTTCAATTTGATGATGGTGAAACTCATAACACCAATCAAATGTTGGTTGCCCTGCATGATTAGTTTCTACTTGGAAATCATCATCATCATAAGACTGATTGAAGTTTGAAAATTTATTAGAATAAACATTTTCATCAGTCAAACATATTGGGATATCAGTAGGTCCTTCATTCTGATCCATAAAAGGAATTTCTAAATCTGTACAACAAAGTTCTCTATGTGAATGGGCAAGAGTGTTTGTTTTGCAAAAAAAGTTTTCGAGATGATTGTTTATAAATAGTCCGATCTATTTCCTTCTCTCGTTAAAGGGAAAGATGTTTCTATGTTCCTTTGAACAGGAGTACAACAGTTCTCTGTCTCTTGTGAAGACTGATTTTGAGGCTGGATGTTTTCTTGAGCCTTAGCTACAAGGGATGATGAATCAATATCTGAGTTTCCACGGATACCTTGAGGGATGTTCTTTATTTCTTAGATAATCTCTTCCTCACCTGATTCATCTATGTTCTTAAAATTTTTCAATAGGAGATTAAACTCATGAATGGTCTGTTAAAAGATCTTCGGGATGCATCTCTTCCAAAGCTTCCTCATTATCTATAATGTTTTGGGTGATGTTTTGTGATGGATCATAATATATTGCACCCAATGATAATGATGTATTTTTTTCTTTATAGTTTTCATAGAACACGTATTCAAGGTCTCTTAAAGAAAACAAACTACTAGATCTTAAGCATTCATACCAATCCCTAGCTTTTCCTTCTAATGTTAACATGAACATTTTCATTAGGTAGTCTTCATGCCATTCAACATTAAACCTCCATACATGTATATGAAATTTTATGAGATGTAATAGAGGGTCATAAAATTTTTCACCTTGAAAAACAGAGGCAGGTTGTCATCCCAATTCACCTCGGGGCATCTTATGTGGAAACCCGGGGATATGATCTCTACTCATTGAGGCATATCTTCATTGTATTATTGGAATCATGTTTGTAAATCAAGAAAGAGGTCACGGTGTCTAGTCAATCAGTTCGGTGGTCTTCTACCGGTGGAGTCATTTGGTCTTTTGGGAGTTTCGTGAGTGTGGAGTCGCCAGGTGGAAAATTTTTAGCTCGTAAGGAGGTAAAATGTTTTATGGTTCCACCACCATGTGTTTCTTGTGGAGCTGCAAGATTTTCAGGAACTGAATTAGCTCTCAACGGTGATATGAAAATAGTGGATAATTTTATCTTAAGAGACTTCCTAAGGATAGCTTTCTGGGTTATCAACTATTTCGTGTGGATCAGGGTCAGGATAGGCTCTAGTGTGAATCTTTTCTAGGAGCCCAGCATGCTGTGTTTTTTAGACCCAAATTAAACAAAAATATTTTAACTAGATATGAAAATATTTAAAAGGTCAACTAATCTGTTTATAAAAATTTTAATCCTACGGTCCTCTAACTGAGTTTAAATGATATTACAATGATAGGGTTCTTCCCAATGGAGTCTTAAGGTCTGTTAAGGATTGTGGAGTCGCCAAGTGGAATTTTTCAGCTCTTTTGGAGGTAAAAGGTTTAATGGTCCACTACCATGTTTATTGAATACCAACCTAAAAAAAAATTTAGGTTATTTTCTGAGTTTTTGTGGTTGTATGGAAAATTAAAGAGTCCATAAAAGTTGGCCAAGCAACTATGAACTCAAAAGTTCCCCAGTGGAGTCGCCATTATGTTAGGGTCTATGTAATTAGAAAGGTTGGCAAAAGTCCAACTACAGGGGTAACATCAAACCACTTTGGGATTCAAGGATCTAGCCCTCCTGAATTCGAGAGAGGGATCTCTCTACAAATGAGTTTAAAGATGTGATCTTTAAAGTCTGAAATGTGATATTAGGCTAGTTATGAAGAGAATGGGTTTTTTTTTGTTTGTTTTGGTTGGGAAAAGACATGATGAAGGTGAAGGCAGTTCAAAATGAAGGGTGAAGATGTCTGCAAGTGAAGGAATGATTTGGGCTGATAGAAAAAGGCAAAGATAGTTTTAACCCATTGGGCTATGGAGTCATAGGAGTATTTTAATTGGACAACAAGGTTCAAGAAGGATCCATGGGGCAATTCACTTATGTCAAAGGATCTCTTAAGGTGATTTATGGAGTGAAACAGATAGGAAGTGGAGAAAAAAACAAAATGAAGAACAACGCACAGTCTAAGATCAAGTAAGTGCTTTTAAACTATCTTGCTTTCAATGTGTGCTTAGAGAGACAAAACATAAAATAATTATGTGATCAGGTAAGTACTTTTAAACTAGCCTTCATTTATCAACTGGCCTTGGAACAATTTCCCAAGCGTTGTTTCTAAAAATGGAGTCATACTCCTCCATCGTTGCATCTACCCATGTGGGCTTTTGCACTGCTTTCTGAAAGGAAGATGGCTCAGTCACAATACATTTTCTCATGAGAGCCATGTATATAGTGAATCGATCAGGAGATTGTCTCTATCTCGCATTCTAAAGTAGGAACTCCTATATTCTCGTGTCGCATCGGCTTCGGCCTCTCAACTTTTGTGGTATGCCTTCTCGCCGCTCTGGTGTTTGGCTCTGCGTGAGTGGATTCCTCCACTCCATGAACCTCTCTATGCATGTAAGTCTAGCTCCCTCTCAAGCGACAACTTCATGGCTTTCTCCTCATTGAATTTTATATCCCGTCCATGACGAGTCATTCGACTGTTTGGAAAATACACACGATAGTTATGGGGTGTTTCTGTGTACCCCCAAAATATCCCAACTTCAGCATTTGGCTCCAGCTTTTTCCTGGTGTTCTTAGCCACATGCACATAAACATATGAGCCAAAAATATTTAAATGAGAGACATCCGGTTTCTTACCAGTAAAAGCTTCTTCAGGTGTACTCATACCAAGTACCCTATGAAGACAACGGTTTTGCACATAAACCGCGCATGTTGCATGCTTCTCGCCCACAAATTCATTGGTAGGCCTTGATCATGCAACATCGCTCTTGTAGCACCCATGATTATTCTCGTTCTTCCTCTCTGCGACCCCATTTTGTTGTGTGTTATGAGGTGCTATGAGTTCTCTTCGAATTCCTTCTTTGCTATAGAAGTCTTTGAATTGGTTCGAGATATATTCTCCACCATTATCACTCTGGAGAGCCTTCACTTGCTTCCCCGACTCTTTCTCCACCAATGCTTTAAACTCACAAAACTTTGAGAATGCTTGATCCTTCTTCTACATGAAGTAGATCTAGAATTTATGAGAAAAATTCATCAACAAAAAATAACATAATACCTATGTTTTGTTGTTGAAGAAACCGAGAATGGTCCACACACGTACGTGTGAACTCTCTCCAGGGATCACCGAAGCACGGTTCCCCTTTTCATGAAAGGTTGTTGTGTAACCAGCTCCAAAAATAGAAGAAAAAATATATCAACGCCTTAGAAATAAGCCACTTCGAGGGGGAAACCTCCAATACATTACATAAATGAACACTTCTTGGATGATACAATTTACAAAACCTCCTTTCTATATATAGGAGTCCATGGGGCCATAATGTAATCCTAGTGGGGCCACAATGTAATCCTAGCCGACCTAACAATAATAATTTAAGGGCACAATAATAACAAAATTGGGGTTACAAGGGTACAATAATAACAATAAGGGGGTTACACTAAAAATAATAAGGGACTATACTAGTAATATAGGGACCTAGCAAAGGTGGATTTTGCATACTTCCCCATGGTGAAACCCTTGCACTGATCTAACTGAGCAAGTGTTCCCATTGGAAGTATAGTAGATATTTGTCGCATAACTTTCAAAGCTACATGATGAAGATGGCCCAATCGTCTGTGCCATAACTCACCCTCACCCCAGCGCACCACTTTTTCTGCCTTGCCCATCATTGTAGCGCGGGCTTCTACCTCTAGCTTGTAGAGATTCTTGACTCGAATCCCTATCCTCTTGGCTTGACCCATTTTTTTTACGTCACGGAAATATTTTCCATCGTTGAAAACAATGTCATAGCCTCCTGTCCTCCAACATCGCGACTGAGACCAAGTTTTTCCTCAAACCTAGAACATGCATAATGTCATTCAAAAGAAATGGTTTACCTAACTCCCTATCAAAGGTAATGGTACCAATGTCAATCACACCATATCGTCCATCGTCGCCCATATCTATAAGAATTTGGAGATCTTTCTCCTCCAAGTCACTGAAAATCTCTGTATCTCCCATCATGTGGACAGAAGCAGCACTATCAAGATACCACACCAATACCATTGCGCTTGAACCAAGCATGTGATCAAAGAGAAATAAAGTTCAAATTGCGAGGCAAGGGCCTCACGGATACGGCTCAATAGCCTTCTTGTTCTTCTTTTTACGTAGGGCGAGTTAGTCGTGAGATGCCCATGTTCGTGACAGGTGAAAACACTTCACTTTGGACAAATACGAGCTTCTTGCCTTTAGCCTCGGATTTTGAGTGGAATTTCTTCCCCTTCCATTTCCTTTCCTTGGCAGCCAAAAGCACAATCCTCTTCACCATCATGCTTTGATGAAGAGCCATCTATGGTGTTTCGCCGAACTCCTCCTACACTAGATCCAACCACAGTCATTCCCAATCCAGAAGTTTTTCTCGTCCATTGACAGAGTCTTGATAATTGTGCCAACTCTTAGGAAGTCCCAAGAGAGCCAAGCTCACCAAATTATCATCAAAAACCATGTTCCCCACACTCCCTAGTTCATCCCAGACATTGGAAAAAACTTTGTGAGATACTTAGGGAATATTGTCGCCCTTCTCCATCTTGATCTTTACGAGTTTATCCTTCAATGCCAACTTCCTATTTTCATTGTTGCTTTGGAAAAAGATCTATCAAATACTTTCACATAGCGAATGGAGTGGCTTTCCCACGAAGGCTTGAGACAATATGGTCTCACACACCTTCCAACAGAATTATTCTTGTCTTTGCTACTTTCTTTTGTCATGCGTCGAGTAGTGCGGTATTTGTCGAAGTGGGCTTAGGAACATCACTATCAATGAATTCCTTAAAGCCATTATCTTCAAGCACCGCCTCCATTTTTTCATTCCATGTAATGTAGTCCAAGCTTCCCTTGAGTGCATACTCTAGCCGCAAACCATTGAAAGCCATTTCAACGTTTACTCAACGATCAGTACCAATAAATTCTTGTAGCAAATTCGAATTGTTTCCACCAAAAAAACTTAGCTACTTCTTCAATTTTGAAATCTTATTTGCTCGATACCAAGTAGAAATTTTAATGCAATTATGTATTTTCTATATTCTCCTAATCTAACAATTGAATTCCATTGTTAAATACAGAATCGTTCTACTTAAATCTTTGCGGTAATTTAATCGCCAATTGCAAACACATGAAGGAAGATCAATCACACATAACAGCTGATTTTTTTACCCGAGGAAAGCATAAAGCCAAAAACCCCACTATAATATATTATGTATATATCATGGATCATGAAACAATCTCATACAAAACTCTAATCCAAGAGCTCTAAGTATAATATACAATCGTCTCACACTATCATGTAGAAATTTTCATATTCATGCACCAATTTCCTGCCTCCTGACGCCTGCCTCCACTGTGCAATCCTTGCTGATCACAATCCCTGAATGAATTCAATCTTGCCTTGCCTTGACTACGCAATCCTCATTGGCATCTAAAATGTGTGTGTGGTTGCAACTGAGCACTCACTAATGTCACAAAAAATATTCAAACTGTCCCTTTCACCTGCCTCTCAATTGGGTCTCCACTAGATCCGACATGCATGTAGTTAACAATAGTATTTCTTCGATTGCATGTAAGACCACTACTTGTGAATTAATTAAATAATTAATTCATTGATCTCTCACTAGTGTATCTTTCGTTATAACTAATTACAACTAGCACTAGCTGAGTTTAACTCACTTAATTGAGTTAAACTAATTTACAACTCACATAACTACACATCCAACTTTGTTACAACTTCGAATCACTCAGTTATAACTAAGTCCACTTGCATGTCCCACCAACAAACCTTAGAACTCAAAATTTCTACATTCAACTGGTTTTCCACATCAGTTAAGCTGAAATCAAGTTCTTCGAGAGAATAGATTATTATTTATTGTCTAATTATTATTAAGAGATAACAATAATCGACATGCATTCTATTTTTAGACATGCGATCTATAAAACGAAATTTTCTCAACCATCTATAAATAGACTCCCACTATAAATAGAATTTTCTCAACATTCTAAAATAGACATACACCTAAAAAAAATCCTGTGGGCCCCACCTAGTGTAGGTTAGGAATTAAATTTTGGGTGTTTTTTGTAAGGTGCCTTCGGCTATACGAGTTGTTGGGCGGTAAGACGAGAGGTAAGAACTTGCGCATCGCTCTAACAAGCTTGAGCGGGCTCACTACTATAGAAACTGAAGCACTTATAGGATGAATTGATAATCATAGGGCCCATGTGTGCCAGTAGGACAACATCAACATCTACAAACACCCCCCAATCTACTAACTACAAGAAAGATGGGTGTTACACGACATTTTGTCATCGAGGTTTTTTGCAATCTCGCTTAGGGAAGCTCGTCAATAGGAGGAATATTTCTCTCATGTAAGGTGATGCAATGATGGTCTTTGAAAAGCATAACACTTCTTATTAGTCACAGAAATGACCCTCCAATGTGTAAGTTCGGGATTGTAGGGATAGTGACAAAATTTTGTGTAACAGATGCCCCCTAAAGCATGACGTCCGAGGGAGAGGGAGGGGCGAAATGCTTTATGAGAACACGTTCAAACCAAAAAGCTATTGTCGGAAAACACTGCAATTACAAATACAAGCGATATCCGTGATACATGAACATGTGGCATGGGCACGGCCATCCATAATAGAGTACAATAAAAATGCTGAGATCCGAGATATGGACATAGCCATCCGATAATAAGGATCAACAAATAGACTCGGGGTATGGTCACAGCCATCCAATCAAAAGAGTCATGTAATAAGTCATGATAATCCACAAAAATCTGTAGCCTGGATTTTATCAGACAAAACCCAGGGTCTTGCGCTCCATCTCGACCTGAACAAGTACAATTTCAAGCATGTGAATGTATGAGCTAAAGTCGAACATGTAAGAAAATTGCTAGATTTACCAATGCAAGATGTGTGCGCCACCTATTCCTCTTAACCCTGTCATTATTGTTGGTCCCTTTACAAAGTGGGGCATCGATTTTATGACATGTAACCCTCACTCGACCGAGGGGCATGCCTATATTATCGTAGCCATAGAATACTTCACCAAATGGGCCGAAGCAATGCCTACACTTACCGCCAATGGTAAAACAGTTGCTCAATTCATATTCAATCACATCATTGCTAGGTTTGGTGTTGCTCAATCCATTGTTACCGATCATGGTTCTCATTTTCGGCATTATATGGTGGCGGAGTTGACTTCTAGGTTGGGTCTGCGTCATGACAGCTCAACGCCAAACTACCCTCAAGCCAATGGCCAGGTTGAAGCTATAAAAAAATTTCTTGTCACCATGCTTCAACGTATGATTGGGATCCACAAATCCAATTGGCATCTCATGTTATTTTCGGCTCTTTGGGCATACCAAACCTCAGTTAAGAACGCAACTAGGTTTACTCCTTTCTATTTGGTTTATGGTTTCGAAGCTACGCTTTTGATTGAATGTGAAATAAATTTGCTCATGTTAGATGTTGAATTATTGCCAAATACTTCGCCAGAAGAAGAGAGTCTCCTTTATTTAGAAAGGCTAGATGAAACTCGCCACTTTGCAGCTTTAGTGATCAAGGCACGAGAAAAAAGTGGATCAAAGCTCATTTTGACCGGTCGGTTTCCCCTCGTTCCTTCATCGAAGGAGATCTCATCCTCATGTACGACCAAGCTCATGACAAGCTGGGGACGAGGGAAAATTTCAACCCATGTGGCATGGGCCCTACATCGTTAAGTGTGTATTGCAGAATGGGGCCTATGAACTCACTAGATTACGAAGGTCATCCTCTTGAACAACCCAGAAATGGGTTGTATCTCAAAAAAATATTATGCGTGAGGCATTCATGTGTAATTGGTGTACATAGGTATTGTTTTCAGCTTTGTACATGTTTTCGGTTTGGTGTGCTTTGTGAGCGTTTTCTTGCATATTGGGTCTTGCTTATTGTGCAGATGTCTATTACCCCTTATGTCGGTTTCGCGGATGGTGCTTCCCACGTATTACCGGGAATTTGTCTTCGATAGCTTTGGGTAATTTATGATCCTGCTTTGGTGAGTTGATAGATCTGCAAGGTATTTGTCTAGGGACGCACTACAAACAATGTCGGCTGAATATGGTGATGTCATTGAACTATTAACCGAGGCAATCAACCTCAACATACGTGCATTGCTTGTAAATCTAGATTCACGACTTGTCGTTACGCAACTCAATGGTCATTATTCGAGTTAGAAATATGCACATTACGAGATTGTATTTGCATATTCGTTTGTTGGAAAGACATTTTGATTTCATCACATATCAACATATTCCTAGATGAATGAATACATTAAGCGATACAGTGGCTAACATTGTATTAGATACACATTTCCGTAATTTGTAAAGACGTCACCATATGTAAAATATCCATGTAGGAAATATATACATATATATATATATATATATATATATATATATATATATATATATATATATATATTAAATGTTTGCATCAGTGTACATCATAACTTCAAAAAATATGCGTGTTTCGTTACATCCCGAGAGATCATGTCTCTCAAAATTTTCGAGATAAAACCTAGGTGCCTAATCGGCATGATTCTCATGGTAGCATGTCACTGTCACGTACAAAGCTGCCTCGATAAGCGGTGAATTCGGCTAGGCACCCCTACGGTATGCCTGCGATAGGAGCGAGGAACAGCGTCAAATCTTGCATAATCTAAGACTCCGCGTGTGATTCCCTCCAGTTGCACACAATCTTGTCTTCCTTGCTGCCCTCACCTTGAGGGTCGAAATCGTGAGAGTTCGCCTCGCTATCGGCGACATGCCGGGCGGGTCTCTACGGGCCAACATGCGCAAACACATGGATTTAATGTCGAGCATGCATAAGTAATTCATAATACTCATGAAAATTAAAAAAATGAGTCTCACCCAAATCTTCATCCCAATCCTCTCCCTACGGGAGTGGGAGGTCTAGATCATCGGTGAAATATGTCGTGAGGAGGGCCGGTCCTCCACGACAATCAATTGTCGGCGAAGCCAATCAAAAAATTACGGCCTCCCGGGATATCTGTTGACCACCCCCTGCCCTTAGCATCGGGCGCCCATCGGGACCATCCGTGGTTCTCTCGGCTGGTGGTGTCAAAACTATGACCTCCTACCGCTGAAATATTGGTAGTCGTTCCAAGAAGAACAATACTAGAATGGACCCATAACGGAAATTGCTTCAATTTTCCCTTCTTGCATTTTTTTAGCTAGCGTTTCATGTTTATTGTCACGACCCTACGCCTAGTTGTAGATGATTGGTGACAAAGCGATCTACAAAAAGAAGCAAGCTGTGTCTTTGTTGCTTCATGTGGTGCTTGTGATCTCGTAGCTCGTGTGATGGTATGTAACACTACTTTTAGTGTCAAGTCCGGGATAGTTTGGATATCAAATTTCCCACTGCTGATCCCTTCCATGCCCCTGGACATACCCTATCCATCACCATGGTCATGTTCTCCATGCACGGCCGGGTGCCGATTAGGATTGGTGCTTGCTCCCCTCCAACGATAATATTGTGATAAAATAGACGTGTTCAAATCTCAAATTCTAATCCAGAAGGAAATGAACTTTCTGATTCTGATATATGCTAACAGATCATAGCCAACTTGAGTTGTTCAGAGTTGTGTGTTAGAAAAGACTTTTTGGATCCCATAGTGTCTAAGAGCTTCCATGACTTTCTCGTTTTCCATGGCAAGCTCATCTTCTTTTCTATGTTCGTGTTCTTTCCATTCTATGACCATTTTTCTGCTTTATACCTGCAAAGATTGTTACATGGACATTATTAGCCTAATGCGAACATCAAAATTTGTGAAAATTTGGTCTATCACTTGGGATTTTTGACATAAAAATGGTTTATTCCGTTGGCACAATTTTTTCCCAAGAAGTCATGCCAATGGGCATGCCCTAGTGTATAAAATAGGGCGGTTGGGGCGACTCCGTGCCCGAAACCCGCGCCAACCGTCGTGCCCTATTTTTCACATTTTCTCCTCTAGAATTTGAAACTGGAAATTGTAGGTAGAAAGGAATGACTCAAAATGAAGGGAAATGTGTCAGCTCTTACCTAGAACTGACAGAATCGAGATTGGACTGTCATATCATCGCTATCATCACCGCAAAATCACAGTGATAAATGGGTAACTATTGATTCACAAGAGGTAAAAAGTGAAAAGTAATTATTTTTACCATTTTTGGTTTTTTGTAACTTTTTCACAACCCTAATTAGGTTTTAAGACATATTTTTCGATTATTTTATTATATTATTTTGAATAATGGGTTTTACACATGTCTCTTGTGTAGTAGCAGGTTTTCACAAAACAGTGATGAAGTAACGAGTTATATTTTATACTTTTTCGGACTCGGTAAAAACAAGAAAAATTCATTACTGGAGTCATCTTTCACCTCTTTTCTAACTCTCTAAGATTGAAAATATTTCCGAGATTCTTGTCATTTTGAACTCGTTAAATGGTTGTGAAACGATATCTACCCAGTATACGTTTAACCATTTTTCGGGCTGGGATGGATTATTTATGAAAAATAAATACCTTAGCCTATCGCGACTAAGAGGTTCTCTCAGACACAGTTTTCTACCTTTTCGGATTTGTGAGACTACCTACGAAAAGGGACTACTAGAGTTTTCTTTTCCGCCTTCTTTTCAAACTCTCTAAACATGAAAAGATGTCGAGTTCTCCCTTTGTCAGACTCGTTAAACTTTGATGACATCGGATTTCGTCACCATGACATTACTCGAGTTCCTCCTTCCTAGGGCTCGTAAAATGTACTAGGTTGGATTTTTCCGAAGGAAAAAATTATAGTACAAGCATCTGCTATCCCCTTTAAGCTTGTTTTAAAAATAATTGGGATACTCGCCAGAAATGGTGGGGGAAAATGGAACCCGGTTTTAGTTATGTTTCCAGTATTTCAATATTGAACATGACACTTGTTTGCATTCGTGTAGGGTTGGGGACATCTCATTTCATCATTTTTTGCCTTCATGGGTTTGGGTAATCTCTTTTGATCTCTCATTTTCTCTCTTCCACATCATCATGACCTCAGATCCCTTGATGTAAAATACTGCCAAATCCAGTGTCGTGTCACTGATATGTTCAAGAGAAGTTTTCCTTTGCAGTTGTCAACCTTCCTCTGATTCCCTATTAGTCTTGATTCACTTTCATCATATTCCTCTGTCTCATGTTGATGATGTGGGAAAAGTTATGGCCCTCCTTCGACCAGGTCACTTTTGTCGACTTCTGCTCATTATTCAGAAATTTGATTTAGAGACTCCCTTCTGGTACCTTGGAGCCTGCGAGCCTCAATGGCAGGTTTTTCGCATTCAACGCAAGGTTCACATCATTGGCCTTCAATCGGATGATTCTGCAGGTGTTTGAAGTCATATCACTATTCAAATTCTGTAGATTGTACCTTTTGTACCTTGAGGGCCATCGTCATCATTAGTGGTTTCTCTCGCATCTGTTAACGACTTTCATCATTGGCTGGTAATCAGATGATTTTCTTCCATGTTTGACTTTAGCTCATACATTTTCATGCTTGAAATTATAATTGTTCAAGTCGAGATGGAGCGCAAGACCCTGGGTTTTTTCTGATAAAATCCACGCTGCGAATTTTTGTGGACTATCATGACTTATTACATGACTCTTGATTGGATGGTTGTGACCATACCTGAGTCTATTTGTTTATCCTTACTGCTGGATGGTTGTGTCCATACCTCGAATCTCAGTTTTATTGTACTCTATTATGGATGGTTGCACCCATGCCACATGTTCATGTATCATAGATATCAGTTGTATTTGTAATTGAAATTTTTTCGACAGTGGTGTTTGGTTCGAACGCGTTCTCATAAAGCATTTCTCCCCTCCCTCTCCCTCGGACCTCAAGCTTTAGGGGCCGTCTGGTACAAATAATTTTTTCATTGTCCCTACAATCCCCAAATCACACATTGTAGGGTCATGTCTATGACTAATAAGAAGTGTCATGCCTTGCAAAGACCATCATTGCATCCCTTTACATGAGAGAAATATTCCTCTTGTTGAAAATTCCCTGAACAGGACTATAAAAACCCTGGTTTTTGCCTTGGCGCGAGTAGCCAGATACACTCCCGCGCTGTGATGGAAAATTAACACTGAGCCTATGCCAGTTGGCGCTCTATCCTAGTTAAGCACCCACACCAAGCTTTTTATGGAATGTTTTTTAAAAATAGAGGCAGAGGTTCCATTCCAACCACCTCGAGGATGAGTCATTGGGAGTGGTTGAAATGAAACAACCACAGACTCCCTCCTTTAGTTAGTAGTTTCCACCTCCCTTGGAACTCTCCTAAAGGCTAGGACTCCCTCCCACCTTTGTAGGGATCCCAACCTCCTCCTTTTCCTCTATAAAAGAAATTATCTCTCTTCTCATCAACTAGCTGAACTTGGAGAATTGATACTATAGTTGAATAATTAAGCATAGGTGGAATATTTGCATTGAGAAAGAGATAGAGCGAGGAGGAAATTTTTCAAGAGAGCTCGAGTCGGTGCCCTCATCTCATTTTATCCCTTGACAAGTACTAAGATGCACTTCGGCTGAACCCCGCTAGAGGAGACTGCGATGTCAAAGCATCGGTTGTACCTCTTCCTTCTACTTATTTATATACATGACTACTGTTTGGTTCCACTATTGTGTTATGATGTTTGTTTAATCAGATATGTTTATCCCTAATTGACTGGATAATAGTTATGAGTGAAACCATTATGTTGTATGTTGTTCTTGTTTCTTGTTTTATGTGCAGTTATCCGAGAATAACGGTGAACGGATTGTGATTTACTGAGGCAGGAGCGAGAGTCTACTACTCCTTCGACAACAAAAATAACATTGGATTCCAGGTAGTTCAATCTACCGTGTCTCAAGTGGAGTCGCCAATTTGTTCTGCAGGTAAATCCTCTCTACTGACAAAGACGATCCCTCTAGCTCTAGGGTGGGTCTAGAAACAAAGGGACATGCTAAAATTTTGCTTCCTAGTTAATGAATGAACAAAATACCCGATAGATTGACCTACCCGGAATCCAATGCTATCGTCGTTGTCGAAATAATAGTAGCCTCTCACTCCTGCCTTGGAAAATCACAATTTGTTCGTCGTTACTCTTGGATACTTGCACATAGAACAAGAAACAAGAAAAACATACAACACAATGGTTTCACTCATAATTATTAGCCAGTCAAAGAGGGCTAAAAATATCGCATTAAACAAACATCATAACACAATAGTGGAACCAAACAATAGTCATGTATATATATAAGTAGAAGGAAGAGGTACAACCGATGCTTGGACGTCGCAATCTCCTCCAGCGAGGTTCAGCTGAAGCACGTCTCAATACTTGTCAAGGTATTTAGACGGGATGAGGGCATGGACTCAAGCTCTCTCAACAAAGTTCCTCTTTTCTCTATCTCTTTCATAATGCAACTATTCAATCTATGCTTAATTATTCAGCTATAGTATCAATCCTCCAAGTTCATCTAGTTGATGAGAAGAGAGATAGTTTCTTTTATAGAGGAAAAGGAGGAGGTTTGGATCCCTAAAAAGGTGGGAGGGAGTCCTATCCTTTAGGATATTTCCAAGGGAGATGGAAACTACTAACTAAAGGATGGATTCCATGGTTGTTTCATTTCAACCACTCCCAAGGACTCATCCTCGAGGTGGTTGGAAAATTAACACTAAGCCCGTGCCAGTTGGCGCTATATCCCAGTTAAGCGCCTGCGCTAAGCTGTTTATAGAATGTTTTTAAAAATAGAGGCAGAGGTTCCATTCCAACCACCTCGAGGATGAGTCATTAGGAGTGGTTGAACTGAAACAACCATAGACTCCCTCCTTTAGTTAGTAGTTTCCACCTCCCTCGGAACACTCCTAAAGGATAGGACTCCCTCCCACCTTTGTAGGCATCCCAACCTCCTCCTTTTCCTTTATAAAAGAAACTATATCTCTTCTCATCAACTAGCTGAACTTGGAGGATTGATATTTTAGTTGAATAATTAAATATAGATTGAGGAGTTGCATTGATAAAGAGATAGAGCAAAGAGGAACTTCATCGAGAGAGCTCAAGTCCATGCCCTCATCCCATTTGAATCCCTCGACAAGTATTGATACGTGCTTCGGTTGAACCCCGCTATAGGAGACTGCAACATCAAAGCATCGATTGTGCCTCTTCCTTCTACTTATTTATATACATTATTACTATTTGGTTCCACTATTGTGTTATGATGTTTGTTTAATGCGATATTTTTAGCCCTCTTTGAGTGGCTAATAGTTATGAGTGAAACCATTATTTTTTATCTTGTTCTTTTTTCTTGTTCTATGTGCAAATATCCAAGCGTAACGGTGAATAGATTGTTATTTTCCAAGGCAGGAGCAAGAGGCTACTACTCTTTCAACAATGACAACAGCGTTGGATTCCAGCTAGGTCAATCTACCATGTCTCTTGTTCATTCATTAACTAGGAAGAAACACTTTAGCATGTCCCTTTTTTTGTAAACCCACCCTAGGGCTAGAGGGATCGTCTCTGTCTGCAGAGAGGATTTACCTGCAAAACAATGGGTTGTAAGAAGGAAAAGAAGAGCGCAGATTTGGGAAGGAAAAAAATCTTTGGAGATTTGATTTTAAGGGTAGAAAAGGAACAATACACATCATACAAAGATAATAGGAAGACAAGACCATAGAAAATAGATACCATATCAAGGCTTGGACCATCGGTGTCTTCTATGGCTAGACCTCACCATCCTTTGAACAATATATTCGCTCCTAATATCAAAAATCCAGATTCAAAACGGCAGTGGAGAATTATTGATCAGGATATGAAAATTGAAGGACACTGAGAGACCAGTGGGGATCATGAAGAACCTGAGGAACAACATTCAATTGATCATCAATTGGACGATTGTAGTGTTGTTAAACAATTGATCCTAGAGCAACTTGATCCTTCTATTTATCAATCTCTAGTGCACTCCGAGGCTAGTTCATCCTATCAGAAAGAATCATCCATGGGGGATGAGAATGTCAAACCATATAGCTCTGTTACTTTTGAATTCCCAATAGTAGTAACACGGGACAAGTCTCATATGAAGAACATCCCTTTATCATCCCTACTATCCTTTCAAGGGATGGCTGTTGAAGATCCTGATACCTTTCTGTTCAAATTCGATGTGTTGTGTAGTGGTTATGACTATACTTCAGATGCCCAGAAGCTGAAATTATTCCCTGCTACTCTGAAACGAGCATCATTAAGATGGTTCATGAGATTGGGTGCTATCACAATTCGAACATGGACTTATATGAGAGAAGCCTTCCTCTTTAAGTATTAGGACTACTGTCGAACCAGGGATTTGAAGGACTAAATTTTCAGAATTGCACAGAAGGAGGAGGAAAGCCTGGAAGACTATCTAGAGCAATTCCACTACAATTTACAAAGGTCTAAGTTTAGTAACTTGGATCCAGAGATTCTAAAGCCAATATTCTTAAGAGGTTTAAGAGATGATTGTCTAGAACATCTAAACATAATAGGAAAAGGAGACATATCGCAAGAAACTTTTGATGAGATAATGAAGCTTTGCCTACGTAGCTCAAGAGGATTGGTCAAGGGGAAAGTTTTAGTTCGGGACCCTTCACTTCGAATACAGAAGTCCACAAGTGGAGGCGTAACCAATGCAGAGATCGAGAACTTATTCAAGGATTTTAAAATTGATCTCCTTAGCACTCTCTCTGCCCAAATCACTATGGTACAAGTCAAGAAGGTACAAGTAGAAGCTGAAGCAGCCTTAGCAATATTATGTCCCCGATGCAAAAGAAACGTTTGGAAAGATAATGCAGACTAAATAGTGTCAGCTTGTGCAACATCTGTGAGTTGACACACTCTACAAATCAGTGTCCTGAGTTTCCCATACTTAAGGTGGTACTCCAAGAATCAAGCGAGGATGTTCAATCTTCTTATTTTATCGGATCAAAGAGACCATGGCAGTCGTGACCTACATGTATGCCTTTATATTTTTCTTCTTTTTATCCTTGGAATAATATTTATAACATTCAGCAATACCCGTGGCAGTATCCTACTCCTTCCTCAACACAATTTCCTTCACCATGGAACCAGTGGCCATCTCCTCCACCAATGAAATATTCTCCATCACAACTCAATCCTTGGGGTTAGAACAAGAGAGGAAATGGCCAAGGTCCAGTGCCCCCTTCAATACCAATGCAATAGAAGTAGTGTCAACTACCTTCTATTCAGAATCCTACACCTTTTTTCCAACCCCAATTACCTGTACAACCTAACCCTAATCCAAATAATAAGGCAGGGCAGAGCATGGATGATTTGGTTACCCTAAAAAATTATCTTATTACTCCTATCGGACTTAATGAGGTTTAGCTTCGTTTAGGGAAAGTAATCAAATTTGAACACACTCCCATTATTTTTTGGGTATGTGTTATATTATTTCCATGACTAGTCACGCGTGGGGGGATCACAGGGGGGGCGAAAGTTCCCCTTGTACGTTGCGCCATGTGCAGCAAGGGGGTCACAGGGTGGGCGGTAGCCCCCCCTGTTCGGGGTCTGAGGCAGCCCCTCGGGAAAAAAAATTTGGACCTTATTTTTTAGTGGGCGGACCCGCCCATGGTTTTGTGCATGGGTTTGCACATGGTTTTGGGGCATGATGGTTTTTAGCCCTTGGTATTTTGTAGATCCGGTCAAGGGAACTACGGTTATGTTCTAATCCAGGGTTAATGGATTGGGATTTATGTATTCTTCGGCATGTATATATATATGTGTTGTAACACTAAAAGGAGTATAATGAAAAATCAAGCTGGTCATCCCGATTTGGGATCTAGGGGAAAATATTTATGTTTATTTTTTTTATGTTTTATGCTCTTGCTATTGTTTATTTTCTATTTTAAAGATTCGTTTGTAGATAATTTGTGTACAGGGTTAAAACCTATATTTGGTATCAGAGAAGTTTCGACTTCAAGGGGACGCATTTACTGTTGAGGGGTTTTTTGCTCAGGCATGAGGTAGACCCTATTTAGTGGGAGATCTGTGGGATCAATTCTTGCGGTGAAAGAAGATAGCGAGCAATGGAAAGATAGAGATTGAGAAATTTAATGTTTAGATTTTTGAGTTGTGGAAGCTCAAGATGGAGGATCTACTGGTGGATAAAGACCAGTGGATTGCGGTAGATCCATGTACTAAACCAACGACAATGTCAGAGGAAGACTAGAAGAAGTTGGATCAAAAAGAAAAGAGCACAATACAATTGTGTGTCTTAGATTTTGTATTGTTGAATTTATCTAGGTTAGCCACGGCGAAGAATTTTTTGGACAAACTTGAGACTTTGTACCAATCTAATTCTCTGGTGAATAAATTTTTCCTGCGGAAAAAGTTGTATAACCTGAGGATGAAGGATGGAGACTCGGTGACAAAGCATATGAACACCTTCAATACTGTGGTGACTTAGCTATCATCTGTTGATATTAAAATCTTAGATGAAGATAAATGCATCATTTTCTTGTGTTCTCTACCAAACTCGTGGGACAGTTTGGTTATTGCAATAGGTATAAATACAACTACCTTGAATTTTGATGACATTGTCTCAGCCTTGTTGTCGGAGGAAATGAGATGGATAAATATGGAGGGTTAGAATGGAGATGCCTTATCTATATGAGGAAGGTCCTAGAACAGAAACAAGAATAAGGTTTCTAGTGGGAGATCTAAATCTCCTGGAAAGTTTGTAAAGGTGTGCTAGAAATGTGGAAAGGAAGGGCACTACAAAAAGGACTGCAGATCTAAAGCTCCCGAGAAAGGAAAGGGATCTGATGATGCTCCTTCTGTAGAGGCAAAAAACACTTCGGATGAAGGTGGGGATGTGTATTTGGCTTCTTCTTCAAATACACATGTAGATCACGAGTCATGTTTGATTGACTCGGGTGCATCCTTTCACTTTACTCCCCATAGGGAGTGGTTCTGCGAGTATGAGAAATATGATGGTGGTGATGTATTCTTAGGTGATGATAGGAAGGCCAGAATTGTCGGACGTGGAAACGTCAAGCTGAAGCTACAAGGTGGAAGGATTAGAACATTCCTGGTATTCTGCACATTCCTACATTGGCCAGAAATCTGATTTCTGTAAGAAATATGGATGATGTAGATGTAAAAACAGTGTTTGAGAAAGATACCTGTAAGATGGTTCAGGGAGCACTGGTATTAATGTGAGGAGTTTGGATTGCAACTCTGTACAAGCTTCAGGGCAACACTGTTATTGATGGGTGCAATAGTTCTGTGGTTCCCGAAAGTGGAGCAGAAAGCAAAGCGGTCTCTAGAGAAAAGACCATGCTATGGCATCAAAGGCTTGGACATATTGGAGAGTAGGGCCTTCAGATACTACATGGAAATGGTATGGTAGAAGGTATGTCTAATATCTCTCTGGATTTCAATTTCTGTGAACATTTTGTATATGGGAAGTAGTGAGTTTTCCTTCTCGTGCTAAGAGGGCGAACAAGATATTAGAGCTTGTGCAAAGTGATGTGTTTGGACCTGCGTCAGTTCCATCACTGGGTAAGTCTGTGTATTATGTTTCATTCATATATTACTTCCCAAGGAATACATGGATATATTTCTTGAGGAATAAATCTGAAGTCTTTGACAAATTTAAATAACTTAAGGCTCTGGTGGAAAACAATACAGAGAAGAAGATAAAGGTGTTGAGAACAGATAATGGTGGGGAGTTCTGCAAGAAGGAACTTGAAGAGTTCTGTAAGAAGTGTGGTATAGCATGGAAGAAGACTACTCCATAAACACCTTAGCAAAATGGATTTGCAGAAAGAATGAACAGAACGCTGATGGAAAAGGCAAGAAGCATGCTCAATGGTACCAGGTTAGGACAAGAATTATGGGCAGAGGTAGTGGAGACTGCATGTTACTTGGTTAACAAATCACCTTTATCAGTGTTGGAGGATAAGACTCCACATGAGGTATGGACAGGTAAGAAACCCTCTCTTTCACATCTGAGGGTATTTGGATGTGATGCATATGTACATGTTCCAAAGGAGAAAAGGACTAAGTTGGATAATAAATATGAAAGGTGCATCTTTATTGGGTATAAGGATGGTTTAAAGGGTTACAAGCTTTGGAACCTGGAAACAAGGAAGGTTGTGTACAACTGAGATGTGGTGTTTATAGAGGTGAAAGATTTTATTAAACATGAATTCCTACCAAAGGAACCTGAGAAGATAGATTTTGAGCTAAAGGACGATGAATCAAACTCTACAACAGAACAAGACTCAGAAGAGGAAGAGCCACAAACTCCAGTTGTGAGAAGATTAGTTTGGGAAATAAGACAACCAAAAAGGTATAGTCCATATGCTTTATGTTCAAATTTTTCTTTAACTATAACTGATGATGATCCCAGAACCGTCAGGGAGGCAGTAGATTCAGAGGATGGAAAACTCTGGAAGGAGGCCATGGTTGCATGGGATCTGGTGGAGTTGTCGGCTCGAAGGAAGCCCATCGGGAGAAAATGGGTGTTTAAGAAGAAGATGAATGTAGAAGGAAAGGTGGAGAAATACAAAGCTCGGTTGGTAGAAAAAGGTTATTCCCAGGTGCCAGAAATTGATTTTGGTGATATTTTTTCTCATGTTGTCAAAGTTACTTCTATTAGATTACTTTTAACTGTTGTTGCTACATTTTATTTTGGGGTAGAATAGATGGATGTGAAGACAAAATTTCTTCACGGGGATCTGGAAGAGGAGATCTACATGAAACAACCTAAAGGCTTTATGGTGAAGGGGAAGAAAGAACTAGTATGCAGGTTAAAGAAGTCTCTATATGGGTTAAAACAGTCACCAAAGATATGGTATCAGAAATTTGATACCTATATACGAGGACTTGGCTTCAGCAGAAGCAAGGAGGATCACTGTGTTTCTTTTAAATTAATTGGCGACCATGTTATTTATTTGGTATTGTATGTGGATGATATGTTGTTGATTGTAAATCACAAAGAAATTATCCAAGATTTGAAGACCCAACTATTCTCCAAATTCGACATGAAGGATCTTGGTGCTGCAAACTATATTTTGGGCATGGAAATTCAGAGAGATCAGGAAAAGAGGAAGCTCTGGTTAAAACAAAGGAAGTATGTCGAGACTATATTGCAGAGGTTCAATATGTAGGATAGTAAACCGGTGAATGTTTCGATTCCTCTAGGTGTAAAGTTGTCTGTTGAACAATGTCCCAAGACACAAGAAGAAGAGGAGGATATGTCTCGTGTTCCATATTCAAGTGCAGTGGGTAGCCTAATGTATGCAATGGTCTGTAATAGACCAAACATTTCACATGCAGTGGGAGTATTTAGCAGGTTTATGTCAAACCCAAGGAAGGAGCATTGGACAACAGTGAAGTGGGTTTTCAAATATTTGCGTGGCACTAGTGATTATGGCTTGTGCTACCAGGGAAGACTAGGATTGGAAGGAGTGTTGGAAATTCATGGTTTTTTTGATACAGACTGAGCTGGAGATCTGGACCAAAGAAGATCTACAAGTGGGTATGTGTTTAGCCTATTTGGAGGTGCAGTTAGGTGGATTAGTAAAAGACAGTCTGTAGTGGCTCTTTCAACTACAGAGGCAGAATACATGACAGCCACTCATGCAAGCAAGGAAGTAGTTTGGTTACAGAGATTGTTTTCAAGTATGGGGTTGGTGCAAAAAGTTATAACGATAGACTGTGATATCCAAAGTGAAAATTTCCTTTCTAAGAACCCTGCTTATCATTCAAAGACAAAGCACATTGATGTTCAATATCACTTTGTGAGATATATGGTTGAGGCTAAAAGGGTGTTGCTGGTAAAGGTGGGCACTTTGAAGAATGTTGCAGATCCATTAATGAAGTCTGTGAGCACTTAGAAGTTCTCTTGGTGTAGAGAAACAATGGGTGTTGCAAAGCTGGGCTAATCACTAAGTTCTCCTATGGCCCCCTACTGGAAGAAAACAATAAGTGGGAGAATGTTGGGTATGTGTTATATTCTTTCAACGACTAGTGGCACGTGGGGGGGTGATAGCACCCTATGTACGTTGCATGGGGCATAGCAGGGGGGTCTCAGGGGGGGGGCGATAGCCCTGTCTGTTTGGGGTCTAGGGTAGCGTCCCGGGAAAAAAATATTGGACCTTATTTTTCAGTGGGTGGACCCGCCCATGGTTTTGTGCATGGGTTTGCACATGGTTTTGGGGCATGATGGTTTTCTTCCCCTGGTATTTTATAGACCCGGTCAAGGGAACTACGGTTATGTTCTAATCTAGGGTTAATGGATTGGGGTTTATGTATGCTTCTGCATGTATCTATATGTTTTGTAACACTAAATGGAATATAATGAAAAATCAAGCTAGCCGTCCCAATTTGGGATCCAAGGGAAAATCTTGTGTTTATCTATTTTATGTTTTATGCTCTTACTATTTTTTATTTTATTTTTTAAATATTCGTTTGTAAATAATTTATGTACAAGGTTAAAACCTACATTATTATCGAAGAAAGTGAATCACCGAGGAAGGATATGGATGATTCTAAGGCAGTTGTTGTAGAAATTTGAATAATTTGCTGAATTATTAAGGATACGATTATATTTAACTTCATGCATAATACACTTATCTTAGTCCTGATTATAGTTTAAATACAAAAAATAAAACGTTGTCTTTTATTAAAACATAATCAGCTGCCATTCTGACAACATTGAAGCATGGTACAAACCCCAAACTATCAACATTAAACCGTCAAGGACTATGTAAAATATGGCGCAGAATATGATAAAGATATACATTCTCCATGCTGCCTTTACAAACTGAGTATTAGTCGAGTTCGATATACAAGTCTACTACCTCTTTTCATAGTCGATGAATAATGATGATCAAATTGTATCCAAACGTGAACTGCGCAATGCGTATTAGTCTCTAAATCCGTGGTGTATATTTGCAAATCTATGACCATAATCACAACTATGATAAATAAACCTCACCTTTACTAATATTTCTTCACGTCTCCCCTTTGAACTGTCCATGCATTGCAGTTAACTGATGTATTGTTTAGTTGATTTATGAGTTAATAATTAGTGAATTAATTAATAATTAATTCACACCACTCATCACTAGTGTATTTATCAATTAGACTAAATACAACTAGTTCAACTAAGTTAAACCGAACACAACTCCACCAACTGTCTCATCAACTCCACCAAACTCTGCCACATGAGTTCTAACTGAATTCAACCATACAATAGCTCAACTAACCCTTAGGAAAAGTGTATTTCCTTCTGTCAGCTGCATGTGCCACATCCAAGCATCAAACTGAAGTGCTCCAAGAGGATAAGATAATGTTTATAGTCTAAATATTATTAAGTTAATATCATTTAATTTATTCTAATTACAACTGATCAATAAAACTTTATTATAAAAATAGAGGTCTATATTTTACAACTCATAATCAATCCATAAAATAATCTTGCTCACGATAGATCCATATGTCTAAAATAAAATAGTCTAAAATAATTTTATTTTAAAAATAGCCTTGAATTTATACGTAAACAACTTCTTTATAAGCTCCAAAATATCTTATTGCATTTCAGCATATATAATAAGGATATGGATTATTTACAGATATCACCCTAAACAGTGTTGAATTTATCTGGTGGCTGCTTCATGAGATATAGCACATCTGATCTCGTGGAATGTATGAAAGTAACATAATTCTAAAACATATTACAGTATAATTATTTCGTCTCAGGTGTTTGATCCTCATAAATGGATGGAGAGTTTAATGCAACTTTGGTTATCACAATAAATCACAGTAGGCTCCAAGTGTGACCCGAACAACCCGACCAGGATCTTCCTCATCCATATGGCCTTGCATGCAGCCAAGCTTGTTGCCATATACTCAGCCTCTACTGAAATGAGTGCCACGGATCTCTGCTTCCTGCTGTACCAAGAAAATGTTGTCGACCCGATACTAAAGATCCCTCCAGATGTGCTCTTTATGTATGTTGGGCTCCCTGCCCAATCTGCATCCGTGAAACCGCATAGCTTCACCTCATCCTCCTGTCTGTACCACAAACCATATCTCGATATGCCTCTAAGATAACGTAATACATGCTTTCATTCCTTCCAGAAGAGCTTGGTAGGCTTAACCATAGCTTGCAAAAGTTGGTTAATAGCATAGCATATATCGGGTCGTGTATTGACCAGATACATAAGCGACCCCACCAACTGTCGAAAAATAGTGGCGTCCACTACCTCCACCGAAGTAGCATCCTCCTTCCTCCAACCTCCAGGAAGAGGAGTATCAAAAGGCTTGAAGCCATGCATGTTGAAATTCTCCAGTATCTCCCGGGCATACTTACCTTGAGAAACAAACAGTCCATCACTGCGCTGCCAAATTTCCAATCCCAGGAAATAATGAAGGAGGCCCAAGTCCTTCATCTCAAACTCTCTAGCAAGATCCTCCTTGCATGAAAGCATCAACAGCTCATCACCCATCAAAATTAGATCATCTACATAAATTACAATGATCAGTAAATTCCCCTCCACCACAATCTGGTACAGGTTAGGATCTTCCTCACTCTTGGAGAATCCAAGTCCGGTGAAATAACTATCAATCCGTGTGTACCAAGCACGAGGTGCTTGTTTCAACCCATACAGTGCTCTCTTGAGTCTGCACACATGCGACTCACTGTTGAAGATCTTGAAACCTTCGGGCTGCTCTATGTACACTGCCTCCTCAATGACTCCATTGAGGAACGCAATATTCACATCCATCTGATGAATGTGCCACCCCATCTGCGCTGAGAGAGCTAGGATCATCCGTATGGAAGAATACCTTGCGACAGGTGCAAGGGTCTCCTCATAATTGATCCCCTCTATCTGTGAGAAGCCTACGGCAACAAATATTTCCTTGTACTTCTCCACACTCCCTTCAGCTGCCTGCTTCACTTTGTAGATCCATCTCAAACCCACCATTGATTTCCCTTCTGGTCTTGGGACAATCTCCCATGCACTGTTTCTGACAATCGAATCATACTCTTCCACCATGGCATCTACCCATGCGGGGTCCTCCACAGCTTCCTCGAAAGAGGATGGCTCTGTCATGACACATTTTCTCACAAGAGCCATGTATCCAGTGTACCGATCCGGTGACTGTCTCTGTCTACGCTGTGTTGTAGGTGCTCCTACAACCTTCTCTGCATCTTGAGCTAGTCGCTCAGCTTCTGTAGTGCGCTTGCGCCCTCTTATGGTTGGCGCTGCATGAGTGGTCTCTTCCACTCCATGAACTTCCTCTTGTGGCTGATCCACATCCTGAAGCTCATCCTTAGGAACTAATAGCTCCTCATCTACATGCAAGTGTGGCTCCCTCTCAAGCGAACACTTCATGGCTTTCTCCTCCTAAAATTTGATATCCCGTCGCACAACAACCTTGCGACTGTCTGGAAAATACACACGATAATTGTGGGGTGTATCAGTGTACCCCACAAATATCCCAACCTTTGCGGTCAGCTCTAGCTTATTCCTGGCATCCTTCTTCACATTCATGTAGATAGGTGAACCAAAAATCCTCAAATGGGAAATATCAAGCCTCTTACTAGAAATCGCCTCCTCGGGTGTACTCATGCCAAGTATCTTGTGAGGACAACGGTTCTGCACATATACTGCAGTATTGCATGCCTCCACCCACAAGTGAATGGGTAGGCCTTGATCATGCAACATCGCCCGTGCAGTACCCACGATCGTTCTGTTCTTCCCCTCAGCAACCCCGTTCTGCTGTGGGTGATGGGGTGCTATGAGCTCTCTCTGAATTCCTTCTGCGCTCCAAAAGTCCTTGAATTCAGCAGAGATGAATTCACCACCATTGTCGCTCCTAAGAGCCTTCACGTGCTTCCCTGATTCCTTCTCAACCAGTGCCTTGAACTCATAGAACTTTGAGTATGTCTCGCTCTTCTTCTGCATGAAGAAGTTCCAGCACTTCCGAGAAAAATCATCAACAAAGATCACATAGTACTTGTGCTTTGCTGTCAAAGCTACTGAGAAAGGTCCACACACGTCTGTGTGAATTCTCTCAAGGATCATTGTGGCGCGATTATCCTTCTCGTGAAAGGTGGCTTTCACAAATTTTCCCAAGGTACACCCCTTGCACTGATCTGACTACGCAAGAGTGCCCTTAGGAAGCCCAGTAGAAATCTGTTACAGTATCTTCAAAGCTCCATGGTGAAGGTGGCCCAATCTCCGGTGCCACAGCTCGCCATCATCCTGGCTCACCACTCCTTCCACCTTGCATGCCATTGTTTCACAGCCATCTACTTGCAACTGATAAAGGTTCTTGACTCGAACCCCTATCTTCCAAGTTTCTCTAGTTGCCTTACTGCGCAGGAAAGACTTTCCCTCGCTAAAGACAACATCATACCCCTTGTCTTCCAACATCGCCACAGAGATCAAATTCTTCATTAATCCTGGAACATGCAACACTTCCTTCAATACGAAGGGTTTACCAGACTCCCTCTCAAAGGAAATAGTACCGATACCAGTCGCACTGTATCTACCATCATCGCCCATCTCGATGTGCACTCCAAGATCTTTCTCATCCAGATCTGAAAAAAAATCCCGATCTCCAGTCATGTGAAAAGACGCACCACTATCCAAGAACCAAACTAAACCCATCGCCGTACAAGCGCACGTCATTGAAAAATCGACAAACTACAGAGACTAAGGCCTTTCCATTGCGGATCCGGCGGCATGCTTATATTCTTCTTCGCGGACATTGTTTGGTCAAACGTAAGTGTTTATTCTTTGATAGCACTTCACCTTGGACATGTCTTGCTTCTTGCCTTTCGCACTAGACTGAGAAGCTTTCTTGCTCTTCCCTTTCTTTGCTTTGGCAGCCAAAGCGCAATTTTATTCATCAGATACCTTTGATGAAGATCCGTCCCTGGTAGTCCTCCTTATCTCATCTTGCATGAATCAAGAATAGTAAATATCACGGCTTCTCCCAACCATTGACAGAGTCCTAATAGGAATGCCAAATCTTCGGAAGACCAAGGAGAGCCAATTCCACCAAGTCCTCATCATCGACAGTCACCCCCACACTTCCCAGCTCATCCCTGCATTAGGTGAACTTCGTGAGGTACTTGGCGATACTGTCGCCTTTCTCCATCTTAATGTTTCTGAGTTTATCCTTGAGCACCAACTTTCTCTGGTCGCTCTTGCTTTGAAATAGATCTGTTAGCACTTTCCACATCAAGTATGGAGAATATTTACCATGCAGGCTGGATGCAATGTGATCCTTCACGCCCTCCAACAGAATCCTTCGACATTTTGCTGTCTTCTTTTTCCAAGCCTCAACTTGAGCAACATCAGTAGGCTTTGGGACCTCAACATCTATGAAATCCTTCAGCCCGTTATCATCTAATACCGCCTCCATTCTATCCTTCCATGCAACATAATTCGAATTTCCCTCAAGGGCATATTCCAGTCGCAATCCGTTGAAAGACATTTCAACTCCGGCACCAAGAAAACAAACTGCTGCAAAATTCGAATTCCACCAGCTCAAACTCAACCGCTTCTGGATCTGTGAGAACAAAGTATTTCTAGCACAGAGATCGACTGTAGGGGCGTTTACTAGATATATCACCTTTCAAAGGAAAGGATGGATCTAGAGGCTACCTGGCCCGCTTACAGACTCTGTCTACCGAAATAAATTGTAATCATTGTAATAGATATGATGATCAATTCTAGCTCCGATACCATGTAGAAATTTGAGTAATTTGTTGAATTATTCACCGAGATTATCTTGATTACACACTATTTAAGCTTCATTCATAATACATAACCTCTTCTACAATTGATCATCAATTTGTGGAAATAGAAGCAGTCGCATGCGCACATTAAAACATAATCAAGCACACATATAACACAGTATGTAATGGGGAAAGCATACAGCTGAAAACCCCCAACTATCTGTATATTATAATGATAGAGAACATGTAACAATACATAGCACAAATCTCTCACAGCTCTCAGCACTATCTCACATGCTACACACAAACTAGCACGGAAGATGAACAAGTCACGGGTTCAAATCTCCTCCACAAGTCTGCCTGCCTCTACTGCGCAATCCAAGATGAATAATGATGAGATCCAAGTTCGAATCCCACTAGCTTGAACTTCGCAATCCTCATTAGCAATCTCAATCAATGTGTGTGCAAATATCATGCACAACCATAGTCACAACTGATAGTAGACTCACCCTTTCACCCACCTCTAACACTGGTCTCCACTGAACTGTCCATGCATTGCAGTTAACTGATGTATTCTTTAGTTGATTTATGAGTTAATAATTAGTGAATTAATTAATAATTAATTCACACCACTCATCACTAGTGTGTTTTTCAGTTAGACTAAATACAACTAGTTCAACTAAGTTAAACAGAACACAACTCCACCAACTGTCTCATCAACTCCACCAAACTCTGCCACTTGAGTTCTAACTGAAGTCAACCATGCAATAGCTCAACTAACCCATAGGAAAAGTGTATTTCCTTCTATCAGCTACATATGCCACATCCAAGCATCAAACTGAAGTTCTCCAAGAGGATAAGATAATGTTTATAGTCTAAATATTATTAAGGGTTAATAATATTTCACTGTTCTATTTTTAGCCTGACAATCTAAAAATAGAAACCACCCAATGTCTAAAAATAGAGGTCCATCTATTTTTACCAACTCGACCAATCATCCATAAATAGCATCCTGCAACTCATAGACCATGATCCATATGTCTAAAAATAGACTTTGTGCCAAAAATAGCCTGTGGGCCCACTTAGTGAAGGCGACTTCTTTTCACTAAGCTCCATCATCTTGTTGCATTTTCAACAGCTGTTACACATGTAACAAACGATACAGCACCCATTTTTACATCTGTAACAGCCAGCTTGGGAAGGTTTGTTGTTCCTACAGCAACCAATCCAAGGTTGGTACATTTGTGGTAGCTGACTCAGTTGTTAGTATTAACAATCCCCCATAACCTCAACGATTAACTAAAACTAGACTGGTCCTACAACCTGAATCCAAATTCCTTAAGGAGCTGCAAAAATTATATGTGTGAATTCCGCTGTTACAAGCTCTTAAATAAGTTCCTATCTATGCTAAAACAGTAAGGGATATATGCGTCAAAATACCTGGGAGGAAACCTAACGATCCTGATACTATCCATGTCATGGGAAAATTTTCTAATATTATAATTGATCAGCCTTTGTTGACCAAATATAATGACCCAGGGAACCCCACAGTAACTGTCCATATTGACAATAATCCTATAACTAATACCTTGATTGATCTAGGGGCAGTTATAACATTATGACTAAAGACCTCTTCATCTCTCTATGACTTCATGGACTTAGACCTACACCTATAGTGCTTGAAATAGCAAATAGGTCTCGTGTTAAGCCTGAAGGAATGATTGAAGATGTGGTTATCACTGTGGCCTCCTGGAACTATCCAGCTGAATTTCTCATTTACAAACCAAATCCAATCTGGGGGGTCACCCTTTAATCTTGGGGTAACTACTTCCAGAAGATCAAGACAAGACAACCTTTACTTGTCCATGGGGTACTTTTGCATACAGAGTCCTCTCCTTTGGTCTCTACAATGCACCAGCAACCTTTCAAAGGGAAATATTAGGTATTTTTTCTAATATTTTGAATGACTGTCTTGAAAACTTTATGGATGATTTTACACCCTACGGGGATGCCTTTGAGACAGCATTAGCTAACTTGGAGAAAGCATTGGAACGTTGTGAACAAACTAATGTTGCTCTGAGCATGAAAAAATGCCACATGATGATGACCAAGGGAATTGTGCTGGGACATTTCATTTCAACATATGGAATCAAGGTATATCCTGCAAAAATTGAGGCAATCTCAAAAATCCCTACCCCTAAGACTCTGAAAGAGGTACGTAGTTTTCTGGGACATGCACAATAATATAGGAGTTTTATAGAGAAATTTTCAAAGATTTCATCTCCTCTATTCTCATTACTGATGAAAGATGTGGAATTTATGTGGACAGAAAAGTGTGAGCAGACATTTTTAAAGTTGAAGAACTATGTAACAGAAGCCCCTATTTTACGAGGACCAAATTGGGAATTGTCGTTTCATATTGCTACAGACACATATGACATGGTTCTGGGTGCTATTTTGGGGCAGCTGGAAGATAAGAAGCATGATGCCATTTATTACATCAGCAAGAACATAACTCCAGCAGAACTTAAATTCAATGTTACTGAGAAATAATTCCTAGCCGTAGTGCATGCTATCAACAAATTTTGGCACTACATCACTGGGTAATAAGTATTTATACACACTGACCATGTTGCAATTTGATTTTTAATGAAAAATCATGTTACTAATGGTAGATTTACACGATGGTTATTGATGTTACAATAATTTGACATTAATATTTTAGATAAATCTTGAAAATATAATGTAGTCGTCGATTTCCTTTATAGATTAACTATAAGTGATGACTGCACTACTACTGAGGATTCTTTTCGAAATGAGTATCTTTTTTCCATTCCTACTCACTCACCATGGTATGCAGATATAGCCAATTACCTTGTTGCAGGAAAATTCCCACACTAGTTGTCTTCCAATGAAAGAAGGATGATTATACAACAAAGTTCTACTTAATCCTGGATAGAAGGCAATCTCTATCACACCAGGCCAGATTTCCAAATTAAGCGATGTGTTAGAGAAGATGAGGTATTTGAGATCCTAAAGGCTCGTCATGAGGAACCTTGTGGAGGAAACTTCGATGACAAGAGGACAGGACATAAAGTACTCTCAACGGGGTACTACTAGCCAACTATATTCCAGGATGTGAAGAATTTTGTGAAAGGATGTGATAGTTGCCAAAGGATGGTCCAGCCTCTAAAATCAAATGAGATGTCATTACAGCCTTAGATAGTAATAGAACCATTCGAGAAATGGTCCCTAGACTTTTCAAGGCAAATTAATCCTTCATCACAACAAAAATCATACATATTGGTCTGCACCTATTATTTCACAAAATGGGTCAAAGCAAGGGCACTAACTAGATAAATAGAGTAGGTTGTTTCAGACTTCTTGTTTCAAGATATTTTTGTTCACTTCGTGATACCCAGAGAGATAGTGAAAGATGGGGGTCCTTGGTTCACATCTCATTTGATCAAGAAGTTGGTTGAAAAGTATGGAAATCATCACAAAATCACCACACCATATCATCCACAAGAAAATGGTCAAGTAGAAAGCACCAATAATTTCATTGAGGGAATATTAACAAAGACAGTAGCCAGCCACCAAAGAAACTGGGCTGAGAAACTTCCAGAGGTACTGTGGGCTTATAGGACAACATGGAGGAATACTACAGGGTTCTCACCACATGAACTGGTGTATGGTAACAATCCCTTATTCCCTGTAGAAATTGAAATAAATACATTAAGAACAGTGTTGCAAGTCGATCTGGATTTGAGTGCAACATAGACTCAAAGATTGAACCAGCTCAATGAGTTGGAAGAGAAATGGTTGGCTTCCATTCAATAGACAAAAATCATTTAGCAACAAAGATCCATATGGCATGATGGGTTTATTAAGAAGAAATATTTCCAAAAAGGAGATTGGGCTCTTTTGTATGGTTCAAGGTTCAAGGATTTCAAAGGCAAGCTCTGCACCAGATGGCTAGGTCCTTACGAAGTGGATACGGTCTTTGATAATGGGATTATACAATTGGTCACCACTGACAGTGCTAAGACACCATTACTGGTTAATGGGCGCCATCTAAGGTTATATCATTAACCCGCTTCGAAGGAATCATTTGTCAACATTGTCTCGGACTCTAATCTTCATGTTACAACAGTAGGGGAACATTCTCCTCTGCAGCCTTAAAAATTGAAATTCCAATAATTGCAGCAGTTGAAAACCACCTTTGTGGCAACTGTTACACTTCTTTAAAATAAATAAATAAAAATAACAAAATAAAAGAAAAATAAAATCTAACTGTGAAAACCTCTTGTGGCAGTTGTTACACCCATGTTTTTCTCCCTATAATAGCATCTTCCCTTTCTGATCTATGTCATAGGATGATGGTATTCATGTAATTTGATTTTCTGTACCAATTCCTTTTGATTATTGTGTGTTTTTTTTAGAATAATTTAAAAGTTGTCTTGGTTGTTACACATGTAACAGCTGACAACCATGAATACTATTCTTTGTAATTCATTCCATAAACAGTAATGACCATGTCGGCTAAACACAAAGGCATGAGCGTTGCAAGCAGGACGCTGTCAATTCAAGTCTTCCTCCACGTCAAATCAGGTATGTCATCAAAAAGGTAAATGATTGGCATTGATGATTCGGTGATTAATTGGAAAAATAATGACACTCCTGTGACGGCCATGGATGGTCGTCACCATTAAAGTGAGGGAGGGGATATGACTTTAAATCATTGCAAAAAGGTCGTAATCATAAATATCTATTAAATTCGCATGCACCTAATCAATAACAGAATTGCTAATGATGACCGAATACAGTTGGAAAAGAGTGTGTGTACGAAATCCCATTACTTTCCATAATAAGCCATTTATGAATATTAGTGTAGGGTACGATTCGGTAAATCCGTTAAAGTTGTCACCTTTCATCAACCTCCTAGTAGGAGAAGAGAAACTGGAGAAGAAAGGAAGAGGAATTAACAGATTGACACTTCCTCATCCTTGGGAAGACGTTTCCCTAGGCTTGATCAAATATATCACTTGCGAGGGGAGATCCATGATAGTGTTCAACTATCACTTTCCTCTTCTTAACCACCTTTGGCACCAGTAAAGAATCAATCTTCCATTCTATTTTCTAGGAAACATCAAGCACGTTGCGGCAACAGTAAAAAAAACAGTGCACCTATAGGCATGCATGACTAATCACATAATCATTAAGCTAATTGTGTTGGATTCCCTAGGCCAACAAGCAAAAACTTGGGAAGAATTCAAGAGAAAAAGACCAAGGACAATCCAGGGGAAATAGACCGCGACTTCAGGAGGAAGTCAGGTAGAGGTGGAGACCTAGACTCAGCCTAATGGAGCTAGAATTGGGAAGAAGCCTATTGATGAACCAATTGGGGACAGAAGACCGAAACAAAGAGTGAAGTTCAACATACCTGTAGAACCCTTTCCTACGGCCGAGAAGCAGATAGAAGCAGAAGTTTTAGAAGGAGAAAGGAAACCTTCCTCGTCAGGTAAGGACAAAACCAATCCCTTGTGTTTAGAAATTGAAAAATTAAGAAAGGAAAAAGAGGAATTGAAGAAAAAATTATCTGAGCGAAAGGAAATCCTGGTGTCAGTATGCATGACATGTTTTTAAAACTTAATAGTAGCGAGATATAATACCCGTAGAGAAAATATCAGCCCAATGGAAGTAGAAACAGAATAGTAGGAGGCTGTTATACATGAACCTATTGATGATACTGTTGCTACATAAGAACCAACAGTTAAAGCAGAGCCTCCTATAATAATTTACCTAGAAGCCGACCCACGAGAACCTGTGGAGGCCACTCCTATTATAGAAGAAATAGAAATGGACACAGAGGTGACTCTAGGTAAAAACAAAGGGGCTGACACACAAGAACCCACCGAAGAGGCTATTGTTACACAAGAACTAGCAGCAAAGGTGGAACAACCCCATGAAGCAGAGGCTGGTACACCTATTTTTTATGAAGGTATTGAATTTAGGAGAACTCTGAGTCCCATCTCGAGATGGAACTCTGAGAAACTCCTATTAATTTATGAGTTACAAAAATGGAAACAAGAATAAATCTCCCTTCGGGATGGGATGATTTTGCTAAAGGAACATCAGAGAGAAATATACATTTTACATGAAAGATGGATGGAAGTAGAGTTGAAGAAAGGGTGGGAGAATTACAAGAAGAAAGAAGCTCTAAACAAATAAGAATAACAGTTTTTGTTGTTACAAGAGAAGATTCGAGACCTCACCGTATATACTGCATGACCTCGCCCTCAACTTGCTGGGTTGTAGGTGGCCTTCTCCATCCTATCCTATTTTTCTATGGGAATGTTACTTCTTATTTCAATTGAAAGCCATTATGGAGGAAAAACCTTATTTATGTTCCTCCACTCGTACGTTCCTGGATGTTTTTCGTGCCTCAAATTTTAATCAGAAAAGTTTGTTGTGTGAATTATTTCTACACAACATTATTTGTGAACATGTGAGGATGTAGATGGTTGTGACAATATTCTCTTATATGGGAGATCTTCAATTAATGGCTTTTGTGTCCTTCATGAGGAATTAGGTTGAATGGCATCTGGCCATTAAATCTATGGAGACTAATGAGGAGAAGACAACATTGTGGGTTCGGGCAGAACTAGGACGAGCTGTTGAATTGAGACGAGAATTCAAGAGAATGTGAGCACCCCTAGGATTAAAGAACCAGATGCCACTTATAGAAGAATAATTGTGGATTTGTGCCTCAATCCGTTCGCAATGATGAAGAGTCGAGCTTTGATAGGGTGTTTAAAACACACGGAAGCTAGCAGTGTTGAGCTATTGGAGGGAGATCCATTCTTATTCCAGAATTTCATGGTGGCTATTACACATGTACCAGTCTACGGATAGATTGTACAATCCCTTGGTGCTTTGTGTTTGGGATTGAAGTTCAAGTTTCCTTTGATCTGGTTGCCCATTGAGGATTGCCAGTCCAATTACAAATTAAGTAAATAGGAGTTAGAATCCTGGGTACGACAGTTGATGTCCAATCAAGGATACAAGTCTACAGATGAAGACACAACTGGGGATTATGATCTCACCGACCTGCACCGAAGATATTCCCATGAGAGATGAGTTTGCATGAGGTCATGCAAGCATTTCAGTTGGGGGGAGATGTTGGGTGCTGGTTTTGTACATTTTTCTTACACTTATCTTCCTTATTTTTCCTCATAACCATAACAATTGGGATTATCTTTACCCCTTTTTCCTACCTTTTTACCCTAGCTTGTGTTGTTTCACCTTGCTTTTGTTACTTTTCCAATTCACCAATTATTATGATCTATTATACCTTCTTATGAATAATTGATGGTGAATGTTTGGAGAAGATCAATGATATTTTTTTTGTATTTTCAGATGTCATTTTTAGCACCAAATATCTCGAATACGAAGTTCACAGGATCAGTTCGGATAGTGTTTTTATAGCAAAGCGATGTTGTTACACCTTGTTGTTATAGACCCGCCGACAACTTCTGTTACATTATGTTGTTACAAACTCATTGGAAAACTACTAATATAGTTGTACCATTGACTGATCTCATCAATATTGTTGTTGATCTATCCTCTGGAAGTTGCACTACAGTTGTGTTTCCATTATGATAGCTATAGGAGTTGTTAGTGTTGTATTTTTGGGATAACATCCTAAGGGAAGTTTCAATTGTAATCTTTTATTTTCTAGTTAGAACTTTATTAGGAAGTGGTTATAACTGTATGAGTTCTATTTATATCGGCATGAGAATCGTAAGATTCTCATGACTGATCTATCCCTGGATTTTCTGATGTAACCACTATATAGCTCTCAGCCCTAGACGTCAAGAGGTTAGATGAGAACAACATTGTTTTGGCTTTGTAATTGTGTTCATATTAATATAGATGATCATGTTATTGATGTTACATGTGTGATTCTATTTAGTTTCTATTAAATTTCCTTCTCTACCTACGTCCTGCTAGGGAGGAAGGGCCCTCCTTCTTAGCAGGGATTACAGTGATTAAAGTAGTTTTGTGTATGTAATTTTATTTCAGTTTATGTAACAATAGAGTGTTGTTGATGTTGTTCTGATGAGAACATATCTGCTTCGATTTCAATACTTTATATGCTGTTACACGTGATAATAGAAATACCAATTGGGTACTTATTGTATGGCGAGCTAGACAGACCAATTGAAGTGTGATTTCAATCTTGTAGATTCTTTTATTTCTGCATGAGTGATTTATTTCCAACATTTACTTTAGCAACGATTTCTTTTCTTTGAAATTACTTCTAGTTGGTGTATCGGCATAGACAGTGCAACTGTCATTGGAATAAATATATGCCCCTGGATTGATAATTAAATGTGTGCTATTTAGTCATTTAATAAGTGATTTATATAGCCCAACACCATGTTTCCAAAAAAATAAGCCAAAAATCTGCAAATGACTTAATAGATGTGACAAGAAAGCTTTCAATCCATTGTTTACATTTCCCTTGAAATGAATCATAGAACAATATGATGAAAATATCTTCATGTCTGACTTTAAGAAGCTCAGTAAAGTCACAGAAATCTGATATATACTTCAAGGTAAAACTCAAATCTTCTCAATTAAATTTTGGACCATTCCTTAAAAAATATGCATCCTTGGGAAAAGGATTTGGGAAACCATAAATTTCTGAAAAATCTACACATGCATACCTTGAAACAAGAATGGCAGCATTTGATTTCTTCATAAGTCTAGTGGAATCACCATGAATCTATGAAATTTTGAATTCTTCAACAATGAAGTCGCCAAGGTAGTTCTGCAGCCTCAAAAAAAATTCTAAGCTCCTGCTACCTCCAAGAGTTCAACTTCACTTTTTTGCACAAAAACTTCAGGAAATTAATCTTCAGACTCCTGGCAGACGCACCAAAATGTTATCACTAAATTGTACTTGATTGGCTGCTGATCAGACAACTAAGTGTAATTGTTTCAAACCAGCTATTGATTTAAGCTTAGCCTCTTCAATCTGAGAGGGATCTCTCTAATGGATTTTATGTCATTGGTTAAGGATAGTGCTAGATGGATAACTCTATAGAAATTTTATCTTATTTTTTATGATTTCAGGTTGAAAGAATGCAATTTTTCCACCATTGGGCTTATGGAGTCAACAATCAGTAGTTTTAGTTGAAAGGTTTCTTTACATGGAAGTTGAGGCAGATAGAGGTCTTTAACAAAAGAAATTCACTCATAAAACATAGCAAAACACAGTCATTTCATTACTAAAGGAAGTCAGAGCATAGAGTTATGAATTCTGAGTAATAGAAATGAAATCTATTGCAAGTGGTAAAACATAAGATGTAGATCAATAAGACATTAAAAACCTACATTGCTTCTTCATAACATTCAAGATCACCAGAATCAATCAACAATAAATAATATAATAAAGGAGAGTATCGTTCAGGGGGTCTAATTATCCTGGTAGATCTTATAACACCACTTTTAGGTGTTTGAGGTGCTTGTTGCTATGGTGGTGGTTGTTGTTGTTGTGGCTCTTGATTATTATTATTTTCAAGCACCTTTACCTTTTCTGTGATCTCTTCAAGAACTGTGTATTCTTTGTTTTCTTTTTCCTGTTTCTTTTCCTACAACTGATTCTTATACAATACCTTTTCATTGAATATTACATCTCTGCTCCTAATGATTTTGTGATTTTCATAATCATATAAATGATAACCAAAACCATTAACACCATATCCAATAAAGGTACATTTCTTTGATTTTGCCTCAAGCTTTGTTCTGTTTTCTTTATTAAAATGGACAAAGGCCTCACAGCCAAAAGGCTTTAAAAACGAGTAGTTTACCTTTTTACCTGTCCATGCATCCTCTGAAATACCACCATCCAAATAACTTGAAGGCCCTCTGTTTATTAGATAAATAGCAGTATCTACATCATTTGCCCAAAATTGTAAAGGCAATCCTGCATGCAATCTCATGCACCTTGCACGCTCCATGATTGTTTTGTTCATCCTTTCTGACATGCCATTTTCTTGTGGTTTTCTTGGAATTTTCTTTTCTCTATGAATTCCATGCTCTAAACAGTACCTATCAAACTCTTTGCTGCAATATTCACCTCCATTGTCTGATCTGAGACACTTCAACTTATTTCCTGTCTCAATCTCAACCAAATATTTCCATTTCTTGAAAGTATCAAATACATCATATTTATTCTGAATACAATAAATCCAAGTTTTTCTAGTTGCATCATCAATAAAAGTAACATAATAACGAGAGCCACCAAGAGATGATACCTGAGCAGGTCCCCATACATCTGTATGCACAAGCTCCAATTTTTCGCTTTTCTTTTCTTTCCCAACTCTGAGAAATCTGACTCTCTTCTGTTTTCCATAAATGCAATTCTCACAGAAATCCAAATCAACATTCTTCAAACCCGGCAAAAAATTTCTTGAGTGAAGAATCTTCATCCCCTTCTCACTCATGTGTCCGAGCCTATGATGCCATAATGTTGCATCTGCTCCTTTGGAAGTTAAAGCATTAACAGAGTTAGAAATACCATTACCAGGGCTCCTTTGGTGACCTTCTATGTTTTATCTGTGAAAGTTGTCACACAACCTTCACCGCCTAACTGCCCTGTTGAAATCAGATTTTTCTTTAGATCTGGAACATGCCTTACCTCCTTTAATAGCCATTGGTTTCCATTTTGTTGTTTTACAATAAATTTACCCATTCCAACAATTTTACAAGGTTTATCATCACCTAAATGGACTTGTCCAAAATCTCCTTGAACATAGTCATGAAAATATTTCTTATCAGGTGTGGCATGGAATGAGGCCCCTGAATCTACAACCCAAGAATCAGTAACATTTTCGAAACAAAGAATCAAAGCATCTTGTAACACATCACCTGTCACATTTTCTTCATGATTGTTTTCTTGCTGTGCATCTCCTTCTTTTCCCTTCCGAGATCTACAATCTTACTTTAGGTGTCCTTTCTTTCCGCATTTCTAGCACACTGTCCCTAATCTGGACTTAGATCTTCCTTTCCTTGATTTACTACGATATCCTGAGCTCTTTACTCTTTCCATTTTCTTCCCCTAGACTATTGACTCAAATCATTATCCGATGACTCACCGGAGCTTTTCCGTTGCATTTCCTCGCTAAGGATAGCACCAACAACATCATCAAAATTTAAAGTACTAGATCCAGAGACAGAGTTACTAATGGACATAGCTAAAATGTTCCAAATTTCTGTCAATGAGCACATAAATAAAAGAGCCCTCACTTCATCATCAAATTTTACCCCTATAGAACTTAACTAACCGGTAACTGTATTAAAATCATTTAAATGGTCTGCAACATATCCACCTTTTGAGGCTGAGGGTTTTCCACATAATTTTGCCAATGCCTTAATCAAACCCTTTCTTGTTGTTTCCTTCAAAATATTGAAGGCTACTGACACCGCAAGGCACAACTGTACTGTTCTGAGTGCCTTTCTATCGAGAATCTCCCATTCTGCATCTGTCATAGTCGTCATCTTCTTTGTTTTTTTGCTCAATGGTAGGCACAAATCTTTCTGATCTAGATAATATTCCATCTGCATCTTCCACAGCAGGAAGTTTTGGTCATTAAATTTCTCGACCCTAAACTTACCATCTTCCGCCATTTCTCCCACTCGAACCAGGAACCCTTCTTTCCCGCGAGTTTATCAGCCAAATAGACCTTCGTCTCTGATACCAGTTGTTAGAAAATTATATATATTACAGATCAATGAAACACATAAAATATGCGGAAAACACAAGCACACAAAACACATAAAAACCAGAGAGACACAGATATACGTGGTTCACCTAGTTTGGGCTACGTCCACCCCAAACAGCGAGTCCTTCCTTTCTATTATCCAGCAAAATGAAGAGACACAACCTACAACATATCCACTATAATATCATATGTTCTCTCTCACAGTCTCCCTATATGTTTCTTACTCTGAGAATACATATGCAATACTTAGCCGCAATACAATACCTTCATACGAGCAAGGGGTTGCCTTCTAGGGAAATAAAACCTAAACTAAACATAACTTCTACCATCAAATCATCCCCCTAATGAACGACCCAGTTTGACTAGAAATTAATATACTTTTACAAGGCAATTTTACATCTGTTTTTATTTTTGGGGGCGCTGCCCCCGAAACCCTCGACTAGGGTGGGGGCTCCATAAAGCCACAGCTACCCCCCCCCTAGACCCCCTAGGCAACGTTTAATTACGGGCAGTGTTGCCGCCCCATTAAGTTGCAAGGGTCCAACGTTGTGATACAAATAAACAAGATAATCATGCTCCATACCCAACACAAACAAGAACAACATACGACATAATAACTTCATTCATAGCTACTATTCAGTAAAAGAGCGCTAAGAATATTGAATTATACATATAACACAAAATGGGAACCAAACAATAGTCACGTATATGTATTTATAGAAGGAAGATTTACAACCAATGCTTTGAAGTCACAGTCTCCTCAAGCGGGGTTCAGCCGAAGCGCGTCTCAGATGCTCGTTAGGAGATTCGGACGAGATGAAGGCATGGACTCAAGCTCTCTCAATGAATTTCCTTCTTATTCTATCTCTTCAATAGTTCAGCTATATTTTAATCAATTCTCCATGTTTAGCTATAGTATACTCAATTCTCCATGTTCAGCTAGCTTATGAAAAGAGAGTTAGCTTCTTTTTATAGAGGAAAAGGAGGAGGTTAAGATCCCTAAAAAGGTGGGAGGGAGGCCTATCCCTTAGGAGGTTCCCAGAAGAGGTGGAAACCATAAAAAAAAGGAGGGAGTCCATGGTTATTCAGTCCAACCACTCCCAATGACTCATCCTCGAAGTTGTTGGAGTGGAATCTCCGCCTCTATTTTTAAAAAACATTCCATAAACATCTCGGCGTGGGTGGCTAAATGAGACAGAGAACCAACTGGCACGGGGCCCAGTGTTAATCTTCCTCATTGGCCCGAGGGCATAACTGACTACTCGCGCCAAGGAAAAAACATGGGTTTTTGAATCTCTGCTCAGGGAATTGTCAACAGAAGGAATATTTCTCTCATGTAAAGGGATGCAATGATGGTATTTACAAGGCATGACACTGCTTATTGATCACAGAAATGACCCTCCAATGGGCGAGATGGGGATTGCAAGGACAGTGACAAAATGTTGTGTAACAATAAGTTGATGATCAATTCTCTTTGTAATAAAAATGAATTGTATACATATATGATTGATGGTTTTCTCACTTTTTTTGAAATGGGATCACTCACATTTATTAACAATGAATCCATGATGGCGAGTTTTGATGAATACAAACCAAAAGCATAAAATTGGGTAGCACAAAAGTTACAAGTTAATATGAACTTGAAAGTTAAGTTAGGCCAAAAAAACAAACATTCCTAAATGTATGGTAGTAATCAAGAAATCAATAATGATCTTTCACAAAAAATTATCAGACACTATAGCTCTATAAGATTCAAAAAATCAATAATATATAAAAAAAAACAATTATGATGAAAAAAAATCTCAACTTTCATATTTCAAAGTACTCCAAACCAAATCAACTTATGGGTGTCAAAGTTCTTGCCAAAATTTTAAATTGAAAAAATTCAAATCTTCAAAAGGTTGATAGAGTTAATAATAACACAAAAAATGTTGTTCACAAATTTGATGATCAACATATTCATCAAATTCTTGATGAGCGCTAACATTGTCATCAAGTTGCCCATGTGAAGACCAAATGTTTTGATATGCATATTGTTAGTTTTTGTAGCATCCGACTAGTCTTCTAGTCTCAACTTGTGTCAGATAGGCTAAGAACATGAGATATTAAAACCCCAGTAATTTTTTCCCGAAATAATCTTGTGAAATGCCTTAATTAAATTAATTAACCATTATTTAATTTTTTCCTAAGTCTAACTTAGGAAAATTGGTTAATTAATAGAAATTAATTAAGGAAAGGTGAGAATTCTCTAGAAAATAACATGGATTGAGTTTGAGATGCTCTTATTCATTTATGGGGATCCATCATGGTCGTTGGTTCACCAACGAGAGATTATACGAGCAGGATGATGGGGATGAAGAAGATATATTGTGAAGAGTGAGTTTCTTGGCAAATCGACCGATCTAATTGTAGAGATTGAGCATGGAAGAAGAGTTTGATCCAAAAGGTAGATAGATTCAAAAGGGATCATTGATACTAATTCCAAAGGAAATTTCCAGTTTCGAAGAGTCAACAACAAGAGGGTCAATTTTTCCTTAGTGAGGCTACACAGGGACTGCACAAAAAAATTCAGAGGTAGTTTGATTTAGCTGAAGGAGAGAGTGATTGAGTTTTTGGATGCCACAAAAATTCCACAAGGCCAAACAAGTAATTTTTATAGGTTGATATACTTAAAGATAGCATCAGAGCAGTTCTTAAGGCAATATGAATATGCATGTGCAAAGGCATCGTGGATGCTAACGCAAGGGTGTTCGAGTAACCAGTTTGAGCTAGTTTCAGAGCTAATATTATTGTTAGGTGAGACAAAAATTGTCTCTTTAATTTTTGGCCAAATTATATTGTGTAGGATTGTCAGATTATTTTGTTGAGGATTTTCAGATTCAACATCTAGATTTTTGTACTCAGATTCCACTGTTGCATAATAGTTATAAAACCTTAATTTGTTGCATCGATTTTCCCACATTGTCTTTTTGTGGAAACATTTGTCCAAAAATAATAGTGTCAATTTTACACTCTTGCTCTTCAGAGCCATGTAGCCAATATACTGATCTAGTGACCTCCTCTTCCTGTGTTGTGATGTGGGTGCTCCCATATTCTCTCTACCATCATGCATCAATATGTCAACCTCTCTATTGTTATTCCTTCCATCTTTGGATGTCTCTGCATGAGTGGGTTCTTCCACTCTATGCTTCTATGCTTTTGGTTGCTCCACAACATTCTAAGGTTCTTCCTTTGGAGCTAAAATATTCTCATCTGCATGTAACTGAAGCTCCCTCTAAAAGGAACATCTCATGGCATTCTCTTCATCGAAATTCACATCTCTATGAACAATTGTAATCTTGTGAGATGGAAGTTATGCTTAATAGTTGTGAGGTGTATCAGTGTACCCCAAAAATATGCCCAACTCAATTGTTGGTTCTATATTTTTCCTTGCATCCTTGGAAAGATGACAGTAAACTGATGAACCGGAAATATTGAAATGTGCCACATCTAGATTCTTACCTGAAAAATATTCTACCCGTGTACTCATCCCAAGAATCTGATGAGGAATCTTGTTTTTCACATACACCATTGTGTTGCATGCTTCGGCACACAAGTGCAATGTTAGGCCCTGATCATGCAACATCGCTTGTCTAGCTCCCACAATACTTATGTTCTTTCTTTCCAAAACCCCATTCTGTTGTGGGTTATGGGGTGATATTACCTCCTTTCGAATTCCTTCTGATGCACAGAATTTATTGAACTCATTCGACACATATTATCCACTGTTATCACTCCTGGGAGACTTCATTTTCCTGCCTGTGTATTTCTCAACAAGTGATTTAAATTTACAAAATTTTGAGAACTCCTGGTATTTCTTTTGCATGAAGAATATCCAACACTTACATGAGAAATCATCTACAAATGTCACATAATACTTGTGCTTGGCCATGAAGGATGTCAATAATGGTCCACACACATATGAGTGAACTCTTTCAAGGATCGCTTTCACTTGACTATCCTTATCATGAAAGGTGGCTTTGGTGTACTTCCCCAATGTGCACCCTTTGCATGTATCACATATCTCTAGTGCACCCTTGGGAAGTCATGTAGAAACTTGTTGCATGATAGTCAAAGCTCCATGGTGCAAATGGCCAAGCCGCCTATGCCATAATTCACTAATGTCACGACTCTGCACCTTATTAGCTTTCGTAATCAAAGCAAAACAATATTCTACATCTAATTTGTAGAGGTTCTTCACCCAAACCCCGATTTTCTTTACTTGTCATGTGGCTATGTGATGAAGGAAAACCTTCCTTTTGCTAAATATCACATTGTAGCCACAGTCTTCCAACGTAGCAACTAAAACTAAATTATTCTTCAAAACTGGAACATACATGAGATCTTTCAATGTCAAAGGAGAATTAGACTCCCTATGAAAAATAACAGTATTGATATTGGTCGCCCTATCCCTTCCATCATCTCCCATCTCGATGTGCATTTGGAGGTCCTTCTCCTCAAATTCGCTAAAGAATTCTTTGTTTTCATTCATATGGAATGAGGCTTCACTATCCATATACCACACACTACCCATCATCGATGTCACCATGCATGAAGTGAGCGTAAAATCCAACTCGAATTTTGAATCGAGAGCTTCACCTGTCGCTCCTACTGAGTGATTCTTGTTGGCCTTCTTGTGCGGACACTTAGTGGCATAGTGTCCCAACTCATGATAGTGAAAACATTTAATCTTAGACAAGTCCTTCTTCTTTCCTTCCTGATGAGAATCTCCTTTTCATTAGGATTTCCTCCCGTCCCATTTCTTTGTAATTTCATCCAAGGAACATTTCTCCTCATCATAATGATTAGATGAGGATTCATCTCTAGTGTTTTTCCTTATCTCTTCTTGCACCAAGTCGGACCACAAACGCTCCCACTGTAGTAGATCTTGCCTCCCATTTACAAAATCGTGGTAATTGTGTCAGCTCTTTGGAAGGCATAGAAAGTTTAGGTTGACCAGATCATCTTAAGAAACTTTAACACCAACACTCCCAAGCTCATCCTGACATTAGGTGAACTAGATCAAGTATTGTGGTATTTTGTCGCCCTTTTCCATCTTAATCTTCTGAAGCTTATCCTGCAGTGCGAGCTTCCTGTGGTCACTGCTATTTTGAAAGAAGTTTGTCAAGGCCTTCGACATTGCATATGTTTTTATTGATAGAGTCTATGCATATGTTGTTATTGGTTTCAGAATATTGCTATCATTTTATTCCTTCAATCCATTTTCTTCTATGACTGCTTCCATCCAGTCATTCCAAGCAATGTAATTCTAGCTGCCGTCAAGGTCATACTCGAGCCTCATACCATATAAATCCATCTTGATACTACTGCTATCTTTGAAGAATATATCTACAAAACCAGTACCTCCTGCAAGGATAAAATCGTATTCTTCACTTGTATAGTGATTTCATCTCAGATACCATGTAGAAATTCCTTGTCAATTCAACCTGCTAATTTTAATTTTCTAAAACAATATACTTTAATATACTCTACCAATTGCGGAAACAATCAACGATCGCAAAATCACAAAGCATACAAGAAAAAGAATTCGATCAACAAATTATATAATGATTTCTTGGGGAAATCCATAGCTAAAAAACTTGTTATATGTATATTTCATTAGTCATAAAATATGATAATATTACAATATTTATCTCATGCCCAAGCAACCTCAACATTATCTCTATCTATCTCACTGCTTCCTAGACAAGCCTAGGTCAATACTTAACCAAAATTTTTCTAGCCCAATTCCCTATTTCCTTACATTTTTTTCTTGTGAATTAGCCCCTATTAATTAGGAAAATTCCTCAATTGTAATTGTGCAATACATCATAGGCCTTCCTCTGACTACATGCACCACATGTAAAATTTGGTTGATTATAAAACTGATAATACACTACCCTTGAACACCAATATCAATTGGGTAACTTGTATGTCTTGCATGCATGAGTTATTTTTGGTTGATTTGTCAGTTAAATTTTTTTTCACATCGTACACACCTCACTACTTGATCTCCCACTAGTTCCTCCAACAGTTGGAACTAGTTAAACTTACTTTAACTCAGATAAAATGAATTAATTAATTACAACTCAAAAAAATCAATCAGGGCTCCTAAAATGTAGGATCCACTCTACATGACTCAAATTAGACCTTCAAATCAAATTAAATGAACCAACTTAGTTAACTCATACAAGGTGTCATAAGATGTGGAATTACAATTTTCTTCTAATTTAATTCAAGGCAAAATTAAATTAGAATTTTTTTTGGTGCCATTTTCAACACTAAGTGCATAAACACTAATGGTGGTTATGGTAATGAAATATTTGAAGACCAATATGAATTTCCTAAAGTGGAAAATTATGTCATTTCAAATTCTTATACAATATCATGTTAAAGCATCAAGTTAAAATTTAATTATAAAGCCATCAAGTGCATGTGATTGTTAGTATGAATCCTTTGTCGAAGTGTACGAAAAAGGACCACTTTAGCTAAGCATAACTAATAGCCCTAACAACAAAAGTGGCTGCCAATATCTTCAGATCTGTAGTTAGTTAGACAGAAAAGAGCTGCAAAAAACCAGATCTATGCATGGAAAGACATTAAGCAGAAAAAGTAAGGGTTTGCTCCATATACCAATAGACAAGACAAGAACAATTTTTGAAAGATTTTTTATATTAATGGGGCACCTGGGAGGAAAACAAGAAGGTGTATCCAACTCTCCTCAGTGGGATGGGTTCTTGGAAGTCCTCAGCACTTCAGATCTAAGATTTCTCTCTCTTGTTGGTGTAGAAGACCCACACAAAGAATGGAACTCAAAGGGAGCTCACACAGCAAATGGCAGAAAATGGTGACCAAGTGTATAGATCCAGAGTGATCTAATGGGCAACAAAAGGTGAAGAATGGTAGGAAAAACCCTCCTATTTATAACAAAATATTGGGTCATTCTAGATCTTGGTGCATGGGTTAACCAGATCTAGATCCACTTTTATGGAATATTTTATTATATTTGTTGGAGGGAAAAGGTATTTGACTTGGGTCAAATCTCTTAATTTGTCAAAAATAAATAAATAAATGATTTATTTATCTTTTTAAGGAAGTGGTTAGAAGATAATCAAATAAATAATGATTTATTTAATTATTTAAGGAGGTGGTTGAAAGATAATTAAATAACTAGTGATTTATTTAATTATTTGTGGGTGATTTGGTCATATTTAACAAGGAATATCATCTAAATAAGGTTTAAATGATTATTCCTAGAAATAATAAGATAAATAAAGGTTTATCTAATTAATTTCTTTGATTTTGGGTTAAACATGACCGGGAATAATAATTAAATTATGGTTTAATTAATTATTCCATGAGGAAAATCAAGCAAATATGGGTTTGTTTAATATTTCCTTTTGGGGTTTCCTGTTTTAACATAGTGAAAGCAGTTTTACTTAGGGTAAAACTGGTCTTACATGGTGTACTTGGGTCCATCTAATGATAATAGGTTAGATGACCAAAAAATGGTGTAACAGTGATTGTATAATTGGCCAAGTCATTTTTAATTAGATCTCAATTTTAACATTCATTATAACAAGGGAAAAAACTGCAAAAATCACTCTTTACAATCTTAAAGTGCAAGTCATTGTAAACACATCCAAGTGGGAAAGCACTTTAGGGTGAATGATTGATAATACCCAACACCGTATGGTTGTTGATGACAAGTGCGAGCATGAAAAAAATATGAATATAAAATGGATAATGGAAAAATAATTTGACAAAATGTCAATCATGAAAATAAATAACTACATAACTCTTTACATAATTATATCCATGAAATTGAAATATTACAAAAACAAAATTTTTAATGTTGAATAAATTAATAAAGGATAAGATGTTCTATCAAAATCAAGTACTGAATGTTACGAATAATTAGAAAAAAAAAATAGCATTTTTAATGATGAAGTAGTTGATCTTCACAAACAAATAAGTATAAAGGATTGGTTGATAACAACACTTCAAAAAAATTAAGTAAAAAAAAGTAGGAAATGTTAAAAATGCAAATTTAGAAACCAGAAGCAACACAAGTTGATGATCAATGCTCCTTGTAATGCAAATGACTTTGATACAAGTGGTTGATATGTATATGATTAATGATTTCCTCACTAGTTTTGAGATGGGATCGTTCACATTTATTAAAAATTAATCAATGAAGGCAAGTATTGATGAAGACAAACCACAAGCAAAAAATTGTGTAGCAAAAAACGTATAAGTTAATATGAACTTGAAAGTTAAGTGAGACAAAAAAAAAACATTCCTAACTGTATGGAAGTAATCAAGAACCTGATAATTATATAAAAAAAAAAAAAATTAGGATGCAAAAAACATAATGATACTGAGAGTGGGGAAAGGGGGTGGGGGTGGGGGTGTGAAAGGAATTTAAATTTATGTGATATTGATTCACCGGTACCAGTTCCCCGCCACCACCGCCCCTGACACCCACTTACTCATAGTATCACTGTGTATTTTCAACACATAGGTACAACTTGAGTATTTGAATGTAATGGTGGATGATTATCGTTGATTTTGTTTTTTGTCTAGACACACATTGTTACTTAATAAAATAAAAAGAACACAATCATGCATTCACTAAGTGCCTAAACATTAATCTTGGTTGTGACTAATGAAATATCTGAAGACCAATATGACTTTCGTAAAGTGAAAAATTATGTCATTTTCAAAGTCTTATATGATGTCATTTTTAAGTCATCAGTTTAATTTTATTGTAAATCCATTCAGACTTAGTACCAGAGAATATTCATTGCATTGGGTACACACTACTTCTGGGGAATATTATCCAAATATGGGTTACTTGTAAATTATTTAGGACAGGGATCCGGGGGTTGTATAATGTTGGTGAAGGAAATTATGGAGGTTGGGTTTCCTAGCAAAAGAAAATTTGTTTTATGGTGTATAATTGAAAACAAGGCCCCTACTGGGGGGAATTTACAGAAGAGATACGTTTCTGGGCTGAGTTGGTGCACACTATGTAAAAATTCATACGATACAATATTTCACTTGTTCCTTGATTGACCTTATGCTAATATTATGTGGAATATTTTGTTTACATTTGTCTTTAAACTTAAGGTGGAAAGGCCCCTCTTGCAAAGAATCCTGGAAATCACCGTGGGATATTGCTACACCAAAAAAACTCAGGAAACTTACTTCTATTATTTGTATGGGAATTTTTCTTGCAAGGAATAAGGAAATCTTCCAAGAAAGGCCACAAACCCTTGGCAAAGTGGGAGCTAAAGTTATTTTTGCCAATGATAGTATCCCTCATGATGTTGTGAACCCAAAACTAGGAATATCATTATTGAAGAAGCAGACCACTCTTTCCCTAGGGGATATTTTGATGGGGCGACTATGGAGGTGGTGCTATATTATATTTTACAGAGAACCATTCTTGTAAACTTCAAAGTGGGTTGGGCACGAGTACAAATAATTAATATAGGTAAATTGGTTAATTAATATAAATTAAGTAACATAGGTAAATTGGTTAATTAATATAAATTAATTAAGGAAAGGTGAGAATGCTCTAGAAAATCATATGGATTGAGTTTGAGATGGTATTATCCATTGATGGGGATCTATCATTGTCATTGTTTCACCAACGAGAGATTATAAGAGAAGGATGATGGGGATGAAGAAGATATCTTGTGAAGAGTGAGTTCCTTGGTTGATCGAGCTATCCAATCGTAGAGATTGAGCAATGAAGAAAATTTCAATCCAGAAGAGACATAGAGTCAAGAGGGAGCATAGATAGTGATTCTAGAGGAAATTTCCAGTGTCTAAGATTCAACAATAAGAGGGTCAAGTTTTCCTCAGTGAGGCTATGCAGGGACTGCATAGACAACTTCATGGGGAGTTCGATTAAGCTGAAGGAGATAGTGATTCAGTTTTTGGTGGCCAGGAAAATTCCAGAAGGCCAAGCGAGTCATTTTTAGAGGTTGAGTTATGTTGAACAACAACATTAGAGAAGTTTCTAGGGCAGTATGAATTGGCATGCGCAAAGGCAGCATGGACGCTGACATAGGGGTGTTTGAGTAGCCAGTTTGAGTCTGTTTCAGAACTAAGATTAGTGTTGGGTGAGACAAAAATTGTCTCTCTAATTTGTGGCCAAGTTATTTTGATAAGGATTCCCAGTTTTGGCATCCAGATTTTTGTACTCATATTTCATTATTGCATAATAATTATAAAAACCTCATTTATTGTACCGGTTTTCCCACATTGTGTTTTTCTAGGGGCATTTGTCCAAAAATAATAGTGTCAATTTTATTGTGTGTGTGCTATTTTTCTCGATTCCAAATTTAATTTATGTAGTGCATTTTAGTTTTGGTGAAAACTACAGTAGTGATATTATTCGTTGTTTGTAATAGCAAATAAACTGCACATGTTGGTGTCCCATGTTTTGATAGTTTGGCAAATCAAAAGACAAGGCAACATCAGAACCAATATTTAGAGTTCCAGGATCTAGTCCTCCTGTTCTCAGAGAGGGATCTCTCAAATTTTTGTTTTGCAAATATTTATCTTGTGTGCTTGGAAAATGGATTTTAGACTAGTTATTAAGTGCAGGTGTGTGTTTGTTTGTTTGGTTGGGTTGTCATAGCAGAAAATGAAAGATCTAGGAAAGATATATAGAATGGAGAAACATATGGTTCATTGGGCAATGGAGTCAAAAAGAGGTCATAACATACTATGGGATATCAGAGGGCAAATCTAACTTGGCCACGGGATCCTTTGGTTTTGGAATGAGATGGACATAAATGATTTGGAAAGAGAAGTTTTATTCTCAAACAAAGGGAATTTGAAAGCACAATTTGAACAATAAAGAGCTTTTTGATAGACAGGGCTAACCATGAATTATACAAATCACACCTTTAAGCAAACAACGATTTCAAAACAAATTTTAAAATGAAATCTAAGATTCGGGGAACACCCTATTTCCTCAAAGATTTTATTTCAAATGATTTATAAAACATGAAAGATTCACTGATAACTGCAGTCATAGAAGAGGGAACACCTAAAACCTATGATTACAACTATAAAGACCTTTGAGACAACTGCTTAAGTAAGGACAAAGGGTAAGATCAGAATAGACCTCCTTGACTCACTGTAAACAGAAAAATTCAAAGGGAGACTTCAATAACAACTTCAAAGTGGCAGCAGACAAGCAGGGAGAACCATAAATCATGCTGAAACCAACTGTTCAAACTATTAAGAAAATAAACGAGCATGAGGACTAAAGAGATAGATTAAAGACTCTAAAATACCTCAACAGAAGAAAACATGAAACAGTGAAGGATGAACAGGTCTAGGGTGCTTCCAGGAGTCATTTCTTAGCCTAAAACTTTCAACCTACTATAGTAAGAAATTATGGAACATAATGAAAATAGGGGAAAACATTAAACAGTTCAGAATACTTCACCGATAGCCAAGCTCATGGATCCAATGATAGAGCCTTCTCAATAACAAGCATGCAACAACATCATCAGGGCTTCCAAGACTTCAATATCATCTTCAACTTCAACAGAATATGTATTTATTTCAGAGAGTTTTCAATATTACAACTAGTGATCAACCAACAACCAACCCCTCAGTCATCTTCTACAGAAGTATATATAGAAGAATGAGGAGGTGAGATCTGATAAAAGATATCCAATTACAATTAACACAGACTTAATGGCTTCTTGGCCTTTGGGGGGCTCAATGAAGAAACTTACATGGGTGTACTCTGTATTAAATGTTTTGCATAAAGATTTAAGCTTGGTGGGAGCTTTTGTTGACCTTTGAGGCTCTATGTGATGTCGAAGTAACTCTGCAGATGTTTTGTCATTAAGTTCCTTGGCAGAATTTACTCTTTGGCTACGTTTTGAAACAAATAGCTGATCCTGATCAATAAATTCGGCTTCTGATTGAATACTTTGAGGCACAGGTGGCATTTCAGCTGCTGGGAGGAATAAATCTACCTTAATGTGGTGGTGGAGGCTTTCCTGTTTGATAAAACACTTAAAATTATCTTCAACTATGTTTTAATCGGGGATTAGGCTTTTGATAAACATTCTTAGTCGTGATCCCTGAAAAATCTGTCTTTAATCCTCTGTTCTGATAAGTTTTGGTCTTCGTCACTGACACTCTCTAACTGTGCCTAATTCATGGTTTTTTGCTGGTATGCAGGGCTGCGCAGGGATATGTGGCATCAATGCTCGAGAAACACTTCCTCCTTTGAATTTTCTTCAGAAATGGCGAAAAAACCATTTAAACCCTACAAAAATAAACAAGTATTATAAAATCCGTGCATTTATAGGTTTATTGCTGTAGAAGGCATGTGGAGGAAGCATGGTCGTTGTATGGCATCATCCAACGGTCAGGATTAATTGGGAGAATGGCGTAGTGAAGGCGGAAGAAAATTTTGAATCAGGGTCGTCGATCGCGTAGAGATCGACGGTCGGGAGCGGAAAATGGAAAGTCAAAATGGGAAATGTTTTCTGGGTGATCGAATCAGGGAGATGGAATGTGGGCCGTCGATCTGCGTATCGTATCGACGTGCTGAGATGCTCCAATGACCGCGCCGTAGCTCTGCTAATCCGTCTGCATCTTCATGAGCGATAGCTACTCAGTGCGGTCGGCTCGATCGAACGGCACGCATCAATATCGCACCGGGTCCACGTTTGAATGTTAACGCGTGATGGATGGCGGTTTTATGAACAGTGCCTAGGACACGTGTTGGCCAGCGTATGGAATTGCTGCCGATCGGAAAAAAACTACCGTCGCCCAAAGGCGGTGCGATGAATACCACGCGGTTTTCAGAATGGTGAGTGGAATGCGGGGACCACCGGGGAGACGGACTCCGCACCGTCCGATCATCAGATCAGATCGACGGTACGAAACGACTGAAAATTTGACCGGTGGAAAAATGATAAAATAATATAAGGATGACGGTTTTTAATATATAACCAAAGGTTTTAGACTTTGGTCGAAAAATATTTTATTTGAAGCGAATAGGCGCCCGTCTGCGGGGCCACAGGTTATATGGGAGAACATACGACCGAGGTTTAAAAGAGGAGGGGCTTAATCGAAATTGGGCAATGCGATAAGCACTTAGAAGACTAGTGCTCGATCTTAGCACAAAAACGCATGGAGGGAAAGGGTTTAAAGGCTTAGCCCAAGGGGTTTTAAGCTCATAATATATAAAAATATGATTTTTAATGGTTTTTCAATAGTTTTCAAAGGAATTTGAGAGTTTCGATAAGGCTAAGAGGGAGTCTTAAAACCTTATCAAGGGATTTTGAAGAAGGGGAAACTGAGGTTAGTTTTGGAAGAGGGGAGAAAGGGAAATGGTGCTTGCAGCAGTATTCTTTCTTGGGAAACAACAGGATTTCTGAATGGGGAAATAGGCACAGTAGTGAAGATTGGGACAGAGGCAGGAGGCCTTCAAGAGTCTTCAAGAGCCAACACTTTTTAGTCATAAAATTTGTTCCTTGAAGGCTCCAAAGAGTTTTTAGCCAACATTTGGTATAAAATTTTTTATAGCTGGCTAACAGTGGCTCCACTTGGGGATGGTGCCTTCTTGAAGGTATCAAGAAATTCAGACTTGCATTCTTTGGGAGGCTAATCAGTTGCCTCATCCATTGGGCTGCCTTTCCTTGGCTGAGATGATATTTTCTGAAAACATATTAGCAGTCATAAAAACAATGGTTCTTTATCAACACAAGCTTCTACCTACCCAATCCTACTGATCTAACAATTTTTCTTCATTAGAGTGCACTTGGATTGGAAAAATCTTTTTACAACATTTATTCTTTTGAAAGCATAAAACTAATCTAATTCTACTCCTTATTTCTCCCTGAAATCAGATTAAACAGTTGAGTTCAGATGTTTCTCTACCTATTCTATTATCTGTTGGGATTAAACTATCCAATAGACTTTTATTCTCTAAATTCTACAACAGAAATTGAAAAGCATTCAAGTCAGGATTGAACAATCTAACTTGATGCTTGTCTATGGCATAACAAACAAGCTGCACATAGACGTTTATTTTGCACAAAATTTAAAACAAAAATGGAAGGCTTGAGATCTGAAATTTGAAAACATTTCCTTCCTCTTTTCTACAGCTCTATTTTGATCTTTGTTTTGAGCTATCTTTGCTTTTCTTTTGGTTCAGGTTTTAATCTGATTAGAACCAGATTTTTACATCTTTTGACTCAGAATTTGAAACAGATTTGAGTCATTTTCTCTTTGAAACTTTAGGTTCAGATTTTGAGCATGTTTGAACCTTTAATTTATATCCTAAACTATCTATTGATAAGCCAAGATTAAACAGTTTGGCAAATCGAATTCATTATCCTATCAGCATAAAATTTAAATCTATTTAGTCAAGATTAAACTATTTGACTAACTAGAAGTGTGTTTTTCAGGAGTGGCATTTGAGCTTGCACACTTTCAGATTTTATTTCTCTCTTTTTTGGTATGGGGCCATACCTTTATTGTTTTTACAATCTACCCTCTTTTCTTTCTTTCTTTGTTTTTGTATTTTTTTTTTCTAACTTTGAATGCAATGGTTAGACTATGATATTTACAATAAAAAATAAAATTCTTTGAAACTTAAGATTCTTGGCAGAAGTAATGCTTGAGAATCCTGCCATTGACAGGACCTCCATATAGATCTTCTCCATTCAATTCTTTCAAGAAAAATGCATTGCGACCCCTCTCAGTATGGATAATATATGGTCCTTTCCACAAGTTCTCAAATTTTCCATGTTTTCCCTTCTCTTCTATTCTTGAATCCCATTTAAGAACAACATTTCCAACTTGGAAATTGTTTTCCTTAGTCCTTTTATCAAATAGCTTCTTCATATTTTCTTGGACTAACTGTGTTCTTTCATAGAATTCCTCTCTGGTCTGCTGTAAATGGATTGTTTGGTTGATTCTTCTCTGCATATCATTCTCTTCAATCTGCACTTCTTGAAGGAGTTTCATGACTGGAACTCCTAATGAGGTGGGAAAAACCGCGTCCATACCATAGACTAGCTGATAGGGGGACATATTTATTGACTTCTTTGTAGTTAGTCTATCAGCCCATAAGGCATGAACCAGCTTACTGTGCCATGATTTTTGATTCTGGCCTCCAAATGCTTGATTATATCATGAGACTCTCATGGAAGATTCACTTAATCAAAATTTCAGGGGATAGGTAAGCAAGAATTTAAAATGGCAACAGAAACTAAGTTTGATACCCCATTCTGAAAATCTAATTGGTACTATAATGCCAGCATCATGCATCTTTTCAATTTAGGCTCTAACTAAAGGTAATAAAAGTGGGTTTATTCTCCTTAGTTTTTGTTTGAAGGGCTTTTGATTTTCCTTCAGGGGAATCTTGTGTTGAATGATGCTGGTATCGTAAGACTTCAGATCTGTATATGCCCAGGCAAAAACATCTTTAAACTCCTTAAACAGATCAATGTATCGAGATTTTATGTGAGTTGGAAGAGTGCTGGACAATTTAATCATCTTGGGTTCTGTTAGGGAGCCTATGTTGTGTTCTTCTACGTTTGTTTCGACAGGCTCCATTTTTGGTTCTTTGGCTACATCATTGAAGTCGAAAAGGTGTTCCAAAGGTGAGAGACCTCTTCGAATTGAACCGTTTTTATAGTCTAAAACTTCCAGGTCTTTTTGGTCCACGTTGTCAATTAACTCTACTTCAACGGATTCTCATAATGATTTATATCAGCAGAGTGTGTTATTTCAGCTTCTGGGATTTCTTCGATATATGGAAAATTTTCATTATGGCTAGATTCTGATGTTGGTATGTGGAAATCATTTTCTGATTTCAAGAAATCATCTATGTGTTTGTCTGAATCAAACACTTTCCAGTGATATTCGTTGTCAGGCATAGCAGGCCTATGTTTTACCTTCACACTGAGTTAATGTTCATTTATTTCAGGTATCTGGCAATTGTTGGTATTGAAAGCGAGTTCATTTGCTAGATGATTCGATTCTCTTGGAATGAAAATAAGTTCATACTTTTCAAAGGTTTTTAATAGATCAAGGGAAGCGTTTCGATACTCCCTAAGTCTTGGATTTTTAGCTGAGTATTCTCCTTTGATTTGTCTTATGATAAGTTCAGAATCTCCTAAGATTGATATCTTCTGGGCTTCTAACTGTTTAAGTAGTTGTAAGCCTAGGAGAAGTGCTTCATACTCAGCAATATTGTTAGTGCATGGGAAATCCAATTTGTATGAAAAACTCTGTTTTGTATTTTGAATCCACACACCTGCTCCTACACTTGTTTTATTACAAGATCCATCAAATTTTAGGGTCCAAAGTATGTCATTCCTATTTTCATTTTCTTGTTGCTGTGATTGGTAATGTTTTGAATTTGATTGAAGGGAAGATTTGATTGTTCAGGTGAAATGATTGGGTCCATGTTTTCCTTATTTGGCTAAGTGATTTCATCTCCATTACATAAGATAAAGGAATCTAAACATGATTGAATAGAATAGATTGGAGAGTTGTTTGGTTTGTCTATGTTGCTCACCATGTATTTCATGTGGGATTCCCTGTATAGTCTTTTGTTTTGGTTAAAAATGGGAAAGGTGGCATAAGACATGTCCATTTGAAGGCTTCCCTGAAGTTTGGCTCCCCAAGATCTGGATAAGAGCATGCCATACTTAAGGGGAATGTCAGCTACAACTATGTCCATGACTAAACTCTTAGCAGGGATTTGGGCTAAGTTAACACACAGATCTTGATTAAACCCAAACACTTGACTCTGCTTGAGTCAAAGGAATACAAGTCTTTGTACGGCTTAGTAATTTCTAAGCCTAAGATTTCCATCACTACTTTGGGCATTAGATTGTGTGAAGCTGCTGAGTCTAACATAGCATTGTGTAAAATTTTCTCATGTATGTTCAAGCTAACATAGAAGGGAGGGACAACCCCTTCTTGGTATATTCCTCCAACTTCTGGACCAAAAAATAACTCTGGTTTGTCATCTGTCAAGTTTAAGGTGTCAGTATCGTCTCCTAAGTTCAAATCTTTCAAAGCATGGTTTTTGTACACCTCTTGGGTTACTAGTTCAGCTAGGCGGATGGTAATTTTTATCTTAGCAATCTCTCCCTCAAGGATGAAAGGAATAATGGACTTGTTGATATTTACATCGGCCTTTTCAATTGAATTATTTTTATCAACTTTGATTTGATGAACCTTGTTTGGACTGGTAATTGGGAGAGTTTTATTAGGACCACTAGCTGAAGTGCTAGGGGTGCTCTGTTCAACAATTGGCTGGAAACTTTTGTCTTTTTTTAGGTCTGGTTTCTTGGCCAAAATGTTGGTTTTCTCTGCTGTCTTTTTGGGCTGGTTTTATAAGTTTTTCTTGACAGCAGTGCTAGTTTTCTTATCCTTTGAATTATCTATGTTTCCCTTGCTCCTAAGGTCATACTGTTTGTGTACCTCCATGATTGAATTTTCAAAACCCAATCTATAATCATCAGAATCTTCATAGGTATTTGTATTTTGATCATAAAAGAAGAAATCTTGTTCTTCCTGAGTGAGGAAAACATTATCCCCACTATCTGATCCAATCAATTTTACATGAGATTCTTCCAAAATTTCCAACTCCCTATCTTCTTCATATTGATCTACATAGTTCTGTTGAAAGGGAGGTCTAATCTGTTGGTCACTTTCTTTTTTCTTATCTTGATTGCTATCCCTTCTATAATTCTAATTTCTACTTCTGTTTTGGGAGTTGTTCTGATTGTCTCTTGGTTGTGTTCTCTTAAGTATGCTCATCCTTTTCATGATCTCTTCCAACATCTATTCTGTCTTTGAGCTAGATGTAGAGGTTGTAGTGTCATCTTTGTAAGTTACCCTCTTCTCTGATCTCAACCTATTTATTTTCTCAATTATGTTTGCTTCTACGCTCATAGCTCCTTTCTGCATGTCTTCTAAGGTTAAGTAGTCCCTCTCCCTTAACTGATACATCATGTCCAAATCAAGGCCTTCGGGATATCTTACTAAGGCCATGCCTTAAGGAGGCTTCATGTGAGGTGGAAGAGCATTATAAACGCTATTGAACCTAGTGGAGTAGTCAAGAACACTCTCTCCTTGATTTCTCTTGAGGCTGCTATATTCTTCTAGTATTTGGAGAGGATTTTTTTTGAGTTCCCATTTGTTGACGAATTTTTGATGCAAGGCGGGGAGATCATTTATGCTGTTAGGAGGTAAGTTTTTAAACCATTTCTTTACATATCCTCCTAAAATTTGAGCAAAGATCCTCATTTTCACAGTTTCTTCCTCTATCTCCATGTAATCAAATGCATCTCCCATCCTATCTACATGTTGTTGAGCTGTTGTAGACTCTTTTCCAGTGAAGTGAAGGATTTTAGATTGGTAATAATTTGGTAAGGGAAGTAGAGGTTGTGATAACACTAATGGGGCATACCATGTTGCCATGGCTAGAAATAAGGGTGGATTTACAGTAGTGAAAGTGGGCTGAACAGAAGTGTTTTGCACAGTGGTAGTATGAATTGGAGTGGAAGAAAAACTTGGGCCAACAAACTGACTTTGAGCAGACTTATTATGAAAAAGGCTAAAGTGATAAAGAAGCTGGGAATCAGGAGGAGTGGAAGGTGAAGCTTCTCTACTGAAGCTTTGTTTCAAATCTACAATATCAAGGTCAGTTTGTTTTAAGTCACCTTGAGATCTGGTTCTAAATATGTTCTTTGTATGATGTAAATCAAAGTGTGAATCCTCTAAGACCACAAGGTTTTTAGGGACAGAATTTGTTCTTAAGAGGCTCCTATTAGCAGCTGAATTTTGAGAGTTAGAAGTCTTCTACAAAATTCTCTCAAGATTTTCAACGATTAAAGGAGGATTTGGGTCTAGATGGGATCTAGTATTGATCCTATGTGAAGCCAGACTGCTTTTCAAAAATGAGAGAGGTGGGGGTTTTAGGGACTATTTTTGGAAGCTTCACCTCTCAGGATGTTTTGTCTAAAATGGGACTAGGATTCTAAACTTTCTTCAAGGCTGGTTAACACAATCTTAAAGAGATTTGGGAACCTAGATGAGTAATAGGCCTACTGGGGCTAGTGGAGTCGCCAGGTGGAAAATTTTAGTTTTTTATGAAGGTAAGATATTGGATGGTTCCACCACCATGCTTATTATGAAGCCAAACTGAAATGTTTTTTTGTTTTTCTGAGTTTCCTAATTTTATAGGTTATGAGAGTGTCCTAAATCTGACTTGACACTTAGCTAGGGTGTCAAAACATACAGAGTTCACTCTTATGGCTTGGTAACTGAATCCTTCAAGGTTGGATAAGGCAGGGTCCCACCGTGATTGCCATTATGTTGGTGGCGATGAGGTGGCTAATAATCACTGGATATTCTTGAAAATAAGGGATTTCCTGAGTCCTGAAGGGTACTTAGATTGTCGCTAACTCAGAAGTCTCCCATCGTGATCGCCATTATGTTAGTGTCCTGTGTTTTGAAAGTTTGGAAAATTAAAAGACAAGGCAACATCAGAAGCAATCTTTAGAGTTACAGGATCTAGTCCTCTTGTTCTCAGAGAGGGATCTCTCAAAAGTTTGTTTGCAAAGGTTTATCTTGTGTGCTTTGAGTATTGGTTTTAGACTAGTTATTAAGTGCGGGTGTTTATTTGTTTGTTTGTTTGGTTGGAATGATACAACAGAACATGAAAGGCCTAGGAAAGATATATAGGACAGAGAAATATCTGGTTCATTGGGCAATGGAGTCAAGAAAAGGTCATAACAAACTCATCAATGGATATGGGATATCAAAGGGAAAATCTAACTTGGCCACAGGATCCTTTTGTTTTTGGAATGAGATGAACATTAATGATTTGGAAATAGAGGTTTAATTCTCAACAAAGGGAATTCGAAAGTATAATTTGAACAATAAAGAGCTCTTTGATAGACAGGGCTAACCATAAATTCTAAAAATCACACCTTTAAGGAAATAATGATTTCAAAACAACTTTTAAAATGAAATCTAAGATTCGGGGAACACCCTATTTCCTCAAAGATTTATTTTAAAGGACTTAGAAACATAAAAGATTTACTGATAATTACAGTCATAGAAGAGGGAACACCTAAAAACATCTATGATCATAATTATAACAACCTTTAAGCCAACTGTTTAAGTGAGGAAAAAGGGCAAGATCAAAACATACCTCTTTGATTTACTATAAGCAAAGAACTTCAAAGGGAGACTTCAATAACAGTTTTTAAGTGGCAGCAGACAAGCAGGGAGAACCATAAATCATGCTGAAACCAACTGTTCGAACTATTAAGGAAATAAACAAGCATGAAGATTAAAGAGAGAGATTAAAGACTCTAAAATACTTCAGCAGAAGAAAACATGAAATAGTGAAGGATGAACAGGTCTAAGGTGCTTCCAAGAGTCATTTATTAGCCTAAAAATTTCAACCTACTGTAGTAAGAAATTATGGAACATAATGAAAAAAGAGGAAAACATAAAACAGTTCATAATACTTCACCAACAGCCAAGATCATGGATCCAATGATAGAGCCTTCTCAGGAACAAGCATGCAACAACATCATCAAGGTTTCCAAGACTTCAGTTTCTTCTTCAACTTCAACGGAATATGTATTTATTTCAGAGAGTTTCAGTATTACAACTGGTGATCAAACAACAACCAACCCCTCACTCATCTTCTATAGAAGTATATATAGAAGAATGAGGAGCTGAGATCTGATAAAAGATCTCCAATAACAATTAATACAGACTTAATGGCTTCTAGCCTTTGGGGGGCTCAATGAAGAAACTTACATGGGTGTACTCTGTATTAAATGTTTTACATAAATATTTAAGCTCAGTGGGAGCTTTTGTTGACCTTTGAGGCTCTGTGTGACGTCGAAGTAACTCTGCAGATGTTTTGTCATTAAGTTCCTTGGCAAAATTTACTCTTTGGCTGCGTTTTGAAACAAATATCTGATCCTGATCAATAAATTCTGCTTCTGATTGAATACTTTGAGGCACAAGTGGCATTTTAGTAGCTGGGAGGAATAAATCTGCCTTAATGTGGCAGTGGAGGCTTTCCTGTTTGATAAAACACTTAAAATTCTCTTCAACTGTGTTTTAATCGGGGATTAGGCTTTTGATAAACATTCTTAGCCGTGATCCCCGCAAAATCTGTCTTTAATCCTCTGTTCTAATAAATTTTGGTCTTCATCACTGATACTCTATGACTGTGCCCGATGCATGGTTTTTGTTGGTGTGCAGGGCTCGTGCAAGGACGATATGCCATCAATGCCTGAGGAAACACTTCCTCCTTCAAAAATTTTCTGAGTTATGGCGGAAAAACCATAAAAACCCTGCACAATACAAAAACTATTAGAAAATCCATGCATTTATAGGTTTACAGCTACGGAGGACGTGTGGGGGAAGCATGGCTGTTGGATGGCATGATCCAACGGTCAGGATTGATCAGGAGAAATCATAGAGAGGCGGAAGAATTGTTTAAATCAGAGCCGTCGATCACGCAGAGATCGACGGTCAGGAGCGGAAACGGAAAGTCAAAGCAGAAGACGCTGACTGGGCGATCAAATCAGGGTGATGAAATGTGGGCCGTCGATCTACAGATCATATCGACGACGGAGATGTTCCAATGACCGTGCCGTAGCTCGGTTAACTGTCGGGCATCTTCGGTGAGCGATAGTCGTCGGATGGGCGGCCTCAGATTGGATGGCACGCATCAATATCGCGCCGGGTCCACGTCTGAATGTTAATGCACGATGGACGACAGTTTTATGAACAGCGCCCAGGACACGTGTCGGCCAGCATATGGAATCGCTGCCGATCAGGAAAAAACCGCCGTCGCCTAAAGGCGGTGCAATGAATACTGCGCGGTTTTCGGAATGGTGAGTGGAATGTGGGGACCACTGGGGAGACGGACTCCACACCGTCTGATCATTAGATTGGATCGACAGTGTGGAACGACTGAAAATTGGACCGGTGGAAAAATCATAAAATAATATAAGGCCGACGGTTTTTAATATATAACCAAAGGTTTTAGACTTTGGTCGAAAAATATTTTATTTGAAGCGAATAGGGCCCGTCTGCGGGGCCACGGGTTATATGGGAGAACATATGAACGGGGTTTAAAAGAGGAGGGGCTTAATCGCAATTGGGTAATGCGATAAGCACTTAGAAGACTAGCGCTCGGTCTTAGCACCAAAACGCATGGAGGGAAAGGGTTTAAAGGCTTAGCCCAAGGGGGTTTAAGCTCATAATATATAAAAATATGATTTTTAATGGTTTTTTAATAGTTTTCAAAGGAATTTGAGAGTTTCAATAAGGCTAAGAGGGAGTCTTAAAACCTTATCAAGGGATTTTGAAGAAGGGGAAATGGGAAAAAACATGAAAATGAGGGATTTTCATGGGAAATGGAGGGATAAAAACTGAAGTTAGTTTTGGAAGAGGGGAGAAAGGGAAATGGTGCTTGCAGCAGTATTCTTTCTTGGGAAACAACAGGATTTCTGAATGGTGAAATAGGCACAGTAGTGAAGATTGGGACAGAGGCAGGAGGCCTTCAAGAGTCTTCAAGAGCCAATGCTTTTTAGTCATAAAATTTGTTCCTTGAAGGCTCCAAAGAGTTTTTAGCCAGCATTTGGTATAAAAATTTTTATAGCTGGCTAACATGGTTAACATCGAAGATGACCACCTCGAGCTCATTTTCGGTCCGGCTATAGATGGTCAGTTAGAAGAGAGTGAATTTCCCCCATTTTATTTAAGCCTTAGACTACATGAGTATATACTTCATAATGCTATTCTTGATTCTAGGGCTTCTCACAATTTAATGCCAAAGGATACTATGGAAAATATGGGCATGGATATCACCTGACCATATCATGATTTGTATTCATTTGATTCTGGTAGAGTTCACTGCATTGGTCTCATTAAAGATTTAATGGTTTCCTTAGACCAAATCCCAGCCAAAAATGTCTTAATGGATGTGGTGGTGGCTGATATACTGCCTCAATTCGGTATGTTGTTGTCTAGATCATGGGGAGCTAAACTCAAAGGTACTTTACAACTTGAATTCTCTTATGATACTATTCCTATTTTCATGCAATTGAGGAAATTGTACCAGGAAAAGAAAATGAAGTACATGATAACTGGTAAGGAGAAGCCCATAAATCATCCAATACAGCTTGTACATACATATCTAGAATATTTTATTTTGTATAATGATGGTAGTTTGAATGATGTAAATAGTCATGTAGTAGAGGTAGAAGATGTACCATAAGTTACACTGTGTTTTAGAACAGTTATTGATAAAGAAAAAACAGTGGTGAATTTTTCCAAACAACCCTTAGAAGAACAAAAAATCAGTGCAGAACATGAAAATGAGGTGACTGGCAAAAGCAAATCAGAGCCAATAGTTAAGTTTCAGCATCTAGAAGACAAATATGGCCTTTGGAGCATGGATTCCGATGGTGCTTTGGGTAAGGAAGGTGCATGTATTGGAATTTGGATCCGAAGTCCTGTTTGTAAGCCAGGTGGAATTCCAAGTAATGTTAGATAATGCTCTTATAAATTGGATTTTGACTATTCTAAAAATGAAGCGGAGTATAAAGCATTGATTATAGGTCTAAAATTTTTGAAGATGTTAGCCACCTATAAATTCTGTTATATCAAGTGGTGGCTAAATGATTTTGGATAGCCTTCAAGAAACAATTTCATTACTAAAATTGTTGGTGCTTAAAGTCTTTTTGATAATATCCTATCCTTTAGATAATCGTCACTGCTTTTCCCCTTTTCAACTCAGAAATTCTGCTGATTTCATGAGAAAAGACTGTTGCAAAATCATCATTTTCCCCCTTCTCCACTCAAAACTAACCTTCATTTGCTCCACTTTTTCTCCTTAAAATTCTTCTATTTTTCATGATTTCCCTTCTCCCGTTCGTGAAAATCCTCTTTACATAGTTTGAAACTCATTTTTAAACTATACCGAAACCCCCAAATCCATTGAAAATTTTGAAAATTTCATGAAAAATACATATTTTTTGCATAAAGGCTTAAGCCCCCTTGGGATAAGCCTTAAACCACTTCCCCTCCATATGCCCACACCCTAGAACTAGGTGCTAGACCTGAAGCACAATCACATCGGAGAAATTCAAATGGGTTGATTGAAAGACCACATCAAAACTTTCGATGCGATTAAGTCCCATATGTATAAACCCCGGTCCTTTGTTTTCTTTGTAAAACCAAGCGCAAAGGCCGAAGCGCTTATCGCATCGGAAAATTTTAAATGGTTAGATTGAAAAGACCGAGCCCGAGGCTCCGATTGTGATTAGCCTTTTGTTATATACGCCCCAGGCCCATCATGTTCCATATAACTAAAGGCCCTGCAGACGAGCGCCTATTCATTTCATATATATATAACCTGCCCCCAAAGCATAAAACTTTGTATTATATTAAAAATTTGGGTTTTTTATGCATTATGAAGGGTTTCCGCCAGTTCTCTTTAAAAGCAATCCCTCCCATTGATCATAAGCCGATCAAACGGCATGCGCAACATCACATTGCAACATTTTCATTGAGCGCATTTAACATAATGCCCCCTCTGATCGCCGATTCCCGATTCATTCTCCACTGTCGATCTGATCTGTAGATCGACAGTCAGTGCCCAATCACATCAAAAGTTTCATCGGGCATGTTTGTTTTTTCCCTCCGATCGGCCATCCCTTCGATTCTTTCCCCACTGTTGATCTGATCCTTAGATCAACGGTCATCGCTCAATTGAATCGCAAGTTCTTTGCCGAGCACATTAACATGATTCCTCCGCCGATTGTGATCCTCCGATTGGATCTGGACCGTGCACGTGTCCAGATCGGACAGTCCCAGATCATTCCCGTATAATTTCATCACCCTCTTCCTTCCACCAAATGGTTTTCAAAACCAATCACCACCGTTGATCATTACACGATTGACAGTTCCGTCTTATTCTTACCTCTGCTCTTCTTTGACCTTCTCTTAGCTGATCTCCACCGTTGGATGATGCCATCCAATGACCATGCTCTCTCCCCACACCCTCTGAAGCAGTTCACCCACAATGCAGAATTTCTTAATATTGTTTGTGTTTTGCAGGTGTTTAAAGGTTTATCCGTTATATTGAAAGAAAGGCCGAAGGCTGGGAAAGATGTTTCTCGTGCCTTCGATTCATAAAAGGAAAACCATTCGCAAGGTTCAAGATCCACATTTCATCGATACTTCATCGGCATTGATGCCTTGAGATCCCTGTGCGACCTGCACATAATCAAGACAACAAAGTTATTAAAAAACAAAAGAGTATCAGTGTTGAATACAGAACGCGGCAGAACAAAAGGATTGAAGATAATTTGGGGATTACGGCTAAGAATGATTATCAAAAGCCTAATCCCCAGAATTAAAACACAGTTAAAAGAAAATCATAAGTGTTTTATCAGACAGAAAGGCCTGCACCGCCACATCTGAGGAAAATTGATTCCTCTCAGCTACCACAAAGCCACCTATGCCTCAAAGCATTCAAACAGAGGCCAAAGTTATTGTTCGAAATCATATATTTGCCTCAACGCAGCCAAACGGTTAATTCTGCTGAAAGAATTTGATGACAAAAATATCAGCAAAGTTACTATAACATAACACAGAGCCTTAAAGGTCAACAAAATCTCCCACCGAGCTTAATTCATGAATGTAAATCAATTAATACAGTAACACACCTGTAAACTTCTCCATCGAGCCCCTCAAAGGCCGATAATTCATTAATCTGTATTAATTGTCCTGAGAGATCTTTTATCATATCTCACCTCCTCATTCTTCTATAAATACTTCTGTAGAAGATGAGAAATTTTTTTTTGATCACTAGTTGTAATATTGGAACTCTCTGAAATAATACATAGTCTGTTGAAGTTGAAGAAGAATTTGAAGTCTTGAAGCCCTGATGATGTTGTTGCATGCTTGTTACTGTGAAGGCTCTATCATTGGATCCATGAGCTTGGCTGTTGGTGAAGTATTCTGAACTATTTTATGTTTTCCCCTGTTTTCATTATGTTCCATAATTTCTTACTATAGTAGATTGAAATTTTTAGGCTAAGAAATGACTCGTGGAAGCACCTTAGACCTGTTCATCCTTCACTGTTTTATGTTTTCTTCTGCTGAAGTATTTTAGAGTCTTTAATCTCTCTCTTTAGTCTTCATGCTTATTTATTTCCTTAATAGTTCGAATATTTTGTTTCAGCATGATTTATGGATTTCCTTGCTTGTCTGCTACCACTTAAAAAACTGTTATTGAAGTCTCCATTTGAAGTTTCTTGTTTATAGTGAGTCAAGGAGGTTTGTTCTGATCTTGCCCTTTGTCCTTGCTTAAACATTTGTCTTAAAGGCCTTTGTAGTTGTAATCATAGATGTGTTAGGTGTTCCCTCTTCTAGGACTGCAATTATTAGTGAATCTTTTATGTTTTCTAAGTCATTTGAAATAAAATATTTGAGGAAATAGGGCATTCCCCGAATCTTAGATTTCATTTTAAAAGTTGTTTTGAAATCATTTTTTGCTTAAAAGTGTGATTTGTAGAATTCATGGTTAGCCTTGTCTATCAAATGGATATTTATTGTTCAAATTGTGTTTTCAAATTCCCTTTGTTGAGAATTAAACTTCTCTTTCCAAATCATTGATGTCCATCTCATTCCAAAAACCAAAGGATCCTGTGGCCAAGTTAGATTTGCCCTATGATATCCCATATCCATTGATGAGTATGTTATGACCTCTTCTTGACTCCATTGCCCAATGAACCAGATGTTTCTCCATTTTATATATCTTTCCTAGACCTTTCATGTTCTGCTGTATCAATCCAACCAAACAAACAATCAAACACCTGCCCTTAATAACTAGTCTAAAATCCATACTTTAAGCACACAAGATAAACTTTTGCAAGCAAACATTTGAGAGATCCCTCTCTGAGAACAGGAGGACTAGATCCTGTGACTCTAAAGATTGGTTCTGATGTTGCCTTGTCTTTTGATTTTCCAAACTATCAAAACACGGGACACCAACATAATGGCGATCACGGTGGGACTCTGAGTAAAATCTTCAAAACAAAACACTCACTGTCTAGTATAACATAAGTAACCTCCCTCAAGCACTACCAGGCAACGATAATCATGATAGGACCTTTTTGAATCAGTGACAAACTAAGTAACCCTTAGGATTCTTATAAAGCCTTATCAAACCTTGAGGGATTTAGTTACCAAGCCATAAGAGTGAACTCTGTAGGTTTTGACACCCTAGCTAAGTGTTAAGTCAGATTTCGGACACTCTCATAACCTATAAGACCAGAATAACTTAGAAAAACCCAAAAACATTTCAGTTTGGCTTCACAAATAAACATGGTGGTGGAACCATCCAATATCTTACCTTCATAAAAGCTAAAAATTTTCCACCTGGCAACTCCACTAGCCCCAGTAGGCCTATGATTCATCTAGGTCTCCAGGTCTCTTTAGGACTGTGTTAACCAACCTTGAAGAAGTTCAGGAGCCTAGTCCCATACTGGATAAGACATCGTGAGAGATAAAAATTTCCAAAAAATAGCCCTTAAAACCTCAACCTCTCTCATTTTTGAAAAATAGTTTGGCTTCACATAGGATCAACACTAGATCCCATCCAGACCCAAATCCTCCTTTAATCATTAACAATCCTGAGAGAATTCTGTGGCAGACTTCTAACTCTGGAAAATCAGCTGCTAATAGGAGCCTCTTAAGAACAAACTCTGTCCCTGAAAACCTTGTTATCTTAGAGGATTCACAGTTTGATTTACATCATACACAGAACATCTTTAGAACTAGATCTCAAGGTGATTTAAACAAGACTGACCTTAACTTTGCATATTTCCAATAGAGCTTTAGTAGAGAAGCCTCACCTTCCACTCCTCCTGATTCCCAGCTTCTTCATCACTTTAGACTTTTCCGTAACAGGTCTGCTCAAAATCAGTTTGTTGGCCCAAGCATTTCTTCCACTCCAATCCATACTACCACTGTTTAAAACACTCTTGTTCAGCCCACTTTTACTCTTGTAAATCCACCCTTACTTCCAGCCATGGCAACATGGTATGCCCCATTAGTGTCACCACAACCTCTACTTCCCTTACCAAATTATTACCAATCTAAAATCCCTCACTTCACTGGAAAAGAGTCTACAACAACCCAACATCATGTTGATAGGATGGAAGATGCATTTGATTACATGGAGATAGAAGAAGAAACTGTGAATATGAGGATATTCACCCAAATTTTACGAGGAGATGTAAATAAATGGTTTATAAACTTACCTCCTAATAGCATAAATTATCTCCCTGCCTTTCATCAAACATTTATCAACTAATGGGAAATCAAAAGGAACCCTCTCCAAATCTAGCAGAATATAACAGTCTCAAGAGAAATAAAGGGGAGAGTGTCCATGATTACTCCACTAGGTTTAATAGTGTTTATAATGCTCTCCCACCTCACATGAAACCTCCCCAAGGCATGGCCTTGGTAAGGTATCTTGAAGGCCTTGATGCTGAAATGATTTATGAATTAAGGGGGAGAGATTACTTAACCTTGGAAGACATGTAGAAAGGAGCTTTGAGTGTAGAAGAAAACATAATCAAGAAAAGAAATAGGTTGAGATTACATAAGAGGGTAATTTATAATGATGACATACTACCCTCAACCTCAGCTTCTGACACAAAAATTGACAACCTAGTGAAGGTGATGGAAAGGATGCTTGAAAATATCAATTTAAATGAGAGACTGCCACCAAGAGAACCTCAAAACAATCAAAACAGAAATAGAAATCATAATTATAGGAGAGAAAACAATCAAGACAAGAAAAAGGAAAGCGACCAACAGATTAGACCTCCCTTCCAACAGAATTATGTAGATCAATATGAGGAAGATAGGGAGTTGGAAAGGTTGGAAGAATCTCATGTAAACTTGATTGGATCAGACAGTGGGGATGATGCTTTCCTCACTAGGGAAGAACAAGGTTTCTTCTCTGATGATCAAAATACAAGCACCTATGAAGATTTTGATGACTATAGATTGGGTTTTGAAAATGCAATAATGAAGGTACAGAAACAGTATGATCTTAGGAGCAAGGGAAGCATGGATAATTCAAAGGATAAGAACACTAACACTGCTGTCAAGAAAAATGCAGAAAACCAGCCCAAAAAGATAGCATAGAAAACCAACATTTTGGCCAATAAACCAGACTTAAACAAAGACAAAAGTGTCCAACCAGATGTTGAACAGAGTACCCCTAGCGCTTCAGCTAGTAGTCCTAACAAAACTGTCCCAATTACCAGTACGAACAAGGTTCAACAAATCAAAGTTGCTGAAAAGATTTCAATTGAAAGGGCAGATGTAAATATCAACAAGTCAATTATTCCTTTTAGCCTTGAGGGAGAGATTGCTAAGATAAAAAATTTCCATTCCCCTAGCTGAACTAGTAACCCAAGAAGTGTACAAAAACCAAGTTTTGAAAGCTTTTAACTTAGGAAGTGATACTGACACTTTGAACTTGACAGATGAAAAACCTGAGTTGTTGTTTGGTCCAGAAGTTGAAGGAAAATACCAAGAAGGGGCTGTCCCTCCCTTCTATGTTAGCTTGAACATACACGAGAAAATTTTACACAATGCCATGTTAGATTCAGGAGCTTCACACAATCTAATGCCCAAGGTGGTAATGGAGAGTTTAGGCTTAGAGATTACTAAACCATACAAATATTTGTATTCCTTTGACTCAAGCAGAGTCAAATGTTTGGGTTTAATCAAATATTTATGTGTTAATCTAGCTCAAATCCTTGCTAAGAGTCTAGTAATGGATATAGTTGTAGCTGACATTCCCCCTAAGTATGGCATTCTTTTATCAAGATCTTGGGGAGCCAAACTTTAGGGGAAGCCTTCAAATGGACATGTCTTATGCCACCATCCCTATTTTTAACCAAAACAGAAGACTATACAGGGAATCTCACATGAAGTACATGGTGAGAAACATAGACAAACCAAACAACACTCCAATATATTCTATTCAATCAAGTTTAGATTCCTTTATCTTATATAACGAAGATGAAACTACCTAACCAGATAAGGAAAACATGTACCCAATCACTTCACCAGAACGATCAAATCTTCCCTTCAATCAAATTCAAAACATTGAAAACCAATAGCAACAAGAAACTGAAAATGAGGCAAATGTACTTTGGACAATAAACTTTGATGGATCCTGTAACAAAAAAAAGTGCAGGGGCAGGTGTTTCGATTCAAAATACGAATCAAATTTTTTCATACAAATTGGATTTCCCATGCACTAAAGATATCGCTGAGTATGAAGCCCTTCTCCTAGGCTTACAATTGCTTAAGCAATTGGAAGCCCAGAAGATATCGATCTTAGGGGATTCTGAACTTATCATAAAACAAATCAAAGGAGAATACTCAGCTAGAAATCCAAGGCTTAGGGAATATTGAAATGCTGCCCTTGATATATTGAAAACCTTTGAAAAATATGAACTCATTTTCATCCCTAGAGCACTGAATCATCTAGCAAATGAACTCTCCTTCAATGCCAGCAACTGCCAAATACCTGAGATAAATGAACAAATCCGTGTAAAGATAAAACACATGCCCACTGTGCCTGATAAAGAAGATCACTGGCAAGTGTTTGAATCTGACAAAAACATAGATGATTTCTTGAAATCAGAAAATGATTTCAACATACCAATATCAGGAACCAGCCATAAAGAAAACTGTTTTTATATTGAACAAATCCCAGAAGTTGAAATGACATATTCTACTGACATAAATCATTATGAGAATCCTTTTGAAGTAGAGATAACTAACAACGCAGACCAAGAAGACTTGGAAGTCTTACTATGCAAAAATGATAAAATCCCAAGAGGTCTCACACCTTTAGAACACCTTTTTGATTTTAACGATGTAGCCAAAGAACTGAGAATGAAGCCCGTGGAAAAAAATGTAGAAGAGCATAACATAGGCAGTCTAGCAGAACCCAAGATGATCAAACTATCCATCACTCTCCTAGCTCACATAAAAATGCAATACATAGAGCTGTTCAAAGAGTTTAAAGATGTGTTTTCTTGGGAATACAAAGACCTGAAATCATATGATACCAGCATCATCCAGCACAAGATTCCCCTGAAGGAAAATCAAAAGCCTTTCAAGCAAAAACTAAGGAGAATAAATCCTCTCTTACTACCTCTAGTTAAGGCAGAGATTGAAAAAATGCATGATGTTGGGATCATATTACCCGTTAGATTTTCAGAATGGGTATCAAACTTGGTTTCTGTTAGAAAGAAAACAGGGGAAATTAGGCTCTATATTGACTTCAGGAATTTAAATAGAGCCTCTTTAAAGGAAAACTACCCCTTACCCAAGATGGACCATATAATTCAAAGGGTAGTTAGGTCAAGAAGGATATCCCTCTTAGATGGGTTCTCGGGTTACAACTAGGTGTTAGTGCTCCCAAGTGATCAAATCAAAACTACTTTTACCACACCTTGGGGCACCTTTATGTATGTCAAAATGCCTTTCGAATTGATGAATGAAAGGGCCACCTTCCAAAGGGCCATGGACATAGCATTTTATGAAGACATTGGCTATTTCATAATCATTTACCTTGATGACACAACCATTTTCTCAAAAACTGATGAAGAACATTTGATTCACCTAAGAAACGTTTTTGAGAAGTGTAGGAAATTTGGCTTGTCATTGGATCCCAAGAAGACACTCTTTGGTCTCCAAGAATGTAAATTTCTTGGCCATATAATTTCGGAAGAGGGAATCAAAATAGACCCTACAAGGATAGATGGCATATTGCAGATCAGCCATCCAAGGAGCCTATAAGAATTGCAATCTTTCATCGGAAAGATTAATTCTGTGAGGAGGTTTATTCCTAATCTTGCCAAGCTATTAAGAAACATTACAAACATGCTTAAGAAAGATGTCAGTGTAAAATGGACTTTACCAGCTAAACAATCATTCGAACTAGTCAAACAAGATCTTACTCAAACACTAGTCCTGATTAGCCCAGATTTCACCAAAGACTTTTATATCTTTTCTTTTGCATCTGAACATACAATAGCTGTAGTTTTACTTCAAAAGAATGATTTGGGGCAAGAACAACCAATATCCTTCTTTAGTAGGGCCTTAAGAGATGCTCCTATCAAATATAACATCATGGAGAAGCAAGCCTTAGCATTAGTGAAAGCATTAAAGGAATTTAGGGTCTATATTTTACACTCTCACATAATTGCTTTTGTTCCACATACTGTTGTCAAGGAAATTCTAAGTCAAGACCCTGATGGTAAAAGGGGAAAATGGATTGCAACTATTCTTGAGTATGACTTAGAGATCAGGCCCACCAAACTAGTTAAAGGGCAAGGATTACCAAAACTTATGGCTGAGTCTAACTTCCAAGCACTTGACATGAATATGGTAGATGTGTTGGAAGAAATAGAAGAATCTGCTGCTCCTTTTATTGAAGAAACATTTTTGAATTCTCCTTGGTATGCTGACATTATTTATGTGCTTTTTTATTTAAATGCCCCTCCTTCTTTGTCTAAAACTAAAGCCATATTTTTGAAACAAAAGGCTTTGAGTTTTTTCATCCTAGATGGGGTGTTATATTGGAAAAATGACGTTGGAATTTTTCTTAAATGTTTACTTGAAGATGATTCAGGGAAAATCATGCATGAGTTGCATGACGGAGAATGCAGAGGACACCTCTACTGGAAGGCCACAGCAAAAAAAATTCTTAGATCAGGTTACTATTGGCCTACCCTTTTCCCAGAAACTCAGAAGTTGGTCATGTCTTACCATAAGTGTCAAATATTTGATGGCAAGAGAAAAATTCTTCCCTTACCCTTACATCCTATCAGAGTTAAGGCACCTTTTCAACAATGGGGGCTGGACTTCATTGGGGAAATCCACCCATCCTCTTCAGCTCAACATAAGTGGATCCCCATGGCCACTGATTTCTTTACCAAGTGGATAGAAGCTATACCCTCTAGCAATGCCAATGACTCTATCATTATCAAGTTTCTTGAAACAAATATCCTATCCAGATTTGGTTGTCCCAGAAAAATCATAACAGACAATGTTGTTGCTTTTAAATATAAAAATATGGTTGACTTCTGTTACAAATACCACATAACCTTGGGCCATTCCACTGCTTACTATCCCCAAGGAAATGGATTAGCTGAATCTTCCAACAAGAGCCTCATCAGTATCATTAAAAATCTATTGGAACAAAATCAGAAATCATGGCACAGTAAACTGGTTCATGCCTTATGGGCTGATAGGTTAACTACAAAGAAATCAATAAATATGTCCCCCTATAAGCTAGTTTATGGCTTGGACGCAGTTTTTCCCACCTCGTTGGGAGTTCCAGTCATGAAGCTCCTTCAAGAATTGCAGGTTGAAGAGAATGATATGCAGAGGAGAATCAATCAAACCATCCATTTGCAGCAGACTAGAGAAGAATTTTATGAAAGAACACAGTTAGTCCAAGAAAATATGAAGAAGTTGTTCGATAAGAGGACTAAGGAAAACAATTTCCAAACTGGAAATGTTGTTCTTAAATGGGATTCGAGAAGAGAAGAGAAGGGAAAACATGGCAAGTTTGAGAACTTGTGGAAAGGGCCCTATATTATTCATGCTGAGAGGGGTCACAATGCATTTTTTCTGAAAGAATTAAATGGAGAAGACTTATATGGGGGTCCTGTCAATGGCAGGATGCTAAAGCATTACTTCTGCCAAGAGTCTTGAGTTTAAAGCATTTTATTTTTCATCATAAATATCATAGTCTAGACATTGCATTCAAAGTTGGAAAAATAAAAAATACAAAAACAAAGAAAAGAAAGAAAAGAGGGCAGATTGTAAACAACAAGAAAGGTACAGCCCCATACCAAAAAAGAGAAATAAATTCTGAAAGTGTGCAAGCTTAAATACCAGTCCTGCAAAACACACTTCTAGTTAGTCAAACAGCCTAATCTTGACTAATTAGCTTTTAAATTTACTGTTGATAGGGTAGTGAATTCGATTTGCCAAACTGTTTAATCTTGGCTTATCAGTAGGTAGATTAGGATAGAAATTAAAGGTTCAAACATGCTCAAAATCTGAACCTAAGTTTCCAAAAAGAGATGAATCAAATCTGTTTTAATTTCTGAGTCAAAAACAAAGGAATAACTGGTTCTAATCAGCTCAAAATCTGAACCAGTTGACAAAGGAAAGACAACTCAAATAAGAGGAAAAAACAAAGCTGTTAAAAAGATGAAGGAAGTGCTTTAAAGATTCAGATCCTAAACCTTCCATTGTGTTTTAAATTTTCCGCAAAATAATATCTATGTGCAGCTTGTTTTTATGCCATAGATCACAACAAGCCAAACATCTTAATCTTGACTTGACTGTTTTTAAATTTCTGTTGTAGAAATTAGTGAATAAAATATGTTGGATAGTTTAATCCCAACAGATGGTAGATTAGGTAGAGAATCATATGGGCTCAACTGTTTAATCCAAGTCCATGGAGAAATAAGGAGTAGAAATAGATTAGATTTACTGCTTTCAAAAAGAATAAAATGTTGTGAAAGAGTTTTCCAATCCAAGTGCACTCTAATGAAGAAAAAATGTTAGATCAATAGGATTGGGTAGGTAGAAAGATTGTATTGATGAAGATCCATTGTTTTTGTGGCTGCTAATATGTTTTCATCCCAGCAAAGGAAGGGCAACCCAATGGATGAGGCAACTGATCAGCCTCCCAGAGAATCCAAGTCTGAAATTATTGATGCCTTCAAAAAAGGCACCATCCCCCAAGTGGAGCCACTGTTAGCCACCTATAAATTCTGTTATATCAAGTGGTGGCTAAATGATTTTGGATAGCCTTCAAGAAACAATTTCATTACCAAAATTGTTGGTGCTTAAATTATTTTTGATAATATCCTATCCTTTGGATAATCGTCACTGTTTTTCCCCTTTTCAACTCAGAAATTCTGTTGATTTCATGAGAAAAGACTGCTGCAAAATCATCAATTTTCCCCCTCCTCCATTCAAAACTAACCTTCATTTGCTCCCCTTTTTCTCCATAAAATTCCTCTATTTTTCATGATTTCCCTTCTCCCATTTGTGAAAATCCTCTTTACATAGTTTGAAACTCATTTTTAAACTATACCAAAACCCCCAAATCCATTGAAAAACTTGAAAATTTCATGAAAAATACATATTTTTTGCATAACGGCTTAAGCCCCCTTGGGCTAAGCCTTAAACCACTTCCCCTCCATATGCCCGCACCCTAGAACCAGGTGCTAGACCCGAAGCGTAATCGCATCTGAGAAATTAAAAAGGTTTTATTGAAAGACTGCATCAAAACTTCCGATGCGATTAAGTCCCATATGTATAAACCCTGGTCCTTTGTTTTCTTTGTAAAACCAAGCGCAAAGGCCGAAGCGCTTATCGCATCGGAAAAGTTTAAATGGTTAGATTGAAAAGACCGAGCCTGAGGCTTCGATTGCGATTAGCCCTTTGTTATATACGCCCCGGGCCCATCATGTTCCATATAACTAAAGTCCCCGCAGACGGGCGCCTATTCATTTCATATATATATAACCTGCCCCCAAAGCATAAAAATTTGTATTATATTAAAACTTTGGGTTTTTTATGCATTATGAAGGGTTTCTACCAGTTTGCTTTAAAAGCAATCCCCTCCATTGATCGTAAGCCGATCAAACTTCCCGCACAACATCGCATCGCAACATTTTCATTGAGCGCATTTAACATAATGCCCCCTCCGATCGCCGATTCCCGATTCATTCTCCGCCATCGATATGATCTGTAGATCGACGGTCAGTGCTCAATCGCATCGCAAGTTTCATCGGGCACGTTTGTTTGTTCCCTCCGATTGGACATCCCTTTGATTCTTTCCCCACCATTGATCTGATCCTCAGATCAACGGTCATCGCTCAATCGCATCGCAAGTTATTTGCCAAGCGCATTAACATGATTCCTCCGCCGATTGCGATCCTTCGATTGGATCTGGACCATCCACGTGTCCAGATCAGACGGTCCTAGATCATTCCCGTATTATTTCATCACCTTCTGCCTTCCACCAAAGGGTTTTCAAAACCAATCACCACCGTTGATCATTGCACGATCGAAGGTTTCATCTTATTCATCCCTCTGCTCTTATTTGACCTTCTCTTAGCCGATGTCCACCGTTGGATGATGCCATCCAATGGCCATGCTCTCTCCCCATGTCCTTTGAAGCAGTTCACCCACAACTCAATATTTATTAATATTTTTTGTGTTTTGCAAGCGTTTAAAGGTTTATCCGTTATATTGAAAGAAAGGCCGAAGACCGGAAAAGATGTTTCCCGTGCCTTCGATTCATAAAAGGAAAACCATTCTCAAGGTTCAAGATCCACATTTCGTCGATACTTCATGGGCATTGATGCCTTGAGAGCCCTGCGTGGCCTGCACATCAACAAGACAACAACGTTATTTAAACAAACAAAAGAGTATCAGTGTTGAAGACAAAACGCGGTAGAACAAAAAGATTGAAGATAATTTGGGGATTACGGCTAAGAATGATTATCAAAAGCCTAATCCCCATAATTAAAACACAGTTAAAAGAAAATCATAAGTGTTTTATCAGACATAAAGGCCTCCAATACCACATCTGAGGCAAATTGATTCCTCTCAGCTACCACAAAGCTACCTGTGCCTCAAAGCATTCAAATAGAGGCCGAAGTTATTGTTCGAAATCAGATATTTTCCTCAACGCAGCCAAACAGTTAATTCTGCTGAAAGAATTTAATGAAAAAAATATCAGCAAAGTTACTATAACATAACGCAGAGCCTTAAAAGTAAAAAAAAGCTCCCACTGAGATTAATTCATGAATGTAAATCAATTAATACAGTAACACACCTGTAAAATTCTCCATCGAGCCCCTCAAAGGCCGAGAAGTCATTAATCTGTATTAATTGTCTTGAGAGATATTTTATCAGATCTCACCTCCTCATTCTTCTGTAAATACTTCTGTAGAAGATGAGAAATTGTTGGTTGATCACTAGTTGTATTGGAACTCTCTGAAATAATTCATAATCTGTTGAAGTTGAAGAAGAATTTGAAGTCTTGAAGCCCTGATGATGTTGTTGCATGCTTGTTACTGTGAAGGCTCTATCATTGGATCCATGAGCTTGGCTGTTGGTGAAGTATTCTGAACTGTTTTATGTTTTCCCCTGTTTTCATTATGTTCCATAATTTCTTACTACAGTAGGTTGAAAGTTTTAGGCTAAGAAATGACTCCTGGAAGCACATTAGACCTGTTCATCCTTCACTGTTTTATGTTTTCTTCTGCTGAAGTATTTTAGAGACTTTAATCTCTCTCTTTAGTCTTCATGCTTTTTGATTTCCTTAATAGTTCGAATAGTTGGTTTCAGCATGATTTATGGTTTTCCCTGCTTGTCTGCTGCCACTTAAAAAACTATTATTGAAGTCTCCTTTTGAAGTTTCTTGTTTACAGTGAGTCAAGGAGGTCTGTTCTGATCTTGCCCTTTATCCTTGCTTAAACAGTTGTCTTAAAGGTCTTTGTAGTTGTAATCATAGATGTGTTAGGTGTTCCCTCTTCTATGAATACAATTATCAGTGAATCTTTTATGTTTTCTAAGTCATTTGAAATAAAATCTTTGAGAAAATAGGGTGTTCCCTGAATCTTAGATTTCATTTTAAAAGTTGTTTTGAAATCATTGTTTGCTTAAAGGTGTGATTTGTAGAATTCATGGTTAGCCCTGTCTATCAAATGGCTCTTTATTGTTCATATTGTGTTTTCAAATTCCTTTTGTTGAGAATAAAACTTCTCTTTCCAAATCATTGATGTCCATCTCATTCCAAAAACCAAAGGATCCTGTGGCCAAGTTAGATTTTCCCTATGATATCCCATATTCGTTGATGAGTATGTTATGACCTCTTATTGACTCCATTGCCCAATGAACTAGATTTTTATCCTTTCTATATATCTTTCCTAGACCTTTCATGTTCTACTGTATCAATCCAACCAAACAAACAATCAAACACCTACCCTTAATAACTAGTCTAAAATCCATACTTTAAGCACACAAGATAAACTTTTGCAAACAAACATTTGAGAGATCCCTCTCTGAGAAGAGGAGGACTAGATCCTGTAACTCTAAATATTGGTTCTGATGTTGCCTTGTCTTTCGATTTTCCAAACTATCAAAACATGGGACACCAACAAAAGAAACTTGGCATAAAAATAATTTTTGTTTATGGAGATTCTGAGCTTGTCATAAAGCAGGTGAAAGGATAATATCAAGCAAAGAATCCACGGATGAGAGCTAATAGGAATGCAGTCTTGGATATCTTAAAAATTCTTCCTGAATGTACATTGGCAGCGGTACCAAGAAGTCAAAATATCATTGCATATTTGCTTGCCATGGTAGCAAGTAATCTCAAAATTCCGATGAACTCAAGTAATAAATTTGAAATTCATGTCAAACATAGACCTAGTGATCCTAATAACTTAAGGTATTGGCAAGTTTTTTAGATGACAAAGAAATTAATAGATTTTTTCAAAATGAAGGAAATTTCAAAGGTGCTTTTATTGATGGTGTTTGTAATTCTGATGATTAAAACATAGAGGCCAATCAAATTAATGTTTTGCAGCTGAAGGATAATATTATTCCTAGAGGTCTCATACCTTTAGAGGAACTGTTTGATCAGGATGATGTGGCGAGAAAACCAACATTGGTTCCCACTGAAAAGGGTGTGGAAGACATAAACATTGAACATCAGATAAGCCCAAGATGGTTAACCTGTCTAAGACATTGTCTCCTGAAGAAAAATATAAGTACATCAAATTGTTATCTGAATTTTCTGATATTTTCGCATGGGATTATGCAGATTTGAAAGTCTATGAAAAAAATATTATTTAGCACACTATTCCCATAAATCCGGATAAAAAATATTTCAGAAAGAATTTAAGAAGGATAAATCCAAGACTATTTCCATCCATCGAGAAAGAGGTAAACCGATTGTATAAATCTGGTATCATTGTTCCAATTAGATTTTCCGATTGGATTTCAAATTTGGCTCTGGTAAGGAAAAATACCGGAGAGATAAGGTTGTGCATTGATTTTTGGAATTTAAATAAAGTGTCTTTGAAGGATAATTACCCTCTTCCTAAGATGGACCATATTCTGCAAAGGGTAGTTGGAGCATCACAGATGTCACTGCTTGATGGTTATTCAATTTATAATCAGATTTTGGTACATGAAAAAGACTAAGATAAAATTTCTTTCACAAGACTACAGGGAACCTTTTAGTATGTCAAAATGCCATTTGGACTCAAGAATGCAGGGGCTAATTTTCAGCCGGTAATGGATATAACTTTTTCTAATGAGAAGGATGTTTTCTTAGTGGTGTATTTAGATTATTTGATGGTGTTTTCTGGTTCTAATGATGAGTATTTACATCATTTAAGGATTTTTTTTCAGAAATGCAGAGATTTCAGAATTTCTATGAATCCGAAAAAGAGTCTTTTTTCCATGTAGGAAGGAAAACTCCTTGGTCACATAATTTACAAATATGGAATTCACATTGATCCTTCTAGAGTGGAAGCAATTCAACAAATAGATTTTTCACGCAATAAAAAGGAGATACAAGCTTTCAATGGTAAGATGAATTTCTTACACAGATGGAGCATTTGCGTGAGTTGATTAATATGTTGAATAAGGACAACAATGTAAAATGGAATAATTATGCTATGAAGTCTTTCAATTTGGTAAAGCTTGATTTGACTACAACCCTTGTTTTGGTTAGTCCCGATTATACTTGTGACTTTATAATATTTTCATTTGCATCTGAGCACACCTTGGCTACGGTTTTGATGCAAAAGAAGGATCAGGTTGAGCAGTCCATTGATTTTTTTAGTCGAGCCATTAGAGATGCTGCTTTTCGATATAATATTATTGAGAAGAAATCTTTGGCCTTAATCAAACATTTGAAGGATTGCCGAGTCTATATTCTACATTCACACACCATAGCTTATGTTCCAAATGCAGCTGTAAAATAAGTTCTCATGCAGACTGATTTGGAAGGAAGAAGAGGTAAATGGATAGCATTGATGATAGAGTATGATCTCGAGATCAAGCCCACCAAGTTGATCAAGGGACATGGGTTAGCCAAACTCATGGTTGAATCCAACTTACATGCTCTAGACATAAACGTTATTGCAGTAATGTCATATGATGAAGAAGAGGATCCTCTAATATAGGAATCCGAAATGTTTCTCACTTCACCATGGTATTCAGATATAGTGTGTGTTCTTCAACACTTATGTCCTCCTCCTAGAATGTCAAAAAGTAAGGGTAGGTCTTTGAAATTAAAATTTGCTAAATTCTACGTTCTAGGTAGTGCCCTTTATTGGAAAGATCCAGGAGCTATTCTTTTAAATTTTTAGTTTAAGATGAAGCTAAGCATGTAATGAATGAATTCCATAGGGGAGATTTTGGAGGCCACTTGATCAAGAGATCATGTCCAAGTTATGAAAATTGCTAAAAAAATGGAAGCGCTAATAAGTGGTTGCAATCTGAATGACCAGAAAGGTCTTGTCACTGTGATTCTAGCGCCGTGAACGATTCTCAAAACTGAGGTCGTAAGCAGAAGTTATTGAGGTTTGAAATCTTCTAGTAAACTCTAAAATATGTTGACCAAGTTTGACTTTGTTAAATTTGGAAAAAAAAGAATATTCCTCAGAATATGCCATGAAGGGCGAATTATTTTATAACAAGTGGCAATTGTTGGTTGGAGGTTGGGTTGACTTTGGGGATTTTTGGCCTATCATGGGCTGCAACGTGGCAGGCTTGGAGGCTGCCACGTGGCCCTAGGTCAGAGATAGATGGTCTAACAAAAATTTTGCATAGTCTACAGGATTCAAAACCGAGTTGACCCACTACCAGCACAAAGGCCCGACTGGCCCGTTTGTGTGTTAGTTTTTAATCCATATGGCACATGGGTTTTATTTTTTGTTTGAATTGTTAATCGACAGAAAAAAATATAAGGGCTAGCCCTGGTAGCATAAGACCGACGTGCTATAAACCTTGGCCTTAAAGGCCTTAACCCGCGGGCAGACAATGGTTATGAAAATCCGTAACCCATGTGACAACATTTTTAAAACATTTATTGTAATGACTTTTGTAATAGTTATGATGCGGTTTCCAAGGCAGTTTGGGCAGTGGTCTCCATGTGACCGCCCCACTTAACATTTATTTCCAGTTCAAACTGTCCACCTAATTTGGGGAGTGTTTCCGCCAATTTCGGGAATATGCCATTTTTATCGGCTCTAACTAGAGTTCCTCCAGTTTTGGAGGAGATTTTCAAGGGATATTGGGAAAAATTTGTTTTAGGCCATAAATTCCTCTTTATTGAACCAAATTGGGTGAAAAAATAGTCAATTTTGGGTATTTTCGACATTCTGAGCAGTTTGGCATAGGTTTTAGGTCGAAAAGAGGTCATATTCAACATTTTTAGCTTTCAGGAAGATCAAGAAGCCATCGGGGCCATCATGGAGAAGAAAGTTTTTCCTATTGAGGCTTATTTTCACTTGTACTTACATTTTGAGAAAATTAATACATGAGGGACATGCCATTAGGAGCTGGACCAGCAGATGTAGCCCAGGAGGGGTGAAATGCTTCAACAATTTTATGAGTAATGTGCTTTGTGAACTTTATTTCTCTGTTCTTTACTGTTATACAATGATAAACATTTAAAATACTTAATCAATCCTCACACATAAATCTGTTTAACGAAGCCAGAACTATTTTTTTAACCTGAAAATTAAGGAGAACCTTATGCACACATTATTATTACTGTATGGATACTTAGCAAAACATAACTAATACAATCCATTCATATAAAGTTGGTATCATAGCAAGAGTTCTACTCGCTATATTTTTCTTGTGAAAGGTTTGTTTAAATGTTTGCAAATTTTTTGATGCTTACTAGGTTGAAGCTTAAGAGAGGAGAATGCCAATTGGTGAGGACTTATAGTAATCCTCAGCCAAGGAGGGCAAGAGTGCTAGTATCTCCACCTTCAATTTCACCTCCAAGAGAAGCAGAAGAAGCCATAAGCATGTCTTCAAGGGAAGGAAAAATCCATGAAGAAATTGATCCCAAAGAGGAAGAAAGGGTGTTTAGAAAAGCATTCCTTGATTTGACAGGAATGGTGAGAGTCCTTTATCACGAAAGGAACGAAAGGCTTGAAGGAGAAGGATCCAAACTTCACAAGGAAGGAGAGGGATCGTCAGGAGGCCATAATGACGAAGAGAAATCCAAGAAGGGTAATGGAGGAAATGGAGACAGTGGAAAGTTTCCACCATCACCCTCATCTTCATCTTCATCAACCTCTACATCATATTTAGTACATCATTCTCACAAAGTCAAGAACGCGGGTAAAAGTCCCTTTCTTAAACTTGATGTTAAGTTTGAATTGCCAAAGTTTGATGGTGAAGTAAATGCAGAAGAGCTAGATAATTGGATTAGGCAATTAGAGGTCTATTTGAGAATTCAAAATTTTCATGATGACGAAACAAAAATCCAATTAGCTTCATTGAGAATGGAAGGTGTAGCACTTGTTTGGTGGGAAGCCAAAACAAAGGAGGAGATCAAAAAATATGGTAAGATTATCTATCATGATCTGATTTCATTTCTGTAATTAAACAACAGTTTTATCCATTAGCTCACATGCATAAAGCCATAATGGATTGGAAAAATTCTAAAATGTTCAAGTTTATACCCAAGATTTTAGAAGAAGAGCTCTTTTACTAGGAATTGATTTGCATAGCCAAGACACTTTACTCAAGTATATAGGAGGTTTGTGTTTGGTCTCAATCTAGTCTCCTAAACTGAGCTCATTTAATTGTCAACCAGGATTTGTAAACTGCTGAAGTGAAGTGTACTGTATGTACCTAGGTACTTGTTTCCTAATGCGTCGTGTGTAGTGTTTTGTGATGTTTTTGGTCTTTTGTGATGATTTATGATGTTTTTGGTCTTTTGGTGGTTTTATGTTCACAAGAAAGATGACTAAAAAGCTGATGGAAGGAAGCTAATGATTAGAAACAAAGTGAAACCTAATTGGTTGATGACAAATGACTGATACAAATGCAATACTTAAAACAGAATCAAATCTAAACTATGACCAATTAGAAACAAAGCTTGATAATGACTTTTAAGCAAATGATTCAAAACACAAACTAAACTTGTCAAATTCTTTCATCAAAGGCATTTGAGAGAGAGCTTGAAACATGGTCAACTAAGCATGCAAATCTTCCTAACTAAACAGTTTAAACAACTAACTCATAATGATGCAACATCTTGTCCTTGATTAGATATTTGTTGAAGTATGTTTGGAGTAAAACATTGATATCATCATAAGATT
>JAXQQM020064374.1:0-58669 GCA_034641835.2 Pinus albicaulis
TCTTAATGTACAATGGGACAACAATATTTATACGTGAGAATCAAGTATAAATCAGATTAAATACAGAATATAACATATAATCATCATGCACATAGACAACATATATAATTGGAAACCCATAAGGGAGAAAACCACATCTTATTATTGTTGTGATGCAAAGGCAAGCTCCAACTCCCTCTCACCACTAATTTTTTGTAGGCTCCAACCTACCAGAGGCTACTACCTCAATTATGCAAGCTACAACTTGCAAGGAACCTCTAACTCCCATCTATTTTTTGCAGGCTACAACCCACAGGAGGCTCCTACCTCGGCCAGCTACAGCTGGACATCTATTAAGCTACAACTTGATATGGAAGCATCAACTTTCTCACACTACAATGAAAACACATGCTGATTTACCTGGATATCATCTCTATTCTATTCCTTCTTCACTATTGTCCTCCACCCTTCATATCTGCCTTATATCATCTCTAGATCTACACAGCTTCTCTGTCTCCCCTGCTCTTTTTTCTTCTTATTCTTCCACTCTCTAACCTCTATAAGCATATTCCAATAACATCATTTATAGAGATCACCTCATAGTTGTTTGCATTCCATAGGAATATGAAATGGCTTGGTATGGCTCTTGCCTTCCCACCTTCTTATTTTGCAAACTCGGCCACATTCGGGGATGTTACAATACTATGTACTCATTTCAATATTACATTGGAGTTTTTCTTTGCCTACCAAAGACTTTCCTTTGCATCACAAATAATATAAAAATAATAATACATTTTCATTTATAATCAATTATTTACTCAGCCCATCAGTTTTTCCGCTTTGTTGTGCGTTTGGTCTCTTCTGCTTGTTGTCCTTGTGTCTTTTCTCTTTCTGTCGTTTTATTCCAGCTTTGCTGCATAATTGCCTTGCTTCTTCTATTACATGTGCCTTTTCTGTCGCGTTCAACCTTTTCATTTTCCTTACTACTGCAACATTGTTCTGCACGAGTTCATGTTCCTTTCTTATACGTTTATGCCATTCCTTTGTGACCTATGGGATATGGCCCACATATAACTCCCTTTATACCCACAACAGATTACAAATACGAGCTTTAATTAGCATACATACGTTTAAACGATCAACAACACATATATATTTAACATACATACGATTAGCAATCAATAGCATGAAATTTATAATATGGTGCATATAACATGCATGGAACAAGGGCTTATAGGGTCCCACAACACGGTGACCAAACACATCGCATTGCTTTTCGCTTGCTCGTAAGTTTTAACATTTTTCAATAAACGCATCTCCTATTTTCTGCGATATGTTATCACATCATATCACATCCAACTTACCGTGCGTACCCTTAAGTACAAACCATAAAATCTACGGTGTGTGCTTATGTGCAATGCTGACACATGGTATCCCCTCGGCGCATCACATATTCCAATCTTTACCGCATCACAAACAATTTAACTTATCGCGCGATGCCTTATCTCTATCCTCTATAATTTGTGATGTGCGATTTTGCAATTTTCCGTTCGCCGTTGGTACGTACCCAAGATCTAACGGTCCTCATACGATCGCACTTCGCACTTTATAAGATTTACTTTATGGTTTACCCTCTATTTCTTGCGACTTTGTGATATTGTTCGGTCTTGACCGTGTCCCTTCTTCGATTCGCATTCTGGCGGTTAACTTACCTTGCGACGCCTTAACACTTACTCGCTATACTTTGCGATTTGCGATTTGCGCTTTTGATCTCCGCTGATGCGATCATCACCGTTGATCTGCCCATATCTACGGTTCTTTTTGCTGCTTGCAATTCGATTGTATTTCTGCTCTGCTATGACTTAACCAAGCACATAAGAGGTGCTCAACTATGAAGCACTTTGCACAACGGAATATAAGAGAAAACAGATCAATAATAGTACACAAGATTTATGGCCCAAAATTACGTTTCTCATTAGTCGATCAATAAGAAAATACTAGAGCTCCCCAAACCAGGGATTATGGCCCTTTACAAACCCTAATACAATGCTATAATACTCGGTCAAATCTTTCACCAAAATCCTAGGGCTGAGACCTAGTCCATCAAGTCCTCATCTGCCCAATAAATGAATACAATCAGCTCTCCTTTGCCTAAAAATCGCAATCAGCAAGTACTTAGTTACCTAGGCTGTTCCTTTAGCCCACTGACCTCAATACCACTACTGTCCTTGCTGTAGCTCTTGCCCTTTGGTTGCTACAGTCTTCCTTTGTTCATAGGTTCTGCTCCTTTAGACTTCAGGTCAACTTCCTTGTAGCCTTTGCCGAATCCTTTAGGCTTATGGTTACCAATCACTAGCAGACTGCTCCCTTTAGCCTACTGTGCTGCTGTTCAGTCTTCCTTAGCAGCCCCTTAATCACTTTCTTAAGTCTTGGGCTTATCTCTTCATCCCACAGACAACTTGCTGTAGCAATTTCACAGCCCTTATACACTGAGCCAACCCTCGTCTAAGCTCTGTTCAGTCCTTGGTCAACTCAGAAAAATCTGCTATCACAATTCTCTACCTTGGCCAGCCTGTTTCTTACTTACTGAAGCCCTAACCAGTCCTTCTAGCCTCCTGTCCAGCAAACGGTTTACTTCCAGCAGCATTCTAACCTCTCAGCCTGCCTTGGCCTTTAATTCTGCGGCCCTGGCCTGCGCAGAACAGACCTCTTGATGGCCTTAACCAGACGCTTAACTAGCCTCTGCCAGCCCAAAATAACCTCGATAGACCTCAGCTCTCATTTAGCTTGACAGAACTCTGCCTTGGCTCCTGTGGAACAGATAGTCTTCCAAACTCGGCTTCCTGGGACAGATATCCTTTTCTTCTTAGGCTGTGGCTCTCCTTAGGGTTTGATTTTTCTCTCCCAAGATGAGTCCTTCCATCTTATGATTTGACCTCTCCATTGGTCTCTATATATACTTGTTTAAGGGGTGGAAACCCCAATGGTCATGCCGCTTGGCCTTGCTGGCCGTCCTGAGCCTACTTGACTCAAAATCAAAATAAATTCACTTTGTTTTAATTCCACTCCTTTGGATCAAAACTCTCAAACTTGGGTACGTTGCCCAACAAACTCCTTTTTGTGGGTTTTCTCCACTTGGAAATACCTTCCGAGCTACCCAAATTTCAACACACCCAGCATGCCCTTAGAATCTTACTTGAAAAGTCTAAAAATGCAAGTACATTAAGCTTCAGTGACATATATTTGAGTGGATTTTTCCTTGTCTTTTTCGGATTGTTATTTCTGATTTTTGAATCATTTTTCTTATTTCTTACAAATTCATTTTTTTTGTTTCCCATAGTCTCGGAAAGTTCAACGGTACAATATTTCTTCCAGATCTTATGGATATTGCCATATTCTTGCATATGCATACCGTAATGTGTTATAATGTGATTACGTGTGCAGTCCATATATCCTATGGAGCAGAAATTTGGATCTGTATTACCTAATATATAGGCCAAAAGGAACTTGGACACATACAGAAACATTTAAGACAATACAGTCATGTTAGAATTTGCAACTTATTATATTAATATCCATCTCTTGATCTTTTCATCTCTTGATCTTCTACATCTGGATTGCTAATACATGATTCACAGATTTGCGATTTTTTCAACTTTGATCTTCTTTATATCCTGTGCAGGAAGATTCCATGAGTAAGGTTTCGTCTTCACAATTAGCTACTCCTACACCAGGGATATCTTTGAAGGGTGACAGATCTCCGTCTGTTACACCACCGGAAGCTTGGGGTGGAGATCTACCGACTGATAGATTCAACTTGCGTCAACAGTCTGTTCATAATATATCAAGATTTGCCTCTTCTGCACCTTCAGATTCCAATAGTATTTTATCAGGGACAGTCTCTTATAACCCTCAGGATACTTTACCATCTACCACCTCTGGTACAACAGACTTCTCTGCAAATATGAATTTTAATACTTCTCAAGTGACAGGAGTGGAGTTTCCAAACATAGAGAATGCTGGGACTTCTGAAATTTTGCCTGTTATTCCAGTGAGTGGAATCTCATCTGCCTTGGGATCAAAAAGCATGATAGTACCATCAATTAGTGAAACTTCCACATCATTACCTATGGGGCTACCAAGGAGATACATGGCTTATGTTGACAGAAAAGCAAATGCAAACTTGGCCAGAGGTGTTTCTTTCTCTGGTGATGGAGCATTGCCAAATGCAGGTTCACCAAAACAAAAGAAAACAGGTACAGAGAGGAGGGAGGAGAAAACAGGACCGGATGCTCCTTCCGATGGCAAAAAGGACTCTGAAAATGCTATGTTCTCAAGATCAGATGTAACTTCAGCTACAATATCATCTTCTATACCAGCTAATGTAAGTATGTGCTTCTACAGTATTGGAAATATTCTCACGAGTATGTCAGTGAGAGATTTGTTTGGCTGCTTGTTGAGAATGAAGTAGATGAGAACTAACTATGTAGATGCAATTTCCCTCATTGCAGATTATTTAACCAGAACATTTTATGTTCAATTTTGTTAAATTCAACAGCAATATATGAAAGAAAGATTCCATTTCCAAGCTGAATTGTTCGATTCCTTTACATCTTTATTGTAGTACAGAATTGTGACAAAATTGGTGAGTGAAGACAAAAATAGATCTTCACCTTTTCGTGACCCTAGCCTAGAATAAGCAGACTTTTCAAAATAAATTATCACCAAGGGCACTGTAAATAACCTAGTCCTAAAGAAGCTGCCAAAAAATAAAAATAAATGAAGCATTTTTATTGGTCAACATTTATAAAGCTTCATCTTAACTAACTGCAATTCATGCAAACTGTTTGCATGCCTTGTTTCATCATTATTTCATGTGCTAGATTTGCTCAATTAATTTCCTAAACGTTATTGTCAATTTAAAGATGTTTCAGATGCTGCTTATGAAATTTCTGCCCGGAGATTGCTCTGATTTTAATGCAAAACAGAAATTTCACCTCTTTGACTAAAGGCTTCCCAGATCTTAACCTCATGAATTCTCAGGCTTAGGACTGTTGTGAAATATCGCATAAAGCAGCAGCAGAAAGAGTACAATATTTCACTTCAAAACAGTCCATATTTCTAGCAATTCAAGAAGAAAAGATACCAAACAACTTTGATAAGTTCCAGCTTTCTAGGGCAACTTATCCAAGGTGTTTGGTATCTTTATCCAGATTTCTAAGGAAACTTATCCCACATAAACCATCTTTGAAAATTCAATTTTGTAGCAATTTTAACAACATTGCAACAACAGGTATAACAGCAGCAAAACAGCCTGTTAGATTCCTCAATGAAAATTTTACATCATCCAACTAATGTTCTTTTACTAGCGTCAAATCATCAAGACATATGTAGCTGTGCAGAACAAATCATGAAGAACATATATGGCTGAAAGTAAAATCTGGAAAATGCATGAGTTTGGGACAGTTGAAAACTTCATGTATATACTCAAGATGAAGTACATGTACTCACCCAACCCCTCTCTCAAGGCTAGTACAAGCTCACTATCTCTCCAAAATACAAGTTAGGGAAAACATGAAAACTTTAGCTTAATCAAGGAGCTCCAATATGCAAGATCACTCCAACATATTCTCCAAAGCAAGATGTCCTCTTCTTTCTTCTCCAACAAAGCTATCCTAGGGTTTTATCACAAAACCATAATCTCTAAAGGATAAACCCTAACCCTAGACCTTAAAGATGCTCTAATAAAACTCCAAGAAGACCAGGACATACTGTTGGAAATACTGAGAGGGCGGGGTGTGGGGAAGGTGAATCAATATTTCTTTTAAATTGTTATCTTATACCAGTTAAGATCACTTAGTGAAAACAGAACACAAGATGTACAACAAAAGAATAATCTTATTAATAAGAATCGCGAGGACTCCAATTATCTTTTACAACAATTCAAGTTCCAATTTGTACAATCACACTTATAAATTCTTTAGGGCTCCAACCCTAGATGATGACACCAATCTTCTATTTCAAACCAGGCCCCAACCTGTACTATCCCAAGCTCCAACTTGGTCTACTTGAGGACTCCAATTCTCTCAACAATTTAGGCTTTGACCTGTTTGGTATACTGTTGGAAATACTGAAAGGGCGGGGGGCGGAGAAGGTGAATCAATATTTCTTTTAAATTGTTATCTTATACCAGTTAAGATCACTTAGTGAAAACAGAACACAAGATGTACAACAAAAGAATAATCTTATTAATAAGAATGGTGAAGACTCCAACCCTAGATGATGACTCCAATCTTCTATTTCAAACCAGGCCCCAACCTGTACTATACCAAGCTCCAACTTGGTCTACTTGAGGACTCCAATCCTCTCAACAATTTAGGCTTCGACCTGCTTTTCCACATGTCTCCAACCTTGTGTGAGGACTCCAATCCTCTAGGGCTCCAATCCTCTGCTTCAAGATGGTTTTAGTGTTGCTCAAGGACTTGCACTATCTTCTTGAACAAGTCCTGAAAACAACTCGAAGCTCTGCTTCAACAAATGCCTCAAATAGTCTACGAAATGCTTTAGGGGCTAGTTCATCAAGGTCATCTCCAAGTCTAGTATGTGTCTCCAGGGCTCTTCATGTCTGCACAAACAATCTTTTTTAAAGCTATTTCATCAGGTCTTCAACAATGCTGCTCCAAAGGTTTCTTCAATAGCCTGCAACAGGTTTCTTTCAAGCTGCTTCCATAAGTCATCAAGAGGTCTTCAACAGTTCCATGGGAATACTTCAAATGTTTCAGGGAATGTCTTTAACAATCTTCAACAAGCGTCTCAAATCTACTTTGTAGCAGCAATGTTGTAGCTTCTTGTACTTGAAAATGTAAATACTCAATTGTATTGTAAATAACATTTTTTATTAGTAAGATGAATGTACAAGGGTGAATGAATGTTACAACGAGGTCTTGATTATATACCTATGTAGATGCCCCTTGCTATTTAACTAATCACAATTTAATTGATCATTATTATGATTATATATTATTAATATTTATATAAATTATATTCATAACATTGCCTTCCTCTTCAGAAAGCTTTGTCCTTCATGTTGCACACTTCAATTCTGCATGTAATAATTTGTCAATATTTAACTAATCACAATTTAATTGATCATTACTATGATTATATATTATTAATATTTATATAATTTATATACATGACATTGCCTTTCTCTTCAGAAAGCTTTGTCCTTCATGTTGCACACGTCAATTTTGCGTGTAATAATTTGTCAGTAGTACTCTTGAGCTTTATCCATTTTCCCTTTGATTTTTTTTATTAAATAATTTTTTTTATTATTATTATTTTATTTTACTTATTATATTTATTAGTTAATTATTTAAAATAAAAAATAACTTTATAAAAACATATTATAAAGAAACTTTATAATATTATAAAGTTACTTTATTATTGCTATAAAGTTTTTTGTTATATTTGTTTTCTTATTATGTGATGCCTGGTTTCGTATAGTCGTGGCCGTACATTTGTTTGGTGTTGGTTTATTGTTCTTGAGAAGGACTAGAAAATGAAACCTGTCGTCCGCGTACTGTAACCCTCGTCTACGTACAGAGTTCTGTAACGTACGGGCGTCCATACCGCCTGGGCAATTTTATTATGGAATACTTCCCGTCAAAATCAACATGGCAAATTGGGAAAAATAAAGTGGTACCATTATTAGTTATACGATCCTTCGAAATGTTTACAGCAATGCTTACGACAAGTAAGGTTGGACTGGGGAGCCACGCTGAATATGTTGTGTATTCAGATAATCTGAGTCTTTGCGGTGAGGGCGGTCGTGTAACCAATCCAATTATTAATCAATATGCAGCTAATCGTATTTCTGGATCCTATTGGAGAAGTGACCAAAGCAACCCAGATGGAGAACGCGTTGAAGAGTTTTCACCTACTGCGTATATTAAATTACGAAGGCATGTTTCAGTGTGATCATTGGGTAATTGGGTATTTTCCCCTTGCTATTGCCCTTAAATCGATGCCAAAGTAGGAGTTCCAGCCGATTGTACATTTCTACATCTACAAGTTGCATCTACTCTTTCCTGTAAACATGGTGGACTATGCTTCGAAGATTGAACACAAAAACAAAATTCCAGTACACGGCGTGTCATCCTAATGCCACAATTCACAATATCCACGCTGTTCCTTTGTCCTGAGCTGATTAAAACATGGCTTATGAACAATATCTTCAAAGAGATCCATTATGGCCCTTGCTCTAGTTGAACTCTGACCAATATCTTGATGCATATGAAAATAAATCTCAACTGCAGAGTTTTCCTCTGATTTATTCTTCACATTTGCATTCTGGAGTAGGCTAATGCCAGATGGCAGCTTCGGGATTTTCTCTATATGCCACGACTCAGATGGAAAAACTATTGCCGAAAATAATACTTTGAACATATTTGCAAGAGAAATAGCTTCATCCTCCAATAAGTTACTGTGACGGAGACCTTCAATATAAATCTGGCTAAAAAGTTATGGGATAAAAGTTATCAAGTCTGCTAGAGTCAGTGAAAGAAGACAAGATGGTTTGTTGTCCATGTGCCAAAAGTCTTTTTGCAAAATCTGTAGTCTTAAATATGCTGGATGTGTTAAGGGTTAAGTTGCACGAAACGGGTTAACAGAAACGAGTTTCTGAAACGGGTACGGGTACAAAACGCGACCTCCTCAAATTTTGGAAATGGGGAAACACGATATATATATATATATATTAGAATTTAGGACATTTAAGAAATGTTATGTGAAATCATAAAACATACATGATAAATTATAATTTATTACATTCAAAGCATAAACTATAAGTCTCTAAATTTACATCACATTACACTTTGCACAATTAAAAAAATAATATATAACACAAACAAAAAAAACAAAAAAAAACAAGTTAAAGCGACGGAAATGCGGTTGTACGGCTTGGAAACGCGTTTCCGGCCGTACTGGGCACGTTTCCCCAATGAGAAACGACCCAATACAGACCGAAACGCATTTCTAGGCCAAACGGTATGACGAAACGCGTTTCCGTTTCGTTTCTGGGCTGAAACGGAGCCTAGACCCACGTTTCCAGCAACATAGGTTAAGGGTTTCAAGTTGGTGTTCACAGTTTCTTTCCATGTCTTCCTTCATCACCTCAATACAATGTGCAACTGGTGTAAAGGTTGTCAAGAATTTTAGAGTTTTTTATGCTAAAACTGGTAGCTTTTCATTAAACCCGAAAATATTTAACTCAAGCTTGTCTCCTAAAATAGAAAATGTTGTTTCCAATCTAGCAATGTCTTCCCGACAGAGTGCCTCGTTGAGCGCATCCCAGAGAAGGTTCACATACAACTCACTGAGTGAACAAGTCTTTATGCTTTTATAAGGCTCTTTTAAGGTTACCAATAAGTATGTATGTGGAACATTAAATGTTTAATCTAGTTTATACCAAATCTTGATCAATGGATCATCAATAATACCTATTGGCTTTCCCATTGTGTCATCAATGTTCAAGACAGTTAACTTTTAATTAAAGAATCACATCGAATGAAATCATTTTTAACTGGTAAATGTATAGATGGGTCTATAATAGGGGAATTTTCCCAAGCTTCTATAAGAGTAGACAAGATATTTTAAATACAGTAGGTTACACCAAACCATGGTTCAAGATGGACCTCTGAAGACTGGCAATCAAAAGATTTTGTCAATATATCAACTCTCATATTATGAGGATTGAAGAAGCTTGGCGTATTTTCTACCAATTTAGGATCCGATATTTCAATGCATAATCTCCATATGTGATATGCTCTTCCGGGTATACCAACAAACTTGCTGCAAGCCCTGCTGCATAGTCATCTTCACCACCAACAAACTTGCTGCAAGCCCTGCTGCATAGTCATCTTCACCATCATACTCTGTAATTGACATAACCTCTTCCTGATCGTCTAAGGAATGTAGTGATTCTTCATCAATATTTTATGTAGAATCATTTTCTTCCTCTTTTTCATCTTCAACTGTCATAAACCCATTTTGATTTTCAGTCTCATTTATGTCACAATGAGGAGTTCCTAATTTATCATGTTCAACATCGCTTTCCAGGTTAGAGCATTCTTTATTGTTAGTCTCTTTCATGTCAATGCCAACTTCCATTGTAGGTGTTGAATATGGTGTTTTGAAAAACCTTCAATGATTCTGTAAATGATCTTTCTATTTGTTGTAATGATTCTTGAATTTCACTTAACAACCCAATTTTAGATTTAAGAGATTCACTTAATTCCATGATTTTAGTACCTAAACTCAATGGTAGATTGTGCAACGGATAGCGTCCAAAGGATTGAATACCTCTGATACCACTGTAACAACAATACTGTAGCTTCTTGTACTTGAAAATGTAAATACTCAATTGTATTGTAAATAATATTTTTTATTAATAAGATGAATATACAAGGATGAATGAATGTTACAATGAGGGGGTGCTTATATCCCAAGGCAGATGCCCATTCATGAATGGGCATGTCCTTTAGACATGCCTTTTCTATTTAACTAATCACTACTTAATTAATCATTACTATGAAAATATATAATTTATATTTATTCGCATTTATTTTATTTTTTATATAAATTATATTCATAACATACTTCCAATGCTCTGTTATAGCTTTAATAGGATTCAAAAATTCTGCTCCAAAGATAGAGTATACACCAGATCTGCTATGTAATCTGCTTCAATTATAGATTCAGGTCTTAAGTCTGCTCTAACACTGTACAAAAGCAACTCTTCAACGATGGCTTCAAGGTCTGCACAATAGGTACTTACAAACTGCTCAATAGGACTTCAGAAGTGTCTCCAACAATAGGTGCGTTGCACAAAAACAACTCTTCAACGATGGCTTTAAAGTTTAAAGTCTTCCCAATAGGCATTTTACAAGCCGCTCAACAGGACTTCAAGAAGTATCTCCAACAATAGGTGCGAATGTCATACGTTCCTCAAACCACAGTTCTGAAATTTAGGTCACAGATTCGATTTCAAAGCACAGATTTGAACTTAGAAAATTTCTGCTACAGGAATCAATATTGCAGACCACACTTTGGCCGAGCTCTGAGGCAAATAAAGACTGAGGAGTGCTTGAAGATAGGTTGGAATATCTTGTAGTAAAAGAGCCGAGTTTTAGTTCAACAAGAAGGTTGACATAATACTCTGAATTGATCGGAAGATGCCACAAAATCAATAGAAACCGCCCAGAAAGACTTTACCAAAAACCAGGGATAAACTTCACATTTTTCTCATTTAACCAGTTCTCAAGTTCATGTGATATGAGCCCTAAAAATTTTTGTTTAAGACCCGAGCTCCTCTCTGTAATTCCTTGACCGAATTCTTTTCAAAACAGGTCAAAGTATTTCTTATTTATATTAATCAACTTCTTGAACAATTAAGTTTGTTTGGGAGAGCCGACTTTTAGTATATCTGTGTGCAGTTTTTAGTTTATTATTTATTAATTTGACTTGATACCTAGGTTGCGAGAAACGCGGGTCGTTTCCTCAAGGAAACACAATTGAAACGCGAAAACTCATTTGGTACGCCCTGGAAATGCGTTTTAGGCCGTACTGCCACATTTCGTGTGGAGGAAACGTGGCCCAGTGCGGCCTGAAACGTGTTTCCTCGTTTTAATTGTTTTTTATTCGGGTTTTTTGTTTTTTATTTTTTATCCGTTATTATTATTATTATTATTATTTTATTTGGCAAGTAAAGTATCTTTTGGATGCTTCTAGATGGCTCTCTCAAGTTATAAAAAACTCTCGTCTCATTCCCTCATCACACAAATTGAGCAAGTCATTTCACTTGGAGACGGACGAATTTAGAAAGCAGAAAAGAGGAAGAGAGCAATGCTTCAGCTAGGGCGTTTTTATCAATGAGCAAAGGAGATTTCAACAGCAAGAGAAAGAGATTTCACAAGCATATTTGGAGTGGGAAGTTTCCGGCTATGACATTCTTGGTTTTTGGATTAGCTACAATCATATTTCTCTTTTCTTTTGTGGCATTTTGGGGTAGCTTTAGCTACAAAAAATTAATTTGGTTAAGAAGCATTCATCTTCTTAGTTTTTTCCCACTATTTGTTCTATTTTTCGAGGGTTTATGCTACCAAAAATATGAAAAACGTTTTTTCTTTACAAATTTGTTTTTTTAATTTTTTTTTTTGCAACAATGGCTTCCAATCAAGGTACTGTTGAGATTTTGTGTATTGGGGTAGCATCAGTTGTGCTCTAGGTCCCAAATTTTGAGGAAGGACTAGAGTTCACCTGATCTACAAGACCCAGAAATGGATTTGGGAAATTTCATCTGGTTTAGAAGAAAGTAAATTAATTAATTATTTTAATGTATTTCCTAAGTTAAAACTTAGGAAAATAAAATAATTAAAGTGAATTTAATTAAACATGTGATGAAATTGTCTTAAGTCACATGGATCAAGCTTTCTTTTAATCTTAGCCATTGATTAAAGATTTAATCTTGGTCATTGATTTGTCAACGAGAAAAGTATAAAGGAAAGGCTTGGGGTCATTTGTAAAACACATAGAGGCAGAGCACTGAACCTAAGCTAAGATTTTAGAGCGGGGTTGCTAAGAATTCTCAAGGGTGTTTCGATTTGCGGAAGGAGGAAATTTAGACCAAAGGATGATCAGATAGAATTAGAATACACAAGAAGCGAGAGAAGAGAGATCGGCGGACAATGCGAGAGAAAGGCGATGGCGGCGGCTGACGGACGAACAACGACGACAACAACAACGAGTAGATGACGGCCGGCGACGCGTAGTAATGTCTTCGAAGAGGGCGGTTGGGGTTTCTAGGCTTAGATGCAGGCCGGGATTACGTAAATCCGCGGTTTGAGGTGAGGATCGGTGAGTATTTTTGGTCTTAGATCGGCGAGTGCTGAGATCTGGAAGTTTTCTCTGTAGGGTTTTCCAGATCTGGAACCCAGAGTTGTGTATTCAGAAATATTCTTAATAATAGAGCCCTCCAGTAGCCAGAGATCGGTTTTCTCATTCCAGGGACAGTTTTTCCAGAAATAACTGTGTCACTTTGTTTATGTGTGCATGTGCTTATTCTATAACTGAATTGGTAGAGATTTGTTATGTGTTTTGCTTTGATGTTAACTTGAATTTATTTAATTGATAACTTGTATAAGTAGGAGAAGCTTAACCGGATTAACAAAAATAATTTATGCATAATAATTAAGATTCATAAATTTCTACATGGTATCGGAGCAATTACAGATCTAGAAGGGTCACCAGCGGAAGAATCTGAAGGATCTAGCTGCAGAAAGTAGCTGGAAAGGCAACAGAAAAGCAGATTTGAAGGGACAACACAGTTTTCTGGTGCATAATCACGCAGAGGGAAGGGTGACGTTGTCCAGTGCTGTGTCCTAGCAAGCCCACGCAATTATTGCGCAGAGACAGCTCACAAACAGCGCTGGTTGGGTTTGAAGCCAACCAGTGTGATTCAGATCTGAATCTGTTAGATCCAGAAAAAGTCTGCAGAAAATTCAGAAGAGCTCGTGGGGTTAAATTTTTGAAGTTTTCATATCTCTAGCCTTAGCACAAGTGACAAAGTTTGGGAAGAGATTAGCTTTTGAGAGAGTTTCTTGCCAAAGAAAACTTGCAGTTTGGTCAACGGGTCAAAGAAGAAGCTGAACCATAGTTGATTTGGTAGATTTCCAAGGAGGGGAATCAAGTGTCAGAGGGAGTAGAGGGTGCCCAGTTCGTAAAGGACCCTAGATCCAATATCTCCAGCATAGAGAAGAAAAGCTCCAACACATTCTAAGCAAATGGCTCCTCGTGGACTGCGTGATCAGGATAGGCTAGAGGGCCTCTCAAACTTTTGGTGTGGAAAGATAGGATCCTGAATGTCCTTGAGGCATATGGTTTAAGAGATCATGCAGAGCAGGCCTTGGCCACACCGACAGATGTGGATCTCCTACGGAAGCATAGAGAAGCTATTGGGCATGCCAAGCAGCTGATAATGGACAATATCAAGGATCATATTGTGCCGCACATAGCTGAGAAGAGGACAACTAATGAGATGTGGAAGGCTTTGACTTCCTTGTATGAGGGAAAATTAGTGAAAAGAAAGATGTTGTTGGAGGCCCAAATGAGGTCATTCATGTAGAGGAGAAAGACATCGGCATTTGGACTTCGGTGGGTCAATCGGGGATTAGGCCCCGCGTTTGCCGCCAGGTGCAACCGTAGATGATGCAGTGATAGTCAGGACTACCCTCAATGCAGTCACGGATGAGTGGGAAATCTTTGTCCAAAGTATCTTGGGCAGAGCGGACCTCCAAGATTGGGACAACTTGTGGTCCATCCTGCGGCAAGAAGAACTATGAAGGTTTCAAGAAACAGCACAGCCCTGCGTTGAGCAAGGTTAAGAAGGAAGAGGAGGAAGATGCAACCTTGACATCAAAGAAGCAGCTGAAGAAGAAGAAGGATCTTTCTAAGATCAAGTGCTTCCAGTGTGGAGAAATGGGACATTTTGCCAACCATTGTCCAGAAAAGAAGAAGGACAAGGAAGCATCTTTTTCCAAAGCAGCGGTGGTAGATGATGGGTCCGGAGATGATGTGGCCATGAGTGCTCATGAACCACGGAGGTGGGGTGACATGGACATGTAGATGAGCTACATGGAAGTAAGGCGGGATCCTTGAGCAGCTCATATCTTGGATCACAAGCGAGCTACGACAGCCTTAAGACAGTAGCAGGACAAGTGGAGCAGTGGGTGCATAGATCACAGATGAGGCATAAGCAGAGGCAGATCTGGAGGCTAGGAGGAGCAGCACAGAGCATAGCAGCAGTAGCGTAGAAGCATTAGCAGCGCAGAGGCTGATGTGACTTTAGTAGCGCAGTGCAGAGCTGCAGCAGCGCAGAGAGCTTCAGAGGGACAACGCAGTGCAGCAACAACGTGACAGATTTCAGCACAAGGAGCTGATGTGACTTCAGTAGTGCAGAGGGAGTCTGATTACGCTAGCAGAGCTGTAGCTATGCATCGTTCTTTAGATGCCAGCACAGATCTGTAGCCTATGGAGCTTCAATGATAATGATGCAGCCCATTTGACTTGTCTGTCAAAGATTGGGCAGGAGATTCAGTTGTTTCTCTCAACAATTGAAGTTGTAGTGCAGCAAATCAGTAGTGGCAGTGCTATGAGCAGCACAGATGCAACATATCGAGAGGGAGCTGCAATATAGTGGTTGCAGTGGCAGTGGCAGAGTCATGGGCAGCAGCAGTGCAGAGTTGAGTGGCAGGAGGCCAAGCTTCAACAGCACAGAACCAGTGCCCAAAATCATGTAATGCATAAGTGTGATGTATTGCTAGAGCACACCCTTGATGCTAAGAGGGAGTGTTGAGATTTTGTGTATTTGGGGTAGCATCAATTGTGCTCTAGGTCCCAAATTTTGAGGAAGGACTAGAGTTCACCTGATCTACAAGACCCAAAAATGGATTTGGGAAATTTCATCTAGTTTAGGAGATATTAAATTAATTAATTATTTTAATGTATTTCCTAAGTTAAAACTTAAGAAAATAAAATAATTAAAGTGAATTTAATTAAACATGTGATGAAATTGTCTTAAGTCACACAGATCAAGCTTTCTTTTAATCTTAGCCATTGATTAAAGATTTGATCTTGGCCGTTGATTTGTCAACGAGAAAAGTATAAAGGAAAGGCTTGGGGTCATTTGTAAGACACACTGAGGCAGAGCATTGAAGCTAAGCTGAGATTCTAGGGCGGGGTTGCTAAGAATTCTCAAGAGTGTTTCAGTTGCAGAGAGGGGAATTTAGACCAAGGGGATGATCTAATCCTGGGGTCTAGAATACACAAGAAGTAGAGAATAGATCAGCAAGGATAGCGCAGAGAAAGGCAGCAGTGACAGCAGCGGACGGCAGCAACAACAGTAACAGACGGCGGCAACAACAATGTCTTTTAGGGGCAGATCTAGGGTTTCTAGGCCTAGATCTGGCTGAGTTCTGTAAATCCCATTTGAGGGTGTGGATCAGTGAGTATTTTTGGTCTTAGATAAGCCAGGTGCTGCAGATCTATAGTTTTCTCTGTAGGGTTTTCCAGATCTGGAACCCAGAGTTGTGTATTTAGAAATATTCTTAATAATAGAGCCCTCCAGCAGCCAGAGATCGGTTTTCCCACATTGGGTTTTTCCGTGGATAGTTTGTCCAGAGATAACTATGTCACTTTGTCTATTTGTGCATGTGCTTATTCTAGATCTGAATTGGTAGAGATCTGTTATGTGTTTTGCTTTGATGTTAACTTGAATTTATTCAGTTGATAACATGTATAAGTAGGAGAAGCTTAACCGGATTACCAAAAATAATTTCTGCATAAGAATTAAGATTCAGAAATTTCTACAGGTACAATTTCAAGCCCCAAGTCCAACTCAAGGGCTAAATATTATTCTCTTTGGAAGCATGTTCAAAAGCTTAAAAAATGTGGAGGTTGTGGCTCATGGGAATGGAGATATAATCTTTGTAGTAATTTGTACAAGGGCTCCTACCTAAGAGTGAAGGCACATATTTTGCATGGAGGAGGACAGGGGATTGCAAGTTGTACAAAAACAATAGACCCATTGATGAGGAGGGCATATCAAAGAGAGCAAGATGAGGCAGATGGAATTAAAAGAAGGCATGAAGAGCTTAGTCAAGCTACTCCTCAAGCTCCATCAAACATTGAGCCAAGGATTGTAGTGGATGCAAGGAAGAGGAGAGCCACTCAATAACAAGAACAACCACCATCCAAAAATACCAGAGGGGAATCCACTATAGTTCAAGTTAGCAGAATTGCTAAATTGGTGAATGTGCAAGCAAGAGAAGAAGTTGATTCCAGAGTGGCTAGGTGCATTTATGCATGGGGTATCCCATTCAATGTTGTTCGCTCTCCTTACTGGCAAGATATGATAAGGGCAATTAACAAAGCTCCTCAAGGGTACAAGGGGCCCAACTATGAGAAAGTGAGAACTCAGCTTCTCAAAAATGAGTCGGAGCTTATGGAGGATATCTTATCACCAATTCGTTTTTCCTGGAGTAGCTCCGGGGTTTCCATAGTCTCAAATGGATGGACATATACAAGGCACAGACCATTGATAAATATCATTGCCACTTCACCAAAAGGAGCAATGTTTTTAAAGGCAGAAGATCGCTCATGAGAGGTAAAAGATGCACAATTCATTGCTTATGTTATTATAAAATCTATTGAACAAATAGGTCCTAACAGGGTGGTGCAATTTATCATGAATAATGCACCAATTTGCAAAGCTGCATGTTTAATTAATGAGGGGAGGTATGACCACATCTTTTGGAGACCCTGCATTGTCCATAATCTAAATCTGATCTTAGAGGAGATCGACAATAAAGTTCCATGGATTAAGGAAATCACAGGGGAAGCAAGGGAGATTGTTAAATTCATCACCAACCACCACCAATCCCAAGAAATATTTCGAGAGTACTCCAAATTGGAGTTGTTAAAAGTTGGTGAGATAGGATATGCTCAAACTTCCTAATGTTGCGCCGCCTTGTTGAGGTTAAGAAAGCATTAGTTTCTATGGTGGCGAGTCAAGTTTGGGCTGAGTGGAGACATGTAGATTTAGAGTGGGGATATATGGTGCATAGATTGTGCCTTGATGAGGATTGGTGGAGCAAGATAGATTTCTTGCTAAAGTTCACAACCCATGCATTTGAGCTTCTTCAGAATGCTGACACTAACCAACCTTTCTTAGGAGAGGTATATGATGGCATGGATTCCATGGTTGAGAAAACTATGAAAATCATTCCACAAGAGTCTCCACAACTTTTGTCTGTATATGATCATTTTTTTTATTTAGTCAAGAAAATCATTGTTGATAGGTGGAACAATTTCAACACTTCAATGCACACTTTAGCACATGCCTTTAACCCCAAATTTTATGATGAGGAGCTTATTGCTCAAACAAATGGGGAGAGGAATGCACCCCATAAGGATAAAGAGGTGGCCAATGGGGTGAAAAAAGCCCTTATGAGAATGTTTCCAGTTCATCTACACAGGGAGGTGAAGGAAGAATTTGACAGTTTCGCTACAGGATTAGATGATTATTCAGATATATCATCTTTGGAGGAGAGAAGCACCATGAATCCAGTTAGGTGGTGGATTTGTCATGGAGTAAATGGTGTACATTTGCAACCTTGCCATTCGTGTCCTTGCACAAGTGGCAAGCTCTTCATCAACAGAAAGGAATTGGAGCACCTATGGTTTTATTCATTCTGTGAAGCGCAACAGGTTGGGCTCACAGAAGGCAGAGGATCTTGTTTATGTGCACTCCAACCTTCGTCTTGCATCTCGTAGGGGTCCAAAATATAACAATGGTCCTTCTAAAGAATGGGATGTGGATCCAGAAAGTTCTGATTTGGAGCTCTCTTGCTGCCATGAATATTGAGGACCAAGAGCATAGAAGTGGAATTGGCCAATCATCTTATTCAGCTCCACCATCTACTGTTGAGCATGCTTCTGCTTCTATTTTTTATGAGGATTATGATGATGAAATTAGTCTTTTGTCTTTATAGTACTTGCAGCCTCATATATCTAATAAAGGTTGATTTTGAGATTTGGATATATAATAAAGGCTGATTTTGGATATTTCAATATTGCTATTTTCATTATGTATCTGTGATTATTCATGAGTAAATATGATGTAAATTTAGAGACTTATAGTTTATGCATTGACATTGGGCAATTTAATCATAATGCTTAAACTTTAAATGTAATAAATTATAAATTACAGTGTATCATGTATGTTTTATGATTGCACATAACATTTCTTAAATGTCCTAATATATATATATATATATATATATATATATATATATATATTGTGTTTCCCCATTTCCAAAATTTGGGGGGGTCACGTTTCGTACCCGTGCCCATTTCGGAAACTCGTTCACGTTTCCCTGTATCATGCAACTTAGCTTGATACCCTTCCACTATCGGCCACCATAGGTAAGCAAAGTGAAGGGGGTCGTAGATATTCATGAATTGTGAATATTGCAACTAGCCTAAATTCCATGTTTATATCCCATAGGTTTAGAATATGTCTGCCATCTTAACCTTTATATTTTCAATGTCAAGTAGACCTCCAGGCTGTATGTTCAAGCTTCAAAATGACCCAAAGACAAGAGTTTGGTTGCATTCATGATCTTTAAAATGTCTCCTTTATTTCAACCATGGCAACTCTATTAGTCATTAAGATCACACTTGCTAGGGCTTCAATTATTAGGCTTAAAAATGTCTCCCTCATTTCAACCATGGCAACTCTATTAGTCATTATGATCATGCTTGCTAGGGATTCAATTATCAGGCTTAAAACTTCTACCTAGGGCTTGTTTCAACATATTGACATCAATGACAACCTTATCCAACACATCCTAGTGGTTGAGAGAGAGAGAGAGAGAAATCATGTACAAGTGAAGAGCCAAGAGAGAAATATATGAGTGTTCATCAACAACATCTCCTCTACAAGAGAAAACCCTAGTCATAAGAGAAAACTTCAAATGAAGATTTCTATTGCAAACTTCATAACTCTATCTAGGCTTCAGAAGAAAACCCTAGTGACTTGATGAATCCAAGTACAAAGAGAAGAGATATAGTGATGTGTTTTGATTATGAGGACTCTCTTCTTCCTCTATTTACATGAGAGGTAAAGGAGGCCAATAATATAGTGTGGATTGAGGCCCTTACAAGCAACCTACAATGAGCGCTTGTAGGCCAACACAAGTGAAACACTCCACTCAAAAGTACATGTGATGCTTCGAGGTGATGTCATACACAATAATGGAACCATGATGATGGAGCTACACAACGAAATTCCTTCACAACATCCATCAATCCTTCTATGCATTGTACTCCATCAGGTTGACCAACTCTTGTAGGAACATTGCCATAACCCTGGTGTCCTTGAGCTAACTCGAAGGCTCCAAACACGAATCCAAGCAACCTTATGCCATCTGGGAAGTGATGCCCTTCTCCAAGATGCACAATGCTCCTCCTCCCATGTAGGGCATTCTCCAAGCAAGTGAACTCTTCATGTTGTTGAAGATTGTAACTAGGTTTGGTCTTCATAATTTATATTTATTGTACTTATGAAAATAATTAAAAGAAAAAGAATTTATACTATCATTCGACATTTAGTTTTATTATTAAATGACTTATTAAAGCATGGGTTTCATGCTTGGGTCATATTTAGTATAAGGTCCCAATTGTGGACTTCTAGGTTAGACATTACAAATTTATATTGACTCTCCTTGGGCTTTTGAATCATGTAATTAGGTTTGTTTTTGAGTCAAAAGTGGTTTAGTAGCCCTCCACACCAAGTCAGCCTGAAAGGGAGGAATTCGAACCTATCTGAAGGCTATAAAAGCAAGGAGATCGAATTCATTAGCTCAGTTACTTCTCAAGCAAGTTTGATATTCACTGCATCAAGGGAAAAAATGCGAAGTTGAAGGAAGAGGCAGAAAGGAGTGTGAGTTGGGTCTAGAAGCAAGAGGAAGAGAAAATTGAAGTTTTGGTGAAGGAATCTCTCTGTTTCTTGCTCTCTATTGGGAGATCAAAGTCTCCAAAGTTTTGATGTTGTTGCTGCTGCAAAATTTGCGAAGCTGCTAGAGGTGGATGTTGCTGCTGCTAGGTTGAAGATCTGGAAGGCTGACTTGGTGTGGAAGGAAAGTTTTACTCAAGTCTAGGGTAAAGAGTCTCAAAAGAATACTATTGGAAGGAATATTATCTTGTCTGGGTTTTCCCCTCGAGGGGTGTTTTGCCCTGGCATAATGCCTATATTTGGTGTCTCTTGTTTTTTTTATCTTCAAACACACATAATATGGTACTTGCTTGATGAAAGATTAGACAATAAAGAAGTAAAAGAAGCCAACACATTCACAAGTAATTATCAAGATCGAAGGACTAAACCCTAATATAATTACATTGATTTTTCAACACGGTTTCAGAGCTAAGGTCAAGAAGGATTGAAGATCATTTTGTTGGCATTGATTCTCCCTCATTGATGGATTAAATAAGGATGGGTATAAACTCTACTAGGGGATGGATCAAGAAGCTCCTCCACTACCTATTCATAAAAGTCAAAGATCAAGGACTTTTGGCTGCCCTTACAGGATCTCTCCATGATGACAATGCGTGGATCATTGATAGTGGAGCATCAAGGCACATGACTGGAGAAAGTAAAGAACTACATACACTATCAAGAGAACCATCCTCTCATGTAGTGGAATTGATTGACAACAAAAGCTATGCTGTGAAAGGTCTGGGATCAACCTTGCTGGAATTAGAAAGTGGATCAAAGCTGCACCTTAACATCATACTATGTGTTCTAGGTTTGAAAAAGAATTTGCTTTCTATTTCTTGCTTTGAAGATAAAGGCAAAATAATTGCTTTTGTTTATGGAAAAGTGTTGGTCCGGGGCAAAAACTCTAGTATTGACAAAGCTAGAGTTATTGGAGTTCGTGAAGGAAGTCTATACAGGGTCACTACATCATCTCCTCAAGCTTTAGTTCATATGGAAATTAGTCCTATTGAACTATGGCATAAAATATATGGTCATCTACACTACAAGGTCATTCCCTCTCTTAGCTAATTGGTTAATGGCATCCCCAATATAAAGAAGATCATGAAGGTGTATGCAAGGGACGCTCTTTGGGAAAGCACACCAGAAAACCATTTCCAAATAGTTAATCTAGGGCCAAAGAAATTTTGGATCTTATTCACTTCGATGTATGTGGGCCCATGTTTGATAAATCTCTTGGAGTTCATTTGTAGTATGTGACCTTCATAGATGATCATTCTAGAAAGCAATGTTATGAGAACCGAACCGGTCATCTAATCGGAAAACCTTGTGGATCGGGAATCTGTTGGAACCGGACCGGAACTGGAAAAAAACCTAAATAAAAACTAGTTTACCAAAAAAACATAAAATATTCATATTTTAAAGAAAAAATAAATATATTCATGTGCATCCATATGAATCCAAACCATTTATACAAAAATATGCAAAATTTCTCATTTATATAGTAAGTAATAGTGCATATAACCAAAATAACACTTAGTGCAAAACATCATTGAACCAATAATGTTACAAACATCAAGAAGCAGGCTCTAAAAGGCCTTTATAGTCCAAAATAACATCATAGATCATAGTATTATACTACAACCTACAATACTACAAGCCATAGCTACAACAAATCAATGATCAAATCAACAATCATCAATCAACATCGAAATCATCATCCTCCTCATCCCCTCATCCTCATTTGAAGAATGAGTAGCATCCAAGTCTGCAATGGGATATTAGCTTGATTCCCTTGGTCCTTGATTTACCCTCTAAATTTTTGGAGAAAATCAGCTCCAGAATCCTTCGAAATCAACTATGTAGCAACCCAACAAAATAAAAAAATAACTTCCACCAGCTGCAAAATCCACTGAAGAAAACCCAAAGATCTCTGGGAAAAAAAAATTCTTTGAAGTAGCTCGAATATCTGCCAACCCAATAGCTCTCCAAGACTCCAATCAACTCTTCAAATTTGTAAAAAAATTTCCCTCAGAGCAACCCTGCAAAAAACTCTCTGAATTCTCCTCACCGAACTCAACTCAAGAATTGCAAGAGACTCAAATGAATAGTGTGAGTGAAATAGAGGGGGTGGGGGTGTTTAAGTAGCTTTAGGGGGGAGGGGGGGTAGGGTAGCATTAGTAACTAGGAAAAATAATAATTTAATATATATATATATATAATGCCAGGGTTGTGAACCGATGGAGCCGGTCTCCGAACTAGTCCGGACCGGTTCGGTACTGAATCGGCCGGTTCAGACCAGTTTTGCCTCCAAACCGGTTGGACCGACCGGCTTTCCGGAATCGGTATGGTTTCGATAACACTGCTAAAAAGACATGAATTTATAATCTCAAGAAGAAGGATGAAGTATTTGATAAATACAAGGAATTTCGAGCTGAAGTGGAAAACTTCACCGAAAGAAAGATAAAGACTCTTAGATCTGACAATGGTGGGGAATACACTTCCAAGGAACTAATTGAATGTTGCAAGGAAGCATGAATTAAGAGGGAGCTCATTTTTCCCTACTATCTCGAACAAAATGGAGTTGCTGAAAGAAAGAATAGGTCTATTGAAGAAGGCATCAAGACAATGCCACTTGATCAAGACCTACCAAAATTCTTATGGGGGGAAGCAGCGACAATTGTGTACATACAAAATAGAAGTCCCTATAGAAGTCTCAAGAACATAACTCTCGAAGAAGTGTTTACAGAAAAGAAGCGGCATGTGGATCATCTTCGAATCTTTGGAAGTCTTGCATACATTCATGTTCCAAAGGACAAGCGAAAGAAGTTGGATTCTACAAGTATCAAAGGAATATTCGTTGAATACAGTCTTTCCTTAAAGGCATACATAATCTACATCAAAGAAAGAAGTCAAATCGAAGTAAGCAGAGATGTCATATTTGATGAGAGCTAAGCCTACAAGAAGTCCAAAGATATTCCCATAGATTCTAATGACGAAGAATCTCTTATATTCGAAGAAGAAGAACTACATCATGAAGATCCCTTTACAAATCAAGAAGAGGAAGGACCAAGTGAGCATATTTAACCTGTGATCATCTCGACCACAAGGAAAAGGCCAAATTGGTTAAAATCTACTCTACAAGATGCTGAAGGACATGAAGCTCCCATAGGAACCTTCAGGGAAAGTAAAAGACCGAAGAGATACTTTGGCTATGCTGCATACATGACAAATCTCATTCAACAGGATGTCTGGAAGAAGGAAATGCAAGAAGAATACCTATCTATCATGAAGAATGAGGTTTGGGAAATCGTTCCTAGACCTAGTGACAAATTAGTTGTCACATCCAAATGGAACTACAAAATCAAGCATGATGTTGATGGAAGCATAAACAAGTATAAAGCAAGGTTTGTTGCAAGGGGCTTCTCTCAAAAGGAAGGAATAGAGTATGAAGACACCTTTGCACCTACAACAAGGTATACTACCATTAGATATTTGGTTTCATTAGTTGCTACAGTGGATTGGAATATCTATCAAATGAATGTGAAAACCACATTTCTAAATGGGACCATTGATGAGGAAGTATACATCGAACAACCCAAAGATCACTCAAATTTTCCTTGAAGTTTTTGGGAAGAGGAAATGGTTCCGAGGTAACCACAAACCAACTTTTAGGTACAGAATCTAGCCAATATGTACCCAGAGAGGGCTCTCTCTTTAAGTTTTAGCTTTGTTTTGAAAGATATTAGGCTAGTTATGAAAATTTAGGGATTTTGATTGTGTTTGGGTGATGGAATTCAATAACGGTAAAATTGAGTAGTTTCGGAGCCATTAGACTACGGAGTCAAAGATGGTTGGAGTATTTGGATTAAGTTTCTTAACAAAATATGGTTTTACAGGGCAAGGTAATCAAATAGGGAACAATTATAGATCTAAAGTGAATGGAATGGAATCAAAATGGATGAAGGGCAATTAAGAATCCTTCAACGCATTTGAAAGAGGGAAATTGAGTGATTATCAATAAAGAGTAATTGAGTATTCTTTACTAAATAATCAAAATGCATAAACTAGAAAAACAGGAGCAATTAAGAATTCATTGTTTAAACCAATTCAGAAGAAAACATTTAGAATAACAACGATTAAAATCAGATTACACTTAAGCACTTTCTGATTTATTCTTTTTCGTTAATCATTCAGATATGAAACACAGTGACATAATAAACAAGTATAAAACTTCAAAACATAAGAGATAGATGACTTATTGATCCGTTGTTTGACACAAGAATCCTGTAAAAAGTCTTTCGCATCAAATCCTTATCCATCTAGCCACATAAAAAAATTCTCCAACAACACTTTATTCCAAAATAGTCAATGTTACAGCAATGTCTCAGAATTCACCCTCCAATACTCCAATTGAGGGAGTATTTATACAAAAAGTTATGAAAAATATCTCCTAACAAAATGAGATATAATCTAGGATGACTCATACGTATTTTACAACAAACTAGAGACAGATGGTCTCGTAGATAAGAGAAATGATAACTGATGTTGTGTTGTTTCCTTCTTTTGAGAATGTGCTGGATGCAAGCCCTATGATTTGGTTTGTTTCTATCCTCTCTAGTAACTATGTGCTGGTCGTTCTATTTTACTGATACTCTTTATCTTCACTGATAAACTTTGACCTATGTTTATCCTTTTATCCTGACTTACCGTAGTAAATAATCAAAAAATCACTTAAGGATAATCTTTACAAAAGTTCCAACATCTCATCCCACCATTGAACTTCTGGTATTCTGGTCCTTTGAAGCTTGTTGAGAGTTTCATCAGCCTCGGTATATATGAAGAAAGTAGGTTGAGTTGGGAATAAATGCTTTACCTCATGTTCGAGATAAAACAAATTTTCCAATCTGTCATGAAGATTTTTGCCTGTAGGCAATGCTGTTGTTGATAACTAGTTGAGGAACTGGCCTGATTGTCAGCATATTTGTCCAATTTCTCAACATAACTTTCAAGGTCCATTAATTTATCTTCTGAAACTAAAGGACTGGGCAGTCCCTTATTCAACAAAATATCAAATCTTTTTCTAAAGGCATTGATTTCTTCTTGCATATCAGAGCATCTTCGTTCTAGATTCTGCATCAGAGTTCTTTTGATAAAAACTCTTTTTATTTCCAAAATTGTACCTGTCCTGTCTTGAATGCCAAGTTCTTCAAATTGATGTTTGTTTTGAGTATTCAAAAAATGTATAAGTTTATTGGCTTCATCAGGCTTGTTTCCTAATTCTTCTCTTGCTCTTAGAATTTCTTCCGCAGCCAATTTAACTAAATCATTCTGTTCATACATTATTTGAATTGAGGCCCAGACATCTTTTATTGACTGGATGATGTTGTCCCAAAGAATTTCATTTATTTCCTTTAAAGGCTTCTCCAATGTGAGATCCTTCTCCAATGTTTTGACCAATTTTTTTAATTTGTTGACCTCTCTTGTTTTATCTGCAACATTCATTTTTGAAAGATCATATTTTTGTTCTAAAGTGTTTAATTGTTCCTTTGTTCTGTGGAGCTCTATCACCTGGAGTTTCAATTCCTCCATTGACTTTATTAATTCTTCAGTGCTCAAATTGGAGGTATTTACCTGTGACAATTATATTGGCTGACCTATTGTTGTTGTACCTGTAATTACTCCTGTTGTAGATGATGGAATATTAGGCTGCTTGTCTTTCAATGCCTTTTCAAGCTCTTTTTCAGTTGCATTAAGTTGCTCATTCAATTTCAAGAGAAAATCCATCAATTCTTCCTCAGAATTTTTCTTTATGATTTCTGTAGTCTGTGGATGTCTTGAGGCTGGTAACTTTAGTTGTTTTCTCAGAGCTGCAATATCATCATCTTTTTTCTTGATCAAGGCTTCTATACCCTTGACATCCTTTGGATTATGTCCCAATCCAATGATTATTTCCTCCAAAGTCTTTATTCTGTTGTCCTTAGCCTAAGAGGAGGCTTTTTCAAGCTGAAATTGTGCATTAGTATTCTCCAAAGAATCCTGCAATTTATGGGTCATCATTGATTTATCAGTCAGAGTAGAATAAATCATCTCACCTGTTTGTTTGTGTAACTCAATTTGATCCAAAAGATGAATATTCTTTGCTAAGACTTCAAAATTAGTTCTGATATAATCTGCAGCTATTTGAGGCTGCTGCACTTTGGGTTTGAAGTGGCTCATTACCATCTTACCCTGCTGGATGTCATAAGCTGACATTAATATTTCTTGATTCTTAGGAGCCATCTTCAAATATTGATTGTAAACTTGAAGTCTAAGTGGATCATTTCTGGCCTTTATATTGATGAATGTCTTTTTGATATCCCAGGCATCTTTTACTAGAGGTTTGAAAGAAGATATTTCTACACTTTGTTTCCTTTGTAGTTCCTTTCTTTGAAAATTAGTGGATGTCCCACTACCTATGGATGTTTGCAGACTATCTTCTCTTCCTTGGCTATCAGGTATTTCTTGAACAGATTCAATTTCTGGAAGAGGATTTAATTTTTGTCTTTTAACATCATGTTGTTCTGAAGATCCACCAACAGGGGTAGCAGCTTCAGCATCTCTCTTCTTGCCTTTTTCTACATTGAGAGGAGTTTGCAAAATTGAAATTTTTGGCCCATTGATCTCAGTAGGAGGAATCTATACTTGAACCTGTTCTTTAGAAGTCTCAGGTTGCTCTGTCATTGTGAATTTTTCAAATACTTGTATATCAGGCTCCTTTTCTTTTCCTTTAGATTCTACTATGGCCAATGCACTGATCTCCTGTAAATTTTGTTGAGAAGTCCCAGCAAAAGAAGAACCAATACCTGGTATCTGCACCTGTCCAAAAGAGTCTAGGTCAAGTATTTTTTCAAGGTATTTCATTACATTTTCAACATTGACCTGCTCACTATCTTTTTCTATCAATGTCCCTTCCATCCATTCATCCATATTGGCATATTGTTCAATTTCCGGGATTCTTTGATGAATGTATGGTGATAGTTTGTTTTTCATTCTTCTATCACAAATAAAGTTGTTTAGGTCATAAGGCACCCGGTAGAAACTCTTTTGTAGTTTGAGATAGTATTCTAAGATTCTTTCTGCTTCTTTTACAGCATCCCTAGAGTTACAAACAAAGGGACCTAATTGACTTTTAATCCTGAGTTAAGCCTTTTTCTTTGCATTACAAAAATGAACTATGTCTGAATTGATCATCTGTCTGAAATACTCTAATGCAAAGAGTCTCATTGGTACATATTTTGGCAACTTGAAAGGGCATAACTCACACCCATATATTCTGATTTCTGTGTGATTTTGGTATAGATACCAGTCACCTATCTTGTATTGCTTTGAGAGCTGAAGAATTTTCTTGATGTCATTATTAACCCTAGGAGGGGAGACTCCTGTCAACAAGGTGGTCGCAGTGTGTACAAATAGGTCAATGAACTCATTATAAGAGTAAGGAGAATCAGGGGAATTATGAGTGATGGAAGACCAAAAGATGATAGACCTAGGATTTCCTTTAGCATCAAGTTTTTTGACATAGAACGGGAAACTCTCTGATTGAAAGTAAAGCATGAGATGATATATAACAGAGGAATACTTGAACACTCTTTCATTCTCTAATCTCATGAACTGATCATGGATTTTATCAGCAATGTAGGATGCAAAATCATACTTGACAGCAGGGGGCTGTCCAGGGGTAAAAATAGACAACAATACTAGGGTTAATTGATCAACATATTCACTAGTATTGAAACCCATTATAGAGGATATCATATTCAAAATAAGCCTGCCCACATCAGTGAAAATGGTATAACCATAAGGGGGAGGGCCTTTGGGCTGATGTTCCGACAACATGAAGGTTTGGCAAAGGCGATTCAACTCTTCTTGGGATAAATTGGCAGATTTCTCAAGTAATTCTCCCATGGACAATGGAGTGAGGGCTTGACCAGGCTAAAACTGTAACATTTCGTTGATAGACTGAGCAGTTATTGGGAAAAGGACATTTTGGCTCGGGGATAAGACTGCTCGTTGATTGGGATCATAGTTTGCATGGCAGTAATGGATTATCTCAGGAAAAATGTGGATTGAGGGGAGAAGATACATGGGAAGATTGGATTCCCAAAGTCCAAAAATGTCAGAACCTTTCAAGTAATTATCTCGGCAATGGAAAAAAAAATCGAAGAGGATTTTCACTGAGAACAAGGTCTTTAATTTGGAAATCCATATCTGCTAAAGGCAGATAGTCCAAGTCTCTGTGAGGGGCATTTAGGGGTATGGCATTCAGAGCCACGGGAACTTCCATTTCTGGTTCTTGTGGATTCAGAAATGAATTCGGGTTTCGGATGAAAAACGAGCGCAATCACAGGTTTGGGAATATAATTGAAGTTCTGGGAATAATAAAAAAAACCAAATTGAACTTTGTTTCAATCTTTCGTGTGGAATTAAAACCCAAAAACCAAGATTCTTACAGAGTTTAGCAGGAATTTAGGTAAATACCTGTTTTCAGGAAATGAATAGTAGTTAAACATGTGTTGGCTATGGCGAATAAACTCTGGATTACTTGACTGCAATTTCTCTTCAGCGAGGTAGCGATTGGCAACTTTGACAGTTAAATTTGAAATTCGTTGCCCGGGACACCGGTCACTGCATAGGATAATGAAAATGACGTGGGTTCATTTGTTTATTTCACAAAGTCAAAGGTTGGCGGGTTTTTTATTTTTTTAATGGATGACGTCAGCAAGTACGGTGGTTTCATCACGGAGGCAGGCGGTAAGTGGTTTCTATCGCACCGCTTTTGGGGAAGAGTGGTTTGGGGCGGAGGGCGAGCGATTCCATACGATGGACGACGCGTGGCGCGGTACTGTTCAGAAAACAGCTTGGCCATCACGTGTTATCGTTCGGACGTGGATGGCTAGCGATATTGATATCAACAGTAGATCTCAGATCGATGGATCGAACGGTCGTCGGGAAAGGAAGATGTCGGGGATTTAATATGGCGGGCCCGATGAAATTTATTATGAAATAATCACATCGGGGGAATTTTGATTGGCGGATTAGGTTATTATTAACCTGGAGGGTTAATTAATCCCTTTATATGGCGGAGTATTGTTTTTGTTTATTAATTGGAAATTCAACCAATTAATTAATTTTATATGGTTATTTTTCAACCATCGAGGCGGGATTTTATTATTTGGGAATTAATTAAAATAATACAGGAACGGGGAAATATAGGGATTTAAATAATAAATTAGAAATTAATATGGAAAATGAAAGAAGCACTAAGTGTAAACATTAGGTTAATGTTTTTAACTTATGCTTTTATGAATAGGGTTTTTTTATGAAATATTGCATGATTTTCCTAAGTAAAATTGGATTTTACTTAGGAAAAGATTTTTTAAAGGTGAATGAATGTCATGATGAATGATTTTAAATACTTAGGTTTTTCCAATTATTGGGCCGAGGGTCCGGTCCCTCCAAAAGTCAAGGAAATGCCTTGAGCCCCTCCAATCTTCAAATACCTTAGTACTTAGGGGAAATTAGTGAAATCTTTAGGGGAAAATGAGAGGGGAAGTTAATAATATGACTTTGCTTTGCTTGAAATTCTTCCATGTAGTATCTGCCTTTGCAATTGTGATGAAAGAAAAGATTTAACACATCTAGAATCATTATCCATCACATGTAATTCAGCAACAACATCTACCTACCCTACCTACTTTACCCTACCATTTTTCTTCTTTATCAGGGTGCACTTAGACTGGAAAACCCTTATCACACTTTCTTTTCTTTTACACATGAAAACCTATCTAATTCTATCATTATTACATCCAAGGGCTCAGATTAAACTGTTGAGCTCCTTTTATTTACTCTACCTATCTACTTATCTGCCAAGATTAAATAGTTTGGTCAGATTTTATTCTCTATCTCTAAAACATAAAATTGAAAAATGAACTAGCCAAGCTTAAACTGTTTGACTGTTCATAAATTGTGGCATAAGATACAAGTTGCACACAATTTTGTTTATTACATAAGAGAAAAAAGTAGTGGCATTTAGACTTGCACACTTTCCTTGGCCTTTATTTTGGTGGGGTTCATTTTCTTTTACTTTTTTGGCCATTTTTATTCTTTTCACCCTTTGATTTTTCTTTTAGGGTATACCCTCTTTACATTTTTTAAATTTTTTGATTTTTTGATAATATGGAAAACCTTTGCAAGAAGAAAAGGTATGAACATATTACATAGCTCATCAATTAAATCATGATATATGACACCTATTGGTATAGGGTGCCCAACACAACCCAAAGGTTTCAAAGTAAATAACAGGGACTCTCACATCTGTAAACTCCATAAAGCCCTATATAGCTTGAAGCAAGCTCCTAGGGCATGGTATGCAAGAATGGATGCATATCTCCTAAGGAATGGGTTCGTGAAGGGTACTGTTGATCCAAATCTCTACATCAAAGTCGTGAATAATGAGTCCGTCATTATTCTACTATATGTGGATGATCTATTCATCACAGGTGTGGAGTACAGAATTGATGAATGTAAGAAGATTTTGGGAGCTGAATTTGAAATGAAGGATCTAGGACTTATGCATTATTACCCGAGTCTTGAAGTATGGCAAAAACCTGGGGAAATATACTTGGGGCAAGGAAAATACATCTTCAAGATATTGCAAAAATTTGAGATGATGCACTTCAAGCCCATGACTACTCCTATGATCACAAATTTCAAGAAGTTACAAGGTTCTAACTCAAGTCTCATGGATCCTACCTCCAATTGACAGTTGGTGAGCTCCCTATTGTATCTGGTAAATACTAGGCTAGATATATGCTTTGTAGTAAACATCCTTAGTTAATTTCAGTTGGAACCTCGTCATGAACATTGGATAACTACCAAACATATATTAAGATATATTTGTGGTACTATACATCACTGCCTAAAATACAAGAGTGAGGAAGTCAAACTAATTGGCTTCTCCGATTCTGACTGGGGTGGCAGTGAGTTCGATGGAAGAAGTACTATTGGTGGATGTTTCAACCTAGGGTCTGCTATGATATCATGGATAAGTAGAAAACAAGGACCCGTTGTCGTGAGTAGTGCCGAAGTTGAATATGTAGCTGCATGTGAAGTAGGAAAGGAGGTTGTATGGTTAAGGAAGCTTTTGACAGACTTGTTAGAAAGTCCTCTAAGTACTACTATAATCAACTGTGATATTCAAAGTTGCATCAAGATGTCTGAAGAGCCTGTGTTTCACTCAAGGACGAAGCACATCAACAATAAGTTCCATTTCATTAGGAACTTGGTTCAAGATGGGGTCGTAAAGGTGGAGTATGTCACGATAGATGAATAGGTGGTAGACATATTAACGAAGGCCCTTGCTAACAAAAAGTTTGAATATTTAAGAGACAAGCTTGGTCTGGTAAATATTGCTAATTGTATTGATATCAATGATTCAGAAGAGACTGGTTAAATCCTTGATCTGTTGGATCAAGTGTGTTGAGGCTTTGCGAGTGAAGCATTCCCTGGGAGGACATCAGGGCAACACTTTGTATTGATGTCTAGGTCCTGAAGTAGGGAGGGTGGCATTGGTCGTAGAGCTCCAACCTCAGATACACACATAGTTCCCTGAGATGGTGGTTAGTAAGTAAGCCTAATGGTACCTAGAGAGGCTGAAAGATTTAGTCCACCTTTGTCCCAAATGGATAGATTGCTTTGGTCTGGAATCTAGTCCATGGCTTTGCGGTGTCTAAAATTATTCATGGTTTCATATAGTTCGAGATCTGTCCATTGTATATTATGAATACCTCCCTAGTTAAGAGGGAGTGTTGAAGATTGTAACTAGGTTCGGTCATAGTTTTAAAAACCGGAACCGGTGACCGGACCGGTGGACCTAATGAACCGGGTTTCTAACCGGAACCGGTCTAACCGGGAGCGGTCAGATCTCAATGAACCGGTTTTTAAAAAAATACATTAAATAATTATTTTTTAATAAAAAAAACTATTTTTAAGATTTGCAACCATGATTCCAAGCCAATAGAGACAAAATATGCAAAGTTTGCTCATTTATATACCATGCAAAGATGAATATATCAAAATGGCACTGAGTGCAATACATATCATCGAAAAATACATAGGAAATGAGGCTCCAAATGGCCCATAAAGTCCAAAAACAATGCTACAAGCTATGAGGCCATTGGCCTAATACAAGACTACATATTAGTGATCAACAACATAATCACTCCTCATCATGATCAAAATTATCACCACTACTAGACAAGGGATCATCAACATGAGCTACATAAATAATATGGCTCAAAGTTTGAGGACTCCTAAAACTCCTCTACAACTTTAGTAGTAGTAGTAGTAGCAAAAATAGACATCAAAACTACAAATCACCGAGCAACATGGTCTCTCATGAAACTCATCATTGATTCATCGCTACTAGAAATGGGATCATCAACAAGAGATACATAAACATCATCTAGCTCAAAGTCTTCAGACTTGGATTGCTCAACCTTATAACATGATAGAAATTGAAAAAGTTTAACATGTCTAACCAATGATTTTGGTTTGAGTGAAGAGTTCATCTCCTCAACCTTAAAATGCGGTAGAAAAAGATTAGCATGCCTAACCAATTGTTTTCCTTTGATTGAAGGGTACATCAAGGTTCTTAAAGGACTTCATGCTCTTGATCAAATGCCAATATCATTCCCTTACACATGATAGAATCAAATGGAAACATTGCAAATTCCCAAACCATGAAACCCTGAAAACCATTAAGTCTGTTGAATTTTGAGTGAAACCTAAAATTCTAGTTTCTCCATATGAAATCTAATGAGGTCGAAACCACTCTTAAACATCCCGAGTCATTTCATGGTAATGTTAAAAATTTAAGTAAAAGGATGAAAATGAAAAATAAAGGAAATGTCACTTTTACTTTAAGAATTTAACATTACCATGAAATGTCAATGCTTCCCTTACCTCCACATCAGCCCTAAAACCCATTTCTGGCCGTGCGTGGGTCCGCATAGGGAAAGAGTAGCTAAATGAACCCCCCCTTATAAACAAATCGGCCCTAAAACTCAACTGCCGCCGAAAATGTGGGTCCGCGGAGGAGGTGTAAGCACCCAAGACGCTAGGTCCGGCTTTTTCTCTCGAAAATGGGCGAAAAATGCCCTTAGGTAGTTTGCTGTTCAAGCCGAGCTTGGCTTGGCATTATCTAATCCCACGCTTAAGCGAATACACGGCTCAAACCTACCGTTTTTAAAACTATGGGTTCGGTTCATAATTTATATTTATTGTACTTATAAAAAGAATTAAAAGAAAAAGAATTTATATTATCATTTGACATTTATTTTTATTATTAAATGACTTATTAAAGCACGGGTTTCATGCTTGGGTCATATTTAGTATAAGGTCCGAATTGTGGACTTCTAGGTTAGTCATTACACATTTATATTGTCCTCCTTGGGCTTTTGAATCATGTAATTAGGTTTGTTTTTGAGTCAAAAGTGGTTTAGTAGTCCTCCACACCAAGTCGACCTTAGAAAGATCAAGTCGGCCTGAAAGGGAGGAATTCAAACCCATCTGAAGGCTATAAAAGCATGGAGATTGAATTCATTAGCTCAGTCGCTTCTCAAGCAAGTTAGATATTCACTGAATCAAGAGAAAAATTGCGAAGTTGAAGGAAGAGGCAAAAAGGAGTGCGAGTTGAGTCTAGAAGCAAGAGGAAGAGAAAATCAAAGTTTTGGTGAAGGAATCTCTCTGTTTCTTGCTCTCTCTTGGGAAATGGAAGTCTCCAAAGTTTTGATGCTGCTATTGCTGCAAAATCGGCGAAGCTACTAGAGGACTGGATGCTGCTGCTGCTAGGTCGAAGATCTGGAAGGCTGACTTGGTGTGGAAGGAAAGTTTGACTCAAGTCTAGGGTAAAGAGTCTCAAAAGAATACTATTGAAAGGAATAATTATCTTGACTGAGTTTTCCCCTCGAGGGGGGTTTTTCCTTGACATAGTGCCTATATTTGGTGTCTCTTGTTTTTGATCTTCATACACACATAATATGGTAATTGCTTGATGAAAAGATAAGATAATAAAGAAGTAAAAGAAGCCAACACATTCACAAGTAATTATCAAGATCGAAGGATCAAACCCTAATATAATTACATTGATTTTTCAACATATGTGTCCATCATGAAGTGTGTCCACCATATTGTTAAGATATATCCAACGCCTAAGGGAAGAATACCAATCCAACAACCATTTGAGGTCAAGCATCCATTGAGCATGCTATATTAATTGTGCAAATCCATCATGGAACTACCTCCCATGTGCCAATCCATCTCAAACCATTCAGGAGTTGAACATACATTAGGTAGCAAAAATCTTGTGAAGCACCCCAAAAATGGTGTAAACACTTTTGGGGTAGCTTGAAAAAGTAAGTCATCCTCTTTATAAGGAAAGTGTCTTCATTTACACCTGCTGACTCCCTATGTATTTGTGAAATCTTAAATATTGTTGCAATTACTGGTTATTATTCTCCTATATTTTCAGATTATTTGTCAACTGCAAAATACTTGCGACAAATATTGACTAAAACACAATTGCAACTTCAATGAAAAATAAATACCACACGAACTGAGAAATATGTGCACACACACACAAGTATTGAACACTAGTATTTACGGACAAACGTCCCTGGAAAAACCCCGAAGGGAAAACCAGTTCAACATATGAGGGTTTTAATTATTTGTTCTTCAGCAAGAATTTTACAATTGGTTGTTGTATGATGGAAAACCTCCAGAAAATTTTCTAGGTCATTTCTACGGGTTTCCTTGAACTCCCAAAAGCTATCCGTCCCACCAAAAAGCTAGTTTCAGCTCACAGATGCGGATTGGCTGAGAAACTCGTCCCTCCTGGCAACTCGCACTGGTTGGGAAAATAAATTCGGCCCCTACTGGAAAATCTTGACCTCAACTGGCAAATCTATCCTCCTGTGCAAATCGATCTCTCCTATGCAAATTTCCTTGCTCCGAAATTTCTCCCTCTCTAAGCAATTCACATTGCCTATCTGGGTAATTCATGCCCCCTGTAGGAGAAATTTGCACCACTGGAAAATTGACCTCCAATGTAGAAAAATTGATCTCCAACTCTACTTGAAAATTGCTATGAAGAATCTCTCCGGAAATATCTATTGAATCCCCTGCTACTGATGTCCCTGTGCTGCCTTTGCGCGCTTGCTCTCACTGCAAATCTATGCCTTTGTGTGTTACTAATTTGTTCTCCAAATGACCCATCAATCTCCTCTTATAATCTATCGTTGAATCAACGACCATGAGCTAATCACAATCGATGACTAAGATAATGTTGACCCCATAAAGTGACTTTTCTAGAAGTCTGTAGAGAAAAATCGATTTACCCCAATTAATACTGATTAATTAAGCTATTTCCCTAAGTTGCACTTAGGAACATTAAGAAATTGCTTAATTAAATCTAATCAAGGCCTTTTATCGCAAAACCAATTCTGAATTTCAGAGAAAATGTGTTCCGTAGCGACAGAGACACAATCTGTGAGGCCAGAACACTTGTCCAAGCTACATAAACTAACACTCGCTCTTAGCGAGGAAGGTGTTCTTCATAACGTCCAACTTCTCTCTGAAGAAGATGAATCTTGCCTTCCCCAAATCCTTCGTCAAAATATCTGCTACTTGCTCATTTGTAGGTACATACTGTACCTGGACTATCTTGCACTACACAATCTATGATGAAATGGTACCTCATGTTTATATGCTTTGAGCTGTCGTGAAACACTAAATCCTTTGACAACCTGTTGTAACTTTGATTGTCACAGTGTATCATTGTAGTCTCCAACCTCTGACCAAACAAGCCATAAGAAGCTTTCAAAGCCATAGCCATGTTCGCTGCTATGTACTTTGCGTTGGCTAAACTCAGTGCTTCGGACTTTTGCTTTCAGCTGTACCAAGAAACAACTCTTGATCCCATGCTGAAGCAACACCCTGAAGTGCTTTTTCGATCTACTGTGTTCCCTGCCCAGTTTGCATCAATATATCCCTCCAATTTGACAGCATCACCTCGAGCATATTTGATCCCATACTCGATTGTGCCACGGAAATACCTCAACACATGTTTTGTTGCTACCCAATGCACTCTCTTCGGCTCCGCCATGAATTGGCTCAGAGTGAACTGCATAGAATATGTTTGGTCTGGTGTTGACCAGATACATGAAAGAGTTGATCAACTACCTATATAAGGTGGGGTCCACATCCTTCTCCTTGGATGCATTTATCTTCTTCCAATTCATGATCATGGGTGTAGACATAGTCCTGCAATCCTCCATCCCAAATCTCCTCAGGACCTCTATGTAGTATTTCCCTTGACCAATGAAAATCTCGCCATCCCTTTGCCATACCTCCATGCCTAGAAAATGGTGCATGAGCCCCAAATCCTTCATCTCAAACTCTGTTGCAAGGTCCCTCTTGCACTCCTCGATGAGCCCGAGTGAACTTGTCGAAAACAAGTTGTCAACATATAGGACAAGAATGAGAACATCTTCCTCAACCACCAAGTAGTAGAGGTTTGCATTCGCGTCACTCTTTACAAGCAAGTATTTGTCAATACACTCATACGAGTGTTGCACGATCCTTCCCCCCAAGGGTCCAAGGGCATAACAATGTCTTGTATGGATCCTTGGGTGATCCTCTGGCGAAACCGTGGACCCGAAAATCAGATCCGCAGTTATGTCGGATTGGGATGATTCCTGGAAATTCGGAACCGTGTAGGCCCGATCTGCAGTTCCAGATTTCCAATTCGCGGTTTCGGACAGGGATTTACCTTGGATCCGCGGTGGATTGGACACGGATCTGGGCATATCTTGAGCGAATCTGAGGGCTGACAGGCGGTTCCGCGCAGTCAACCTTTTATATTTTTATTTTTGAATTTTTTTATGGCTTTATGATAGGTTCCTATAATACCAGTGTAGCCACCTTATTTTTATTGTTAGTGTAGCCCCCTTATTGTTATTTTTGTGCCCATATAGCCTTCATATTGTTATTGTTGTGTCGCATAGAAGCCCACTATTGTTATTGTTGTGCCCTCACATTATTATTGTTATACATGCTCTGATTATATTGTGACCCCTTAGACTCCTATATATACCAAGGAGGTCTTGTAATTTGAATCATCCAAGAATTGTTCATTTATGTGATGTAAAGGATGTTTCCCTCTCGAAGAGGCTAATTTTCAAGTCGTTGATCTATATCTTTTGTTTTGTTTTGTGATATGGTTGCATAATATTTGATATCAGAGCTTTAGGGTTTCACTACTTCAAACATGTAATCTTGGCATTTTCGCTATAAATATTTTTCTACAAGCCTTCAAATTCTGAAATTACGACCACTTGGAGTTGAAATCGTGGTGAACTTCGTGTAAAAATTTCAGATCTCGGTTTGCTATATTATCTGAGATATGGTTTGAAGAAGTTAGGGTTTCCGCATGATCCAAAATCTAGTCTCAAACAGGTGACCAAGGGAAAATCATCATAACTTTCTCTTCGAGCATCAGATTTGAATTTCTTAAGTGACCGAAAGTGGACGGACTGTAGTTTCTCGTATATCAAAATTCAAGGCCGAAGGTTGAAACAGTGACATGTGACATCCTATACAACTTCGCTTTACTGAACCAATCCATAATCTGGTCATCGTGGGAGGTTTGACATAACTTTAGATTGAAGAATCCAATCTTGGTCTGACTTATGGCATTGGAAAGAAGACTCAGAGGGCTACTAGAGAACGAAATTTCAAATCTTGGGAGGTCGAAATTACAAAGATACAACAGTTTCAAGGTCAAGCTCCTAAAAGAAAGAAAAATGTGTGTATTTTTTTAAAATTTTGCATAAATTTTGTTTGAAAAATCAGTTTGAAGTGATTCAAAGTGCATAATGAAGCATAGATATCATTGTTTGATTCCAAAATGTCTTGAAACAAAAATTTGGATGCACCTAGTAAGCAACCAGAAAGCTCTACTATGACGCATGAAGAAGAGGAAGAAATGCAACATGATATATCAAAATTACGAGACCAAGTACAATAAACTTCAAACTTCGCTCTCGTAAAGAGTAACCAAAAATGAACTAGAACCAAGATGGATGGTTTAAAAGCAAACATGGGGGTTTTTAAAGTAGACATGGACGCAATGAATGTCAAGTTGGAAGGGTTGAAAAAGTTGTTGAAAGAAAGGCTTCCCAATGGTGACAAGGTAATCCGTGAAAATCATGATGAGGACAAAAGGAATATGAATTATGATTTTAGAGACTCCAATGTTGGGTTTTAAAATTTAGACCCACCACATTCCAAAGATCAATATGAGTACGTTTGATGGCAAGGATTCAGTAACATGGATACTACAAATAGAGAAATTCTTTGATCTACATGATGTGCCACACAGACAAAAGGTACGCATTGCATCTTTATATTTAGAACCAAATCAGTTTGTGTGGTATCGATGGCTTTGTCCTCGTAAATCAATTGTCACTTGGACAATTTTTACGGAGAAATGGGTTGCACATTATGAGGATACAAAGAGCAATACCTTCTTTAGCCAATTGATAAATCTCAAACAAAATGGTTTAATGGCAGAGCACATTGTGGACTTCTAAAGATTGAATATCAAGGTAAGTGATATTCCGTAGAGCATAAGATTGTCGTCTTCATAGGACCTTAAAGGTAGGGACCTTAAAGGACAACATCCAATATGGGGTTTGCCTTTGGGCCCTTGGGAACTCGATTCATTGGAGAAGGTATATCTAAGGTGGCAAGAAAAGTTGAAAGCAAAATTATTGCAATAGGAAGTCTACCACACTCACGCCTATAAAGATGGAAGTATGGAAATGTTGCTACACCTAGCCTCCCACAACCTACAAGGTTGACACCACAACAATTGGAAGATAAAAGAGCAAAAGGGCTTTGTTATAGTTGTGATAGCAAATACACTAAAGGTCATAAGTGTGCTGAAAAGAAATTATTTTACATAGATTGTGAAGAAGAAGAAGAAAATGAACAAGAAGAGGATATACACTAGGAACTAGCCCTAGAACAGGAAGAAATGAATCTGACCATATCATGTAATGCACTGGTAGGAATTACCACTCCTCAAACTCTCAAGATAGGAGGATATATCAAGAGAAAAGGCAATGTGGTTGGGAGCGATTCTCGTAGTACAGAAATTGTGAAGATGTTCAACTCTAATGTCATGACAAAGCTTCTAAAGAAAGAACAACGAGGCGTAATTGCACAATTATGCTCACTAGATGTTCCGACATCAAAATCATCTATTTCGGCAGATCTCCAACAAGTCTTGGACAATCATTCCAAGGTGTTTGAAACTCCCAAAGGACTCCCACCTATTCGTGATCATGATCATGCTATTCACTTGATTCCAGGAAGTGTTCCTCCAAACATCAGGCCTTATAGATATCCTTACTTCCAAAAGAGCGAAATTGAACGTATGATTGCAGAAATGTTAGAGGCGGGTATAATTCAACCTAGCCAAAGTTCTTTCTCTGCTCCTGTAGTATTGGTACACAAGAAGGATGGATCATGGTGAATGTGTCCGGATTATAGGGAGCTCAATAAGCTCACCATTAAAGATAAATTTCCCATTCCTGTGATTGATGAATTATTGGATGAATTACATGGAGCAATTTATTTTACCAAGTTGGATCTTTGTCCATCATATCATCAAATTAGAATGAAGACTGAAGATATTCCAAAAACAACATTTCGAACTCATGAGGGTCATTATGAATTTTTGGTCATGCCTTTTGGCTTTACCAATGCACCTTCTACATTTCAAGGGTTGATGAATTCCATTTTCAAACCCTTCCTTAGAAAATTTGTGCTGGTATTTTTTGATGATATACTAATCTATAGCAGGTCTTGGAAGGATTATGTTGAACATGTTGACAGGGTGCTCAAACTATTGCAGGAGAAACAATTATATGCAAAAACATCCAAATGTTTCTTTGGAGTACAAGAGGTGGAATATTTGGGTCATATTGTATCTCATGAGGGTGTTAAAGTAGACCCTAACAAAATTAAATCCATCAAGGAATGGAAATTCCCCACAACCATAAAGCAGTTGCGAGGATTTCTCGGGTTAACAGGGTATTATCGCAAGTTTGTTAAGAATTATGGGAGAATAGCAGCACCTCTAACAACATTATTGAAGAAAGATGCATTTTCATGGACTCCTGAAGCAATTAAGTCCTTTGAACATCTTAAAGGGTCAATGTGCCTGGCACCGGTATTAGCTGTGCCAGACTTCACAAAAACCTTTATTATGGAATGTGATGCCTCAGGAAATGGAATTGGTGTTATTTTAATGCAAGAAGAAAGACCCATTGCTTTTGAAATTTGTTCAATCAAGGGAAAGTATTTACCAAAGAAGCAAACATCACGATCAGGATTAAATCGGCGAGGGGAAAAAATCGTAAAATTCAGGAAAAAATTGGTAAAAATCGGGAAAAAATCAGCACATACAAAAATATTCAATTTTTTTCAATTTTTTTAATATCTAAAGCACCCACAACATAAAATAAATGCATTGACACATAAATATGAAAAAAAAACTAATATATAAGACGTGTAATATCATGTCTAGTGCTACATCACACATAATAGTGAATCATGTCCTGAATACTAAGTCCCGAGTCTCAACTCAACCTCAAAATATCAACAAAAAATATAATAATGTATCTCATATCATGAGTCATAATGTTATATACAAAGGAATGCACCAAATAACCTATACTACCGATTTCCTCTGCCCCTCTTGCGAGAAAATGTAACAGCTTTCCCTCTAGACGAAGAAGTTGGCGGGGCTGGCAATGGACTCTGTTGTGCTCCAGATCCTGAAGCACTAGGAGCTAAAGGAGGTAGACCACGTCCTCTACCGGTAGCAGGGGTAGGTGGTGTCACCTCCTCCTCCTGTTGTTGCTCCTCCTCCTCCTCATGAAACTCATCATTGATTCATCGCTACTAGAAATGGGATCATCAACAAGAGATACATAAACATCATCTAGCTCAAAGTCTTCAGACTTGGATTGCTCAACCTTATAACATGACAGAAATTGAAAAATTTTAACATGCCTAACCAATGATTTTGGTTTGAGTGAAGGGTTCATCTCCGCAACCTTAAAATGACAAGAGAAATGATTGAATACACCTAATCCACTGTTTTCCTTGAGTGAAGGGGGCACTTATTAGCAGCCATAGTAGACCAACAGTCAGGTTAAATCATACACAAGGACCACCAGGAAGCCCAAATAATTAATACATGCTCAAGACAAGGTTCTTAAGACTGCATAACTTTGATCAAATGCCAATCCAATATCTTTTATTATGTTGAGAACTGAATGAATAATGCAAGTCCCAAAGAGAAAACACTGAAGTCCATTAGTTCTATCAATTTTGATGAATTGCAGCCCTAGTTTCTCCATATGAAATCCAATGAGGTCGAAACCACTCTTAAACATCTCGAGTCATTTCATGGTAATGTTAAAAATTTAAGTAAAAGGATGAAAATGAAAAATAAAGGAAATATCACTTTTACTTTAAGAATTTAACATTACCATTAACTGCCAACAGGGTGTGTCAGGAAAATGAGAGGGCTGCAAAAATGACAAAAAAAAAATCGATTTTTGAACTTATAGGGTTGCTGTTTGATGGGCCCACGATTTTTACCAAAAAAATCGCGATTTTTTTGGCGATTGGCGATTTTTTCAAAAAATCGGGAAAAAATCGCCGATAAAATCGTTGAGTTGAAAAAATCGCGATTTTTTCAAAAAATCGCGATAAAATCGCGATGTTTGCTTATTTGGTATTTACACAAACCTATTTATGAGAAGAGAATGTTGGAAGGTGATGCGGGTGGGAGGTGGAAAAATATGGTGGCCACTCATGGATGACTACATGAGCAGAGGTAAGAAAAGAATGTAATCTAGTATACAAGATCCTCTCTTTTAACCAACATATAGAGATGGCAATGATTAGGCTCATAAAATTTTGATAGATGGCAACCTCAGGCATATTATCTTCATTACCATTTGTCATACTTAATCGCCTCTATGGTGTTGTGGTTAGTATGAGAGGGATACTGATGAGATGGAGAGATGCAAGTAGGTTGCCCATGACAATCACATTAGAAAGGGGAGTTATAGATGATTATGACCCTGAGGGGGAATACAAGGAGATAAAATATATTCAATGAGTGGTCCTTTCTTGACACCACCCTCGGAAGGGGAAAAGGGATCATAAACACTTGAGGTCATATGACAAGGGGTGAGGGAATCACTCAGGGGAGACTTAAGATGATGAATAAGAGGAAAAGGTAAAGGGGAAAATAAGACATTATCTTCAACGGGTCCCTCTTCCTCCAAATCATAATTTAAAGGCTCACGTGATTTGAATATAGAGTCATAAGGAAGATAGGTGGGAGCCTCATCGATTTCATCATTATTAGTATCAAAGATTGAGTCTCCCCAAAAAGGATAATCAACCATTTCCAACTGCTCCTCCTCATGCAAAGGAAAATATTAATCCTCCTTCCCAAGGGTGTCGATTGATATATTATTATAGGTAATGTTTGAGAGAAAAGGAATGCAAATCTCAACCTCATCCTCCTTATCAGTGTCATAAATGGGAGCACAATCAAATCGAGGACCAAGAATTTCCCATTTCCCCTTTTCGATGTGGAAGTAATCTTCAGTGTCATCTTCCAAGGGGCTAGTGGGATTACCTTCCTCAAGGTTCTCAAAAGGGGATTCATCAAGAGCAATATCCCTGAGAAAGGAAAGGCTAGTCTCAACTTCATTTTCCATGGGCTCATCCTTCTCAACACGTGTTCTCAAAATCATCTTTCTCATCATGCAGACCCAAGGAGGACTCGTCTTCCCATTCATCACTTAGATTCTCAAGGTCTTGACAATGCTCGATGAAGGCTTCCTCTTGAATGCTCAATGTGGGGCATACTTGAAAATGTCTAAGAAAGCCAACAATGAGCTCCTTAATAGATGAGATGCTCCTGGGTTCGTGATTTTGCAACCATGAGTTATGACCATAGAGGGAACTATAGAATAATAACATAAGGACATCTTGGTGGGCCACTTTCTCCTTTGAGGTATGTGCATTAAATATTTCAACATGGTTAATTGCGGAGCTTGGGTCACCATCGAACACAGGTACCCCACGTACCATCCTTCCTGTGACATGATTGGGGTGCCCAGGGATGCTAGCGATGTCCAAAGCGAGAAATTCATCCAAAAAGACAACCTATTTGAGATATGCATGAAAAATATGTAGGAGTCGCCAGGGTGAATTTAAAGATGCCTGGAAAAATGCTTGCTTCACCCTACAAGCATCCACCTTAAAGCCCAATGAAGAACTAGGGCTTCGTTCTTCCAATGGAGTCGGCAATAATGATATTTCAATATGTCGTTTGGGGAGCAAAACACACGTCTCGTGTCCCCGACAACGACGCCACAAATGTTACCACTCAAACCAGCAGGGGACCTAAGGGGTTTCCCTAATAGGGCAAATGCGAGACTAAGGGCAACGGTGGAGGCTTAGCCCACCGTCACCACGGCTAAGACTCCCTGCTCTTTACGGAATTTTAAAGATGGTAGGAGTCCCGATAGTGTAGGAATCACTTGTAAAGTCTATGTCAATGGATAGGTGGAATGTGACCCAAGATGGATTGGAGAATGGAGCTTGCTTGCTCTTCAAGCAAGGGGCTTGGTCCTCTAGGGGTAAGGGATGATGATTGGAGGGTTGACGTGGAAGGAGTAGGCTCACAAACGAGGTTCTCAATCCCTATAATCCTTGGGAAACTTGGATTCCCAAATGGTCCTTGACAAATAATCTTTGACGAAAAGTGGGATCACACAGAGCCAAGTGGACCCAATCCAGATTTGGGGATGGAATATAGCAACCAATGATGGTCCTATCCTGGACGAGGTGAGGGGAAAGGACCAAACAAGAATATTTACTTCAAAAGGTTAAATTGATCCTATTGAGGTCTACCCTTGGGGATGCCTAGGCAAATTTCGATCCTAGAGCTAGGGCTCAGGATTCCCGGAGATCCCACTGTTGGAATTGCTTGAATTTTGTGGAGAGGGAAGGGACCCACCAGCGCAGTGCCTCCTAGGAGATCGAAAATTTTCCCTGGCTTAATTCCTAGGAAATTGATGCCCTAGCTGACCCTTGAGGGCTAGACCTTGGAAAAAGTGAAAAAGGGGCAAAATTATGGATAAAATGATCACCCTTCTATGGATCGGTGCCTTAGTTCACTTGGGGAGATGGACTCAAGCACGATTAATGAGTAAGAACTTGGTTTCTTGGTCAAGGAGGCTTGAAAAATAACTTCGTCCAGTATTGGTGCAGAGAAAAGCATAAGAGACTTTCAAGCACTTATGCTTCAAGCAAAGAGTGCAAGCTTGTTGAGAAAATATATCTCTAGGACATTTCATTCATATAACATTGGCCCATACATTAAATTTTGCTAAAACATGCCCAATTCCACATTATATTCATGCAATTACTAGCCCTAGTTATAGCGTAAATCATTAGTATGCAACAACAAGAATAATAACATCAAAATCACTTACAATGCCATAGCATATATTCAACCAACAACTTATTTGCAATAACAAAGCTCCAAGAGAAAATAAATAGCCCAAATACATACATCAAAATTCATCTATCTCCAAAAAGGAAACTCCTCCAAGGAAAAAGTACGTAATTCTCAATGAGAGAGATATCCAATCCAAAGTGTGATGATCCAAATGAATGAAGCTAACATCAATATATAGGCTCGTAAGGAGCTCGAATTAGCCTAAGGGCCCCTAATAGCTTTATTAATAAAATAATGTGAAGATAACACCCCTATTGGTGACAAGCCCACCAATTTAGCTCATAGGTGTAAAAATAAGCCACACAAGGGCCAAATAATGATGTATACATGTTGTAGGGCCCTCCAAGAGGCCTATTAACATCCTGAAGTGCCATAATGAGGAATAAATCCCTCAGAATATGATGGACAAGGGGGTGGCCCCTTGTTCTCTAGGTAGTAGACCTGTGGTGCTCCTAGTGGGTGTGGGGGGCACACAAATGACCCCATAAGTCTCCATATGAATCAGAGATGTCTGTAAATCCTCTGCAAGGGCTCGAGTGATGGAATGAACTCTTCCATGACATCGTACACGTCCTGGGACATCTGCCAAGAGTGTGGGGCTCCTATGGGGCATGCTGGGCATAGTGTACCAAGCACATCACCATCATCCCCAAAAGTGGATCGCAAGTAGTCTTTGAAGGTCGATGAGGATCCGTGGAGTGTTTTCTGCTACTGTAGAGGCCCATGGCTCTCTATGCACACCCTATATGTGCCAATGTAGCCCTCTGGGGGTTAGGATCCCGTATAGGGAGACCAAACCCAAATGGAAACCACCAGTAATCCTACATAAGATCCAATATGCCCCCTAGGCTTCCAGTACAACCAATCATTAGAATAATCGTGTAAAGGGCTTACAAATCATGGATAACAAAGTGAACACTTCAAAGTGGCATGCCCTTCCGTAGTGGGCTTTGGCATGTGTTAGTGTCTCCATACTCTAAAGGGGGTTAGCCATGTACCTTATTATGTGGTTTCAATCCTTAAAGGGGATAATAGGTCCAAGGTACATCCTTTGAATGAAGATGGCAAGTGACAAATAAGTGAAACGAAGTAGGGAATGAGAGGGGCAATCCTGGGCCACATATCGGGGCATAGGGGCAACCAGATAAGGGGAAGCCCACACCAGGGTATATTTTGTGTAGGAGGGAGAAATTGTGGTACATGAGGTGTCCCAACCTTGATTTGTCCACCCTTCTTTATATGCCTTTTGCCTTTTATGAATTTTCTTTAGTTAACTGCTTGGGGCTCAAGAATAAGAGCATGATGTGTCAGATATAGTAGTGATTATCCCTTTTAAGGTAGGGCGGTTCATTGCCCTCCAAGGGGTTGGGACAATCATGGGTTCCTTTATGACAAGGGAGGCTCATCTAAGGCCTATGGAACCAGGTTGATGGCCATGGGTAAGGGGAAGGGCTCATGCATTTGCTTTTGTCGACGTGCTAATTATTTTTGTCCCAACCATCTCTTGCATTTTGTGGTACAATTTCTTGTTAAGTGTGGCCAATTATGTTTTTTCCTTTTCTTTTAGTTGCTTCAACCTCCCGGACATATTTCCAGGCTTGACCCAAGGTGGGGGCAAGGGATAGGGACGCTGACCCCATGGGGGCTATGTGGACCCAGGTGAGAAAATGATGAATGGGAGTATAATGTGTGGAAGGGAAGTAATACATGTGGATAAAGGAGCAGGACCACGCACCCAAAGTCGGGGTTTCCCAAGTAGTACCACCCTAGAACCAAATGCTCAATAAAGGAGATCCCACAAGACTAAGATGCAAGGGTAGCACCCAAAAGAGATCGAGGGGACAAGAGCACAGACTAAGCCCACTCTTTCCACCAAATTCCCCCATCAATCCATGCCCAAAAGCAGTGATGATAAGTAAACCCAATACTCAATTACCAAGTGACAAGACATACCTTTAGATTCGGGAGGCCCACCTTCAAACATACGATCAATACAAATGGGTGAGGGACCACATGGCTGGCTCAGGTGGCGGAAAAATGGCACAGCAAGCTAGTAGGAGGTTGCTGTTAGTCAAGGTTGCCATTGATGTCAATATGGCATTGTTTGTGATGGAAAATTCTTGTGATGTGTGATGTTTCCCTAAATGCCCATTGATTATATTGCCCTAGATATCTTGAAACTAACCTTGTTATCAAAATATGAAGATGCAATAACCTCATGTATATTATGATATCCTTGCTCTTGATGATGAACCCCTAAAATCATGATGATGCCCTTACTCTAAAGGAAGAAGTCTAAGATGCCCATGATGACCTAAACATAAAAGATTGATGTAAATCCTAAGTTCCAATCATGTGCCTATGATGACAAGGCCTATTTGATTGATGCTCATAGTGACCATGCCTTTAATGAAATAAGGATACTTTTCTTGATGGAGAGCTCATACCCTAAACTTTGTCCGAGACATTTAACCTCATGATGATATGGATGGTGGTTGGAAGACCTCATGATAACACACTTGATGATATGGATGGTGGTTGGAAGACTACCTTGGAGCCCTTATGAAAAAGCCCTTAATTTCTATTCCCTATAACCTTATACATGAAGAATCAAGGTCTACACTAAAAATTCCAAAACAATCATCCCATGGTTTGCACTAAAAATTTCAAGAACAATCACAAAAAAGTATTTTTTTGTCACCTTTGAGTCATCCTATCACATTGGCTCCCTCACCATTCCCCTCGATGAAGTAAGTTGGAGATCCCACAAGACTAAGATGCAAGGGTAACACCCAAAAGAGATCGAGGGGACAGGAGCACAGGCTAAGCCCACTCTTTTCGCCAAATTCTCCCATCAATCGATGCCTAGAAATAGCCATGATAAGAAACCCAATACTCAATTACCAAATGACAAGACATACCTTTAGATTCAGGAGGCCCACCTTGAAACATACGATCAATACAGATGGGTGAGGGACCACATGGCTGGCTCAGGTGGTGGAGAAATGGCACAACGAGCTAGTAGGAGGCTGTTGTTAGTCAAGGTTGTCATTGATGTCAATATGGCATTGTTTGTGATGGAAATTCTTGTGATGTGTGATGTTTCCCTAAATGCCCATTGATCATATTGCCCTAGATATCCTGAAACTCACTTTGTTGTCAAAATATGAAGATGCAATAACCTCATGTATATTATGATATCCTTGCTCTTGATGATGAAGCCCTAAAATCATGATGATGTCCTTACTCTAAAGGAAGAAATCTAAGATGCCCATGATGACCTAAACATAAAAGATTGATGTAAATCCTAAGTTCCAATCACGTGCCTATGATGACAAGACCTCTTTGATTGATGCTCATAGTGACCATGCCTTTAATGAAATAAGGATACTTTTCTTGATGGAGAGCTCATAGCCTAAACTTTGTCCGAGACATTTAACCTCATGATGATATGGATGGTGGTTGGAAGACCTCATGATAACACACTTGATGAGATGGATGGTGGTTGGAAGACCTCATGATAACGCATTTGATGATATGGATGGTGGTTGGAAGACTACCTTGGAGCCCTTATGAAAAAGCCCTTAATTTCTAGTCCCTATAACATTATACATGAAGAATCAAGGACTACACTAAAAATTCCAAAATAATCATCCCATGGCCTGCACTAAAAATTTCAAGAACAATCACAAAAAAGTATTTTTTTTGTCACCTTTGAGGCATCCTATCACATTGGCTCCCTCACCATAATAAGAGGACTCTTTCCTCTTTCCAACGAGCCCTCACTCAACTCCTAACTCCAAATAGTCTAGGAGAAATTGATTTTTGAAAATTATATATCCTATTTTTGACATCTAGCCGACCTATACCCTATCTCTCATGTCGCTCTCCTTCCAAGGGTCACCTCCCTTCATTTTCATAACATAATGTACATAAATATGATGACAAACCTTCATTTCTCACCATCCAATTCGGTCATAAACCACAGAGAGCGAGAAAAAATTCACACCTTGAGAACTTTAATAAGAAAACTTTCGAATATTGGTTGGGCTTATTTCTCAGGAAGAAATAATTTTGTAACTACACCACAATCCTTGTTTGTAAGGACTAACTATCATTACAATCTCGATTGAGCTTTGGTTGCCTACATATCTGGGTCTTGATGCTATAATTAAGGGTTTGTATCTTGTTTAGAAACACATCTCTTTGCAGGCAGTTACAATCCCTGGTAAACAACAGTGGCTCGGATCTCTTCATCTTAACAGTGGCTTGGGCCTCTTCATTTCAGCAGTGGCTTGGAATTTTTCATTTCAGCAGTAGTTCGGACCCCTTCATTTCTATAGCTCGGTCCTGTACATTCTGTAATTCAGACCTTGTCGGACTTGTACATAATTCTATGGCTCGGTTTAGAGCACAAATTCTGTGGCTTGTTGCAAATAAACTTGTAGCAACCTCATTTTCGGAGCTGTCACACCTTTATATGACAAGGCCTTGAAGAAGACACTCTTGGACATGTGGACTTGAATTGGACATTAACTCGGATTGCTCGACAATGACTAGAATTTGGAGTAGCCATGCATCTGTATAAGCTCGGTGTTTGGAGACCTTGAAGATCAATTATTCTCAGAACAGTGTTTCCAACTCGGATTAAGGGAAGACAGTCAACTATAGGAACTCGGACTATAGAAAATACCTGGTCTAAATTTGACACAGTAAGAACAAAGATCTTGTGAACTATTGACAAGTGAAGCGATCCTTGCAAACCTTTGTGTCTTTGAACTATCTTGGAGCAGCGTTTAAGCAACAGTATTGAAGACCTTGAGGTATAGTTTTAGAACAATATATTGGGCATAGTTTGGAGCAGTCCTTAAGAAAACTCTTGGTGAAAACATCTTAAAGATAATTTGAAGAAGTCTTGGGGATCTTCTTGATTAATATATCTTAAGCCATCTTGAAGCTTCTGAAAGATCTGGTGCAGAATTTGGCAATTCATTGAAGACACCTTTAGGCATCATTGAAGATGGTTTGGAGTTTGCTTGACACATCGCCAAGCATTGTTGAAGACTCTTTAAAGTTTGGAGGGCAGATTTATTGAGAACAGTGGTTGGTAGGTAAGACAACTGGAGCATTGAATAACTTTGTGAAGTAGCATATTGAAGATTCTTGGAGGCATTTTTGGAGATCATGATGCATTGCTGATGTCATCATGAAGCGACCTTAGAGATCTTTGTTTGGGTGCGATGAAGAGCAGTGGTGACACATTCTAAGAAGACAAGGTTGTTATTGATGAAGTAATTTGAAGGAAGAATTCCTGAAGGTAGGCAGGGCTCATTGAAGAAGATATTGGGAGCCATGAACAAACATCAAACTTATCTTAACAAATTGAAGCTGAGGGTTGGAGCACTAGAGGTTGGAGCCTCATGGAGACAAGGTTGGTGCCTTGGAAGATAGGGTTGGAGCCCTAGAGGATAGGAGTCCTCAAGAAACCAGGTTGGAGCCTATACCAGAGATAGGGTTGGAGCCCTAGAGGTCGGTGCCTCAAAGTTGACAAGGTTGGAGCCTTGGGAAGTCCAAGTCGGTGCTTGGCAAAATATAGGTTGGAGCCTGAGAGATTAAAGATTGGTGTCTTCATTTAGGTTTGGAGCCCTAATTATTATTGTATTGGATTTATTGTAAAGAAGAGGATCAAAGTCCTCGTTACTCTTGATTAATAAAGGTATTTATTCTTCTTGTTCATTTTGTGTTCTAAATATAAGTGATCTAACTGGTAAAAATAACAATTGAAAAGAAATATAGATTCAGTCCCCCTCTCAGCATTGAGGTCCATCATGGAGAAAAAATTTCTCCTAGGGATATCACTCACGAAGTGGTGGGTAACAAGCTTATCTTAGGTGATCCGATTCACTGCGTGTTCTAAAGGTTTATCTTTGAGAAAAATATATAATGTTTGCAGGTTCCCCAACCCCTGGACTCCAAGTTCACAAACAGTGGGCACAAGCTGACTATATTTGGATCTTGAATATTTTTTATGGTTTTCTAACTTCGCTAAGGCTATGGTTTTGCATTTATCTTTCGAAATACATTTAGACATTATCAACACTTACAAAATTTTATCTCTCAAAATTTCACTAAACATTGTACACTTGTGTATTTTTGTAAATATATTTGTATAATATACTTGTAAATTATTTTATTTTTTAACCCTTGTATTTGCAGCTGGGGTTTTTGGGGTTTTGAGATTTTTGAATTTTTGTATAAATTGGGATTTTGGGTATTTGTAAATTCATTTGTGCAGGTGAGGTCTAAGGCAATTTGTTGGATTAGAGCTAGATCTAGGCCATTGAGGGTAAGATCTAACCTCTACAATTCTTTTGTAGGGCCAACTACTGAAGAATTTGTAGTAAAATTGAAGATCCGAAGAAAATTTATTTTCTGGCGTGGGTTTGCATATTTTTTAGGGCTTCCAGGCCCAACATCCTCCTCCAATCCAGCTGTCGAGCCTCCTAGCCTCAACGTCAACACTCCTTGGCCCTCGTGTCAGCCTTTTTCTAGCCTTGGAGGCTAGTCGCAGACATAAAGAGGCCTTGACCTGCTTTTCTCCTCTTGGCCGTGGGCTTTTAAGCCCTTTTAGGGTCTGGTTGCAAGCCCTAAAGGCTTCGACCTTCCCTCTAAGCCCTAGACGACAACCTTTTAGGCTTTCCATGAGCCAATTAAGGCCTATAAGGCCTGTCTGCAGGCCTTTTTGGGCCTTTTCCTTGCTTTGGCTCTCCTTTTCCTCCCCCTGGCCCTTCGCTCCCCCTCTTGACGTTCCCTTCAAGCCCTCTGCTGCCTCTTTAGGCCTTTTCCATTAACCACTAGGCGTACATGGCCTTTCTCACCACAACACTTGTTGAGAATTTGGAGGGTTGGTGATTAATTCAAATTCTCTTCTTGATAATTACTTGTGAGCCTATTTGATTTACTTATGTCTTCTCTTCTTAGCTTATTTAGTCTTTCATCAAGTAAATTATCAAAATACAAGAAACACAAAATTAGGCTCCATGAGCCAGGGCAAAACCTCTTCCTCTTGGAGAGGAAAACCCACGAGAAATTCTTCTTATAGACCTTTCAGATGACAAGTACCATGACCAAGACTTAGACCCTTGACCTATGTATGCCTCCAAGACCATGTCACCGCTTCATTGTGGATCTCCAACGCTGATCCTTCTTTTCTGCACCAACCCACACTTTCCTACACTAGCACTAGAGAATCTCAGTCTCTAACTCTGTATTCCTTAATTTAGTCTTCATTTATCAATACACTCCTTCTTTCTTCACATTTAGTTGAAATATATTACGTTTCCATTTGTGTACTGAAGATAGGAAGGTAAATCACAGATTTACCTTCCTTCTATTATCTCATTTCCGAGTGCATATCATTATGGGTAAGTTACAGTACTTTCTACGCATACAGGTTCCCTCCATACTAATCCGTTACTCCTTCACTGAATCCGCAACTTCTTTACATTGGTCCGTGATTACTGCTTCAAGGTAATCCACGAGAACTTCTCCAAACAGATCCGTACTTTCCTTCTATTCTCTCACTTCTGAGTGCATATCATTATGGGTAAGTTACAATACTTGCTACGCATACAGGTTCCTTCCATACTAATCCGCAACTCCTTCGCTGAATCCACAACTTCTTTACATTGGTCTGTAATTACTGCTTCAGTGTAATCCACAGGAACTTCTCCATACAGATCCGTACTTTACCTCAGTACTTAACATACTTCAATGCTGCTTTAACTTTGTATACAATCTAGACTTCATTACACAACAAATCCACATCTTTCTTTGTCCTTTAGTGCATACTTATGCCAGACTTTATCATGTTGTAAAGTCTTAGAGTTATCTGTAATCTTCCTGATCTCAAGTCTGCATTTAACCACTGTAATATCTCAGACAAATACGCATTTTAAACTCTGTAAAAACCTCGGAGAAATCCACATTTTTCTGTGATCAAATGAGCCACAATGCATTACTATATATAGTGTACATTACTCCAGATTTTAGGCCGACCCTTCCACATGATTGAAGGCCGACTTCATCACTGTATATAGGCCGACTTTATTCATTTCTTATAGACTGTTCTTTGGAAGGTGTTTAATGCTGGTCTTTCACGGCTTATGTGACATGGTTTGGAGCATACTTTATGGACTAGACACTTCATACATGACTCCTTAGAGAGGACATTTATGACCAGAAAACAAAAACCTAGAGGACATCAAGAAGAAGTCCTTTGACCTAAAATCTTGCTCATGAAACCCATGAGACAAGCATATCAAAAATATATATATTATTATCTTTGTCTTCTTCTTTACATAAATACATAATTACATAGTCAGTATGAAGACCGATCCTAGTTACACTTTTCAACACTCCCTCTTAACTATGGAGGTATTCATATAGGTACATGGTCACTTTCAAACTGAAGAATCTCATAAGAAGAATCAGATTGGTAATCGCATCTGTATAGCATTTTATCAATCAAGATTGTCCTAGTGCAAGGCCTTCACTAACAGCCCCATCTCTCAACGAGACGATGGGCTACAATGTTGGCGAGACACATGATTTATAGACACCATAGTCATTGTCTCTCCAAGGTACATACTCCACCAAGGTGTTCACAAAGTATGACCTTCTTGGACTATTCTTCTCTTGGGTAGCTAGCCCTCAAAGAATATCAGTCCACAACTACTCTTATCTTGAATGCCCTATCTCATTCTCAAAGAGTATCGGATGCCAGATGATTACCCAATCATCCATTCTGTCTTCTCAGTTGAAGACCAGAATGATGTGTCTATCTTTCCCTCTCATACAGGGAGGATCTATTCCACAAGGGAATGTACTCATTTCTATACAGGGAATGTACCTAAGCTCATTCTTAGGGATTACCAAGTTTCTTCCAAGTAAGAAACTTACCACCAGGCTCCCTCTTAACCAGGGACCCACAACAACAATGGTGAGACACCCAGCTACTCATGAGGAATTCCTGTCGTCGATGTCATGGATTTCGATATTGAGGAATCTTCGACTTTAGCTCCATAGGGCACAGATCATCCATCACTTTCATTCATGAGTCATGTCATCTACTAGAAAGTGATTCATCAGTCTTTCTTATTTGGTCCACCTTTTATGCCATGTTGCTTGCTTTCGAATCATCTCCAAGGATCTTACATCCTTTCACATGATTAGCAACCTTGCACAAATTCATCCAGATAAACATATATGTATGAACTTTAAAAAACAAAAGTTACCTCAGTGATGATCTCTCACCATGACATCTTCTTTTAGGCATCGACATCCTCTATTCAGATTGACACATCTCCTAATGATATGTCTTTGTTAAGGTTCTTCTTCTTTACCAGATTTCGATCAGAGTCTACATATCTTCCCAGGAGATATTCTAGTCGCATCTTCTTGGCTTCCAGATGATAATTGCCTCTTGACATGGTTGCACTTCATGATCTCTTTCTTTCTGCACATCTTCATTCTCAGGAACTTCCAATTTCCAATTCCTTGTTCATATACAACCGCCTCATATTCCATATGAGGATATATTATGTTGATTTTATCTGTCAGTGCACCGTGAGAGATCCTCCTCCATAGATCATAATTCTAGATATAGAAGTCCATTACCTGCAACCATATGACATGACTTCACACCATCCAGTGTCAGCATATAAATATATATACTTCATAAATTTTTCCTTTGAGTCATCCTGTAGCAATTTTACTAGAATGAAAAACTTCATTCCCTTGACATGCTTCATCAATATGTCATCACATCCCCGAATTCTGTAGCATAGAATTCTTGATGAAACCTTTCTGCTTTCTTTCTAATCAATGAATCCATAGAGAACTCCATTAGAAAATGTCAGCTCTAGTTTCCATGATGACCGTTGATTTTGATGACTGCCTTCCATGAGTATTGTTATCAGTGAGGTTTTCCAGGAGTTGTTTCACCAAGAGCTCATTCCATGCTTCTATCATGATGTTATTAATATACATTGCTTCCTATCATACTATTTTACAACCAACAGAAATCACTTAAAGAGGAAAATGATCTCAATCATAATAGAGATCTCTCGCTTCTTCTTTCTTAGATTTCCTTGCATCAGGTTCTTCCCTCATATCTGTGATATGGGCTTCTTCCTTTTTCCTCTTGTCATTTCCAGATTTAGGACAATCTCTTTTATAATGCCAAAGTTAATTACATCCAAAGCATCGTACTTTGTCCATATTTCTTCTTTTATTCTAAGGACCAAGTTTTCCGAATCTTTCTTTCTTCCTGGACATGGTTGCAAAGGCTTGATTTCTTTCACTTGATCTTGTATCAGCTTTGGCTTTCAATCTTGTTTCCTCTCTTTTACATAGAGACCATAAATCATGGAATGGTGTTGCTTCTTTCTTCCCATATAAACTAGAAGTGAAGTTTCCCCATTCTTCTGGTGGAGCATTCAACACCAATGTAGTCATCTCAGTGTCAGACATTACTTCTCCCAGTTCCTGCAGTTGGTCTCTTATTTCAGAAATCCTCATAATGTATGAAGTGATTTCTTCTTCTCTTAACAATTTCATTTTGTATAATTTTTGTCTCAAAGAGATTGCTTCTCCTGCAGTACTCACAGAGAATAGCTCCACCAGTTTCTCATATATTTCTTTTGCAGACTTCAGTTTTGATACATATGGAATGAGTGAGTCCTTAATGGATTCTATGAGAATCTTCTGGGCTCTGATTTCTCCTTTCATGTACTTGGCATGAGCTGGAGCATCTTCTTTTGAGGGTTGAATTGTAGATCCTTCGATGTAATCCATAACTTCGTCTTCAATTAAATTCAAATCTGTCCTCTTCTTCCATGCACTAAAGTTTGATGACCCAACCAATTTGTTGCTCTCTTTACAATAAGTCATTTTGACAGATTTAAGTAAGGTCATATATACTTACTTGAGTAGAGTGACTTGCAGCTTCCTTGATGATGAAGGATATCTTCAAAAGATGATGTTTCTTCCAACAATGTCTTGAATGTAAATCTTTGATGGAAAAGATTCATTTTCTTGAATGAGTTGATCCTTTGAAAGAGATAGCTTGAGAAACTTCCTTGTAAACAGATTTGACTTTTCAATGTAAACTTTGATCTTCGCTTCTTGGAGTGTCTTCTTGACAAGTAGCCCTTGTGTTCAGCACCTTAGAAGTTAGCTCTGATACTATGTTGAGAATTTGGAGGTCTGGTGATTAATTCAAATTATCTTCTTGATAATTACTTGTGAGCTTATTTGATTTACTTATGTCTTCTCTTCTTAGCTTTTTTAGTCTTTTATCAAGTCAATTATCAAAATACAAGAGACACAAAATTCAGCTCCTTGAGCTAAACCTCTTCCTCTTGGAGAGGAAAACTCACAAGAAATTCTTCTTATAGACCTTTCAGATGACAAGTACCATGACCAAGACTTAGACCCTTGCCCTATGTATGCCTCCAAGACCATGTTACCGCTTCTTTGTGGATCTCCAACGTTGTTCCTTCTTTTCTGCACCAACCTGCACTGTCCTAAACCAACACTAGAGAATCTCAGTCTCTAACTCTATCTTCCTTACTTTAGTCTTCATTTATCAATACACTCCTTGCTTCATATTTAGTTGAGATATTTTACTTTTCCATTTGTGTACTGAAGATAGGAAGGTAAATCATTCCTTCTATTCTCTCACTTCCGATTGCATATCATTATGGGTAAGTTACAGTACTTTCTACACTTACAGGTTCCCTCCATACTAATCCGCAACTCCTTCACTGAATCCACAGCTTCTTTACATTGGTCCGTAATTACTGCTTCAGGGTAATCCACAGAAACTTCTCCAAACAGATCTGTACTTTACTCAGTACTTAACATACTTGAATGCTGCTTGAACTTTGTACTTAACATACTTGAATGCTGCTTTAACTTTGTATTTAACATACTTGAATGCTGCTTTAACTTTGTATACAATCCAGACTTCATTACACAGCAAATCCACATCTTTCTCTGTCCTTTAGTCCGTACTTATGCCAGACTTTATCACGCTGTAAAGTCTCAGAGATATCCGCAATCTTCCTGATCTCATGTCCACATTTAACCACTCTAATATCTCAGACAAATCCGCATTTTAAACTCTGTAGAAACCTCAGAGAAATCCGCATTTTTCTGTGATCAAATGAGCCGCAGTGCATTACTATATATAGTGTACATTACTCCAGATTTTAGGCCGACCCTTACACATGATTGAAGGCTGACTTCATCACTGTATATAGGCCGACTTTATTCACTGCTTATAGGCTGTTCTTTGGAAGGTGTTTAACGCTGGTCTTTCAAGGCTTATGTGACATGGTTTGGAGCATACTTTATGGACTAGACACTTCATACACAACTTCTTAAATAGGACATTTATGACCAGAAAACAAAAACCTAGAGGACATCAAGAAGTCCTTTGACCTAAAACCTTGCTCATGAAACCCATGAGACAAGCATATCAAAAATATATATATTATTATCTGTCTTCTTCTTTACATAAATACATAATTAGTCAGTATGAAGACCAATCCTAGTTACACTTTTCAACAACACTAGCCCTCGTAGGCCTAGCGTTGCCCTATTTTGACCCTGGTTTACCCTTATCCATCTTCGTGTTGGTCATTCATTTCCTGGACTGAATATTGGTGGGTTTTGCAGGAGAAATTAACTCAAGTTTTGTGTTTTCAGGTGCCAAGTCGTTGGGAAAATTTTTAGTAACTTGGGCAAGCCATCTTCAAGGCCTTGGGCCTAGGATTTGATCTCTGAACCCTCATTTTTCCTCACTTTTTGCTACAACTCTCTAAATACATTTCATAACAATGATTAAATTTGATCCAAGTGCTCTAAAATTCACATCTAAAGTTGCCTAAATACACTAAGAAATTCATAGTATAAATTTACTAGTCTTTTTGTGAGTTGGGCATAATTTCTTTAGCATAAATATAGCTGATCTGTTGATTGAATATCTTTGTATAACAAGTCTGATCAGATCTGATAATAACATCTTAAAGGGCCTAATAATCTAAAATTTCAATCTGATAAGTTGGTTTTGGCATTTGGCAATTGTTTGGCACATTTTGGCACACATTCTCACATTGGTGGCTCACTGTTTTCACACTTTTCTTACTGCTGTCATAAGTGCCTTAAGATCTGATATAATGCTGAAAAATACATGATAAGAAGGTTGTGGTAGCTTGTATTTTCACTTGGCAAGTCATCTGGTGTTTTATTTCTCATACTTGGTCCATGCATGCTTGCCATTTTGAAGC
>JAXQQM020075789.1:0-134503 GCA_034641835.2 Pinus albicaulis
CCCTTACTACATCCAAGGGCTCAGATTAAACTATTGAGCACCTTTTATTAACTCTACCTATCTACTTATCTGCCAAGATTAAACTGTTTGGTCAGATATTTATTCTCTAATATACAACATGAAATTGAAATATGAATAAGCCAAGTTTAAACAGTTTGACCCTTCATAAATTGTGGCAAAAGTTTGACAAGCTGCACACAATTGCTTTATTTACAAAAAATGAAATAGTAATGGCATTTGGATTTGCACACTTTCCTTGGTCTATTTTTGCTTGGGGTTCATTTCTTTCTCTTTTTTGACCATTTTATTCTTTTTACCCTTTGATTTTTCTTTTAGGGTATACCCTCTTTACATCTTTTAAATTTTTTTGATTTTTTGGTTTTTCAAGAATATGGAACACCTTTGCTCAAGAAAAAGGTTTGAACATTTTCCATAGTTCAATCAAGAAAATCATGAAAAATGACACCTATTGGTATAGGAGACTAACACTGGCTCCACTTGGGGATGGCTTTTCCTTGTGAAAAGTCAAGAACAGCAGGGCAGTTGCCTCAAAAATGCCTTAAACTGAACCATGTAATCTCCTTCTTCTGGTAGCTTTATTGTACATATGATAGTGAAACTTTTGAAGCTTAGGGCCTTCACCTCGGGCTTCAACTCCAAGAAGTCACCATCCAATCAAAACTGCATTAGAAAAGGATATATTATGTACAAGTTAGAAAAATCAAAACATCCTAGTAAATAGGATCAAAATAATGCTTCAGCATTCGACCATTGACTGGTCCTTCCTCAGCTTCTGAATTATCCAAATTCTTCAAAAATTATGTGTTTTTTCCCTGCAAGGCATGAATGATATAAGGCCCTTTCCACAAGAAATCAAATTTCCCATGTTTCCCTTTTTCTTCTCTTCTAGAATCCCATCTTAGGACTTTATCACCTAGTTGAAAATCTTCTGCTTTAGTCCTTTTATCAAAAATTTTCTTTAGCTTTTCCTGCAAGACTTGAGATCGTTGGTATACCTCTTCTATGGTTTGCTGCAAGTGGATTGTTTGATTAATTCTTCTCTGAATGTCATTTGGTTCCACTTGAGCCTCCTGAAGTAATTTCATAACAGGAATTCCTAAAGATGATGGGAATCTTGCTTCAAGGCCATAAACTAATTCATATGGACTAGTCCCAATTGATTTCTTAGTTGTAAGTCTGTTTGCCCACAATGCATTGGTCAGTTTCTTGTGCCAGTTATTTTTATTTTCTTCCAACAATTTTTTAATAATATTAATCAAGCTTTTATTGGAGGATTCTGCTAGTCCATTACCCTGAGGGTAATAAGTTGTTGAATGGCCTAATGTAATATGATATTTACTACAGAAACTAATCATTTTCTTTGACTTAAATGCAGCAGCATTATCTGTTATAATCTTTTCTGGACAGCCAAATCTTGAAAGTATATTGGTTTCTAAAAACCCTATAATCACAGAATCATTGGCCTGTCTGCATGGGATAGCTTCAATCCACTTAGTGAGGTAGTCTGTGGCAGTAAGAATCCATCTGTGTTGCCCTGAAGAAGGTGGATGGATTTCTCCAATAAAATCTAATCCCCATTGTTGAAAAGGTCTTTCTGTGGAAACTGGTTTTAATGGCAAAGGTAACAACTTTCTTTTACCCTCAAATATCTGACACTTATGACAAGTTGTTACAAATTTCTTAACATCAGAAAATAATGTTGGCCAGTAAAAACTAGACCTTAATATTTTGTCTGCAGTTGATTTCCAGTAGAGATGTCCTCTACAATCCCCTGCATGAAATTCATTAAGAACTTTATCAGTTTCATCTTTTAATAGACAATTCAATAAGATTCCTTCATGATTTTTCCAAAATAGAGTGCTATCTAAAATACAATATTTCGAAGATGTCATTTTTAAAAATCTTCTTTTCGTTCTGGAAAACCCTAGAGGAGTTTGCAGGTTTAATAAAACATGAATGATATCAGTGTACCAGGGTGAATCTAAGAAAGCTTGACTGATCTGTGGAGTCGCCATCTCCTGCTCGTCATCCAGTTCGTTAATTTCTAAGGCTTGGCAATTAGTTTTAGTCATGAGTTGTGCCAAACCTTGACCTTTTATGAGTTTTGTTGGTTTAATCTCAATATCATATTCTAAAATGGTAGCTATCCACTTACCTCTTTTGCCTTCAATGCCATCTTGAGTCAAGATGTCTTTAACTACAGCATTAGGCACATAAGCTATCACATGAGAATATAATATGTAAACTCTAAAATATTTAATTGCTTTTATCAATGCAAAAGCCTGTTTCTCCATAATATTGTATTTCAAAGATGCATCCCTAAGTTCTTTACTAAAAAATGCTATTGGTTTTTCACACCCTTGATCATCTTTTTGAAGTAAAACAACTGCAACTGTATGTTCAGAAGCAAATGAAAAAATAATGAAATCTCTGTCAAATTTGGGACTGGTAAGAACTGGTGTCCTTGTTAAAGCCATTTTAATTTCCTCAAATGATTGTTTGGCTTCTACAGTCCAATAAATGCTTGAATCTTTCCTCAACATGTTAGTAAGCAATCTAAGTAATTCAGCTAAACTAGAAATAAATCTTCTCAAGAAATTAATTTTTCCTATGAATGCTTGCAACTCTTTTATGTTTCTAGGATGAGGTATCTGTAAAATTGCTTGTATTCTTTCTGGATCAATCCTAATGCCATCTTTTGAAATAATATGGCCTAAAAGCTTTCCTTCTTCCAAACCAAACAATGACTTATTAGGGTTTAAAGAAATCCCATATTTTCTGCATTTTATAAATACTTGCCTTAAATGATCTAAATGTTCTTGATCTGTTTTAGAAAAAAAAGTCAAATCATCTAGATAAATAACCAGAAAATCATGTATTTATTTAGAAAAAGCAATGTCCATTGCTCTTTGAAATGTAGCTCCTGCATTCTTGAGCCCAAATGGCATTTTGACATATTTAAACGTACCCCATGGTGTAGTGAATGCTGTTTTATCCTGATCATCAGGATGAACCAGAATCTGGTTGTACCCTGAAAATCCATCCAGTAGAGATATTCTAGAAGATCCTACTACCCTCTGTAGAATATGGTCCATTTTTGGTAAAGGATAGTTATCTTTTAAAGAAACTTTATTCAAATTTCTTAGATCGACACATAGCCTAATTTCCCCAGTCTTCTTCCTTGTTGGTACCAGGTTAGAAACCCATTCTGAGAATATGATAGGAGCTATAATCCCTGCTTCAAACATTCTTTTAATTTCCTTTTCAATTGAGGGTAATAAAACAGGATTTATTCTTCTAAGCTTTTGTTTGAAAGGTTTCTGATCTGGTTTCAAAGGTATAGTGTGTTGAATGATGGATGTATCATAAGATTTTAGATCTTCATAACTCCAGGCAAAAACATCCTGGAATTCTCTCAATAGTTCAACATATTTAACCTTTTGATCTTTTGGAAGAGATTTGGACAACTTAACTATTTTGGGATTTTCTGGGGTTCCTAAGTTGCATTCTTCCATATCAGCCTTAACAGGTTCCATTTTAGGCCTAAATGGAATATCATTTGAGTCAAACAGATCTTCCAAAGGAGTTAATCCTTTGGGCAAATTATTATCTTTTAAATTAATGATTTCCGTCTCATCTTCTATGATCTCATCAGATTCCATGTGTTTCAAATTCTGCATGTCTTTTTCTGTGAATGTAGTTGGGTGCAGCATATGAATTGCATTTTCTCTTGAAATCTCTATTTTTTGTTCTTTTTCTTGATCAAATTCATCAATAGTTGTGTCTTCATCTATATTACAGTTAGAAAATTCGTTTTGAAGTGTTAAAAAACTATTGATTTGATTGTTATTAACAAATACTTGCCAATTCAAAAGATTGTCTGGTATAGCAGGCCTATGTCTAATCTCAGCTGAAAACTGATGATTAGGATCAAAAGGTAACTTGCATGTACTAGCAAACATTGCGAGGCTGTGAGCATGCAAATTTTGTTTCCTGGGAATCTTGGCAAGTTGAGCTTGTAGAAATGTGTTGAGAATTTCTACAACTGTCTCTCTGTATTGTTTCAGTCTCATGTCTTTTGTTGAACATTCTCCTTTAATATGTTGAATGATTAGTTCGGAGTCTCCTATGATTGATACCCTAATAGCTCCTAACTTCTTGACATGTTTAAGCCCTAATAAAAGAGCTTTGTACTCTGCCATGTTGTTAGTGCATTTGAAATTCAACCTATAAGCATGACCCTCTGCATGATTATTCTCAACATTATGTAACCAAATCCCAACTCCTGCCCCTAATTTGTTTACTGAGCCATCAAACTCTAAATGCCATAGAATTTCATGTTCATAATCTTCATCAATTGTTTTAAAATGTTTCTTGACAGGAGCTAGTTGTTTAGTTTCTTCTGGTATTTCTTGATCGACTGGTGTTTCCTTGTTTTCAGAAATTTCTTCAATTTTAACGGTGGTTTTGTTTATGGTTTCCAATTCCGGAGCTTCTATTTCAGTAGGAAGATCCAACTCAGCATTGTATAAAATAAAAGAATCCATATCAGAATGTATAGAGTAAACAGGGAAGTTTTCAGGCTTCTCATGGCTACTGACTAAGTACTTCATCAAGGTTTCTCTATATAATCTTTTAGGCTGACCGAATACTGAAATAGTTGCATATGACATGTCCAGTTGAATAGACCCTCCAAGTTTAGCACCCCAAGATCTAGACAATAACATACCATATTTGGGTGGAATATCAGCAACTACTATGTCCATCAAAACAGATTTAGCAGGGTATTGTATCAAAGTAACACACAAATCTTTAATCAAACCTAAACATTTTACCTGACTAGAATCAAATGAAAACAAATCTTTGTACGGTCTGGTAATATCTAGATTCAATCTTTCCATTACTGCTTTTGGCATCAAATTGTGAGATGCTACAGAATCAAGCATTGCATTATGGAGTATCTTGTCATGAACATTCAGGCTTACATAAAATGGAGGAGTTCCTCTACTTTCTAGTTTGCCATTTACCTCAGGGCCAAAAAGAAGTTTGGGTTGATCATCAAGAATATTTACTGAATCATCCAATCCAGTAATGTTGATGTTTAGGGACTTGGTAATTTGACTTCTATAGACCTCATGTTTAGCCAATTCTGATAAAGGAACAACTATCTTTAGTTTGCCTATTTCAGCCTCTAGATTGAAAGGTTTTTCTGTTTGAGTTTTAGTGTTTTGCACAGTTGGGTTTTCTCTATTTCTTGGGTCTTCAATCTTTTTCTCTTTTTCATGAATGAAATTTTGTTTTGAAGGGGTATCTGAACTAACTTCTACTGTTTCTTCTACATTTCCCACAGGAGGAAAAGTATTAGATTGTTGTTTATTGTTTAGTTGATTGTCAGAGACATCTTCAATTATTGGATTTGAAGGGTTGGGAGTTATTCTAGACAAAATTTGTACTTGGGGAATGTTTTGTACAGGGGGAATGTTACCTTTACCTTTGACATTTTGTTTTGCATTTTTCTGTTTGCTATTCTCTGGCACGTCAATCCGTCTGCTTCTCAAATTGTACTGTTTATGGACCTCATAAATTGCTGTGTCATAGCCTTCCTTAAAATCAAAAGTCTCACCTGAATGAGTTTGGAATGTTTCAAGGATGTGATTATAAGTCATCCACGGGATAGGAAGACTTAGTTATTTGTCATGATTCATTACTTATTTCATATTAGCAAGTTTATGGAGATTGAACTTCAATAACAAAATTTTCTTGGAAAAGGTATATGTTTGATCCAGGTGTACTACGATATTTTCAATTAATTTCTCTAAAGTTTGGGTTTCTTGCAACATTCTGATTATCAGTAGAAGACTTTCTTTCAATAGTCTCTACTCTGTCTCCTAATCTTTCCATACCTTTAATGATTGCATCCAGCTTCTTTTCAAAAGCTGAAGGTTCTTCATTCAGAGGCATTCTTCTTTCTGCTCTTGCTCTGGCTCATTTTTCTATCAGATTTGCTTCTACACTCACCACTATGCTTTGCATTTCCTCTAATGTTTGGGGAGCTCTTTCCCTGAGGGAATAAGCAATGTCAGAATCAAAACCATCTGGAAATTTAACCAATACGGAGTCAGGTGGGGGTCTTAGGTTTTGAGGAACTGCATTATATGCTTCATTGAATCTAATGATGTAATCTTGTACTGTTTCATTAGGTCTTCTTCTTAATTTTTCGAATTATGACAGGATCTGTAGAGGATCTTTCTTCTTCTCCCACCTGTTCAAAAATGCCCTATATAAAGCTGGTAAATCAGCAATACTATTTGGAGCAAGGGCCCTAAACCATGTCCTAACTTCTCTAGTAAGACTCTGAACGAAAATTCTCATTCGGACATCATCAGTGTCGATTTCATAGAACTCAAAGTAATCCGTCATCCTTTTGGTATGCTGTTGAGCTGTATAAGTACCTGATCCATCAAAAGGTGTGATCTTACTTTGGTAATCTTGAGGCAAAGCAACAGCGTTGGCTGGTATCTGTAAAGGGGCGTATCGATTGGCCATTGGAAGATATAGTGGGGTAACAGGAATTGATGGTCTGGCAGGAGGAGATGGAAGAGTATAAGGGGTGACAGGTGTTTGAAAAGCTTGAGAAAAAGTAACTGAACTTGGAGATGCTTCAGTAATTACAGAGATGTTTGAATTTTCTTCAAAGGTTTGTTCAGATTGAATAGAGTTCTGTAATTGTCTGTCAAGATGATGTGAAACAAATCTGTATTGTAAATATTCAAAGAACAATGGATCTGGATCTAATCTGGATAATTCGGTTTCAGAAAAATTCACAAATAAGGATGTTTCAAATCGTGCATCAAAAGGAATTTCATCAATATATATAATTTTCACAGGACAAGATGCAGATCTAGAAAGTGGTCTAGAACTTCCTGAACTCTCTTGACTTCCTCTTTCAGAACTTTCTTGACTTCCTTGTCTTCTAAGAATCCTAGGAATCAGATTTGGATTTTCAAATATCGTTGGTGGATTGGGATCAGGATTTGACCTAGTATGACGAATCCTTTCTGAAGCCAATTTTCCTAGACTAAGTGTTTTTGGATTTTTGGTTTTAATTGAAAAATAAATACGACTTCTATAAATACTTCAAGAAATAATGATTTGTGATTAAAATTTTCTCAAAGTTTTATTGAACTAGAGAGTCTGATTAAACATTTTGAAACTAAGGTTCAGTATATAAGCTAAATCAGATATTGACTGAAGCAACATTTATTTACTTTTGCAATTGCAGAGCAAAAGCAATTTCAAAGGCTACCTGGCTGATCTTCAGACTCTGTCTATAGCTTATAAGTGAACAATATTAACAAATAAAGATGATTCAGGTCCCCAGTATGGTCGCCACTATGTTATCACTCAGGTTTTCCTAGAAGTTGTGTAAGAGGAAAATATACCCGAGGTAACCACAAACCAACCTTCAGATGCAGAATCTAGCCAATCTGCATCCAGAGAGGGCTCTCTCTTTATGATTTATCTTTGTTCTTAGAAGGTTTTAGGCTAGTTATAGATCCAAGAGTTTGTTTTGAAAAATGGTGAATCCACAAACTAAGGGCAAGGTTGAAAGTTTTCAGTCCATTGGGCTATGGAGTCAAAGGATGGCTTTACTGGATTTCTATTCTACAAGATGATTTCTAGAGAACAAATGCATTAGACGGAGAACAATCCTTAAAATTTAAAGTGGATGGGATGATTTTGAAGGATGAAAATAGGTTAAGAATATACCATGTTCAAAGAAGGAAATGAGACAATTTTCAAACAAAGAGCAATGAAGAATTCTTTATTATAGTAATCATGATGATTAAATTAGCAAGCAAGAGCATTTAAGATTTGCGCTTATATGTGGTTGGGGAAAACGACAGAACAAATATCACCAAATGAAATCCTGATTAAGTAAATGCAGTTAGTCAGCACATATAAATTATTAAAGAAATGGTTATAATGATATTATAAAGCGATATAAAACACCAAGACAAAGGTGAAAGACTTATTGAGCTGCGAGTCAACATGAATCATAAAGTCACAGACTTCGATCGTCATCCAGTAAGCCACAAATAAATTTCTCCAAAATGCTTTTATTCCAAAAACTTCAATGTCACAACAAAGTAATAGAATCCACCCTCAATACTCTCTTTGAGGGTTTATTTATACAAAAAATACTTGAAAAAATCTCACACTAACCTAGCCAATAATCTAGGGTGACTAAGGAGTAATTTACAAATAAACAGGAGACAAATGGTCTCGTGGATAGAATAATAGGTAACTGCTGATGTGCTGTTTCCTCATTTTGCTGATGTGCTGGAGGTAAGTGCTGAGATAGGGCTCGGTGTTGTCCCTTGGAGTAAATTCTTTGCTTGTTTGATACTCTTTGTCTTTACGGATACTCTTTAACCTGTTCAACTGATACTCTTTCATCTGTGCTCATTTTTATCTTTCACATAATGGTAAAAAGATAAAATTCTCATCCTGAAGATAATTTTCATAGAATTTCCAATAGGTCTTTCCACCATTGATCATCTGGTATTATAGTCCTTTTCAGTTTTCTCAATGTCTCATCGGCCTCTGTGAGTTTGTAAAAAGTGGGCTCATCAGGGAACAAATACTTTATTTCATGTTCAAGATGAAATAAATTCTTCAACCTGTCATATAGATTTCTCCCTGTTGGTAACGTTGCTTCTGGTAAACTGATAGAACTAGCAGTTGTATTTTGAGCATGGCTCTCTATTTTCTTGACATAGGTTTCTAGTTCCATTATTTGGTCCTGTGAGAGCATTGGACTGGGTAACCCACTGTCTAACAAAACTTGAAATTTTTCTCTGAAAGCATTAATATCAGCCAAAATATCTGAACACTTCCTTTCTAAATTATGCATAAAAGTTCTTTTGATGAAAACTCTTTTTATCATCAAAATAGTGCCGGTCCTGTCTTCAATTCCTAGTCCTGCAAGCTGTTGTTTTGTTCGGGTGTTCAAAAATTGAATAAGTTGATTGGCCTGCTTAGGTCTACCTCTTAGTTCATCTCTTGTTCTGTTTATTTCTTCCTGAGCTACTTTAATCAGGTCATTTTGTTCAAAAATTGCTTGAATAGAGGGCCAAATACTTTTTATTAACTCAATTATATTACCCCAAAGAATTTCATTTATTTCCTTCATAGGCTTTTCTAGTGAAAGATTTTTTTCCAAAGCCTTAACTAATCTGTCCAATCTTTTGATTTCCCTGGTATTATCAGCAACTGTCTTCTTAGATGTATCATACTTCTGCTCCAAATCTTTTAATTGTAACTTTGTGGTTTGAAGTTCTGTGACTCTTAATTGTAAACTTTCCATTTGTTTTATCAAATCATCAGAACTTAAACCAGAAGTGTTTACCTGGGCTGGCTGCGTTTGCTGACCTGTTGTTGTAGTACCTGTGGTTGTAGCAGCTTCTGTAGTGGATGCCTGCATGATAGCTTCCTTTTCCTGTAAAGCTTGCTCCAGTTCCTTCTCTGTTTCACTTAGTCGCTCAGTCATATTTAGGAGCAACTCCATTACCTCTTCTTGTGAATTCCCCTTTAAAACTTCTTGGGTCTGGGGGTGCCTTGAGGCCGGCAATTTCAGCTGCTTTCTCAGTGCAGCTATGTCATCATCTTTCTTCTTTATTAATTCTTCAATGCTTTTAATATCTTTGGGGTTGTGACCCAAGCTGATGATTATGTCTTCTAGAGACTTTATTCTATTATCTTTGGCCTGAGAAGAGGCCTTCTCAATTTGCAATTGGGCGCTTGTGTTATTTAAAGAATCTTGCAGCGTTAGGGCTGCCATGGCTTTATTGGTAAGAGTGGAATACACCATTTCCCCAGTTTGTTTATGCAGCTCAATCTGGTCTAAAGGATGAATGTCCTTTGCCAGGACCTCAAAATTTGTTCTAATATAATCAGCTGCTGACATGGGTTTTTGCACCTTTGACTTGAAGTGGCTCATCAACATTTTGCCTTGTGAAATGTCAAATGTTGACATTAACCTTTCCTGATTATGTGGAGCCATTTTCAAATATTGATCATATACCTTCATTCTTAATGGATCATTCTTTGCTTTTATATTGATGAAGGTTCTTTTTATGTCCCCTGTATCTGTTTTTGGTGGCCTAAAGGAGGATACTTCAGTACTCAATTGCTTGTGCAACGCTTTTCCTTTCTGCTCTTTATGGGTCACACTAACAGAACCAGTCAGTTGGTTGTCTTCTCTTCCATCATCAAATACCTCATCTATGATTTCCACATCTGGAAGTGGATCTGGTTTATGTTTTTTGGCTTGATGTATCCCTGAAGACTCTTTAGGAGGAGTAGTATCTGGAACCTGCCTTTTCTTTCCTATTTCCACATTGGATGGAGTTTGTAATTCTGGAACTTGTGGATGATTTACCTGAGTGGGAGAAACCTGTGATTGATCTGGTGCTCTGGAAGTTTGAGGTTTCTCTGCCATGACTAAAGTTTCAATAACCTGTATTTCAGGTTCCTTTCCTTTACCTTTTGATTCTGCTGCAACTGGTGGACTGCCTTCCTGTAATGTCTGCTGTAGATTTGCTGTTGAAGAAGTGCCAATGTCAGGTACCTGCACTTGACCACAAGATTCTAGGTCATACTCCTTCTCAAAATCTTTCATCATTCTGTTCATTTTTTCTTCTTCACTTTCTTCTTCAACTAGTGTTTCTTCAACCCATTCATCTTGATTTGCATATTGTTCTATTTGAGGAATCTTGTGGTGTATGTAAGGGGATGACTTGTTCTTTATTCTCTTTTCACAGATAAAACCAAATGGGTCATAAGGAACCCAACGAAAACTTCTTTGGAACTTGCAACGGTTTTGTAGTATATTTTCGGCTTCTTGCTCGGCCTCCCTAGAGTTGCAGATGAAAGGACCTAATTGACTTTTGATCCTTAGTTGGGCTTTCTTCTTTACACTACAAAAATGGATCACATCTGAATTATTCATTTGCCTGAAATATTCCAAGGCAAAAATTCTCATGGGCACATATCTTGGCAACTTGAATGGATGTAATTCACATCCATAGATTCTGATGACTGAATGGTTTTGATATAAATACCAATCTCCAACTTTATAAGTCCTTGAAAGTTGCAAGGTCTTCTTGATTTCATTACTGAGCCTTGGAGGATGGATTTCTGTCAACAAGGTAGTTGCAGGATATACAAAAATATCGATGAACTCAGTATAGGAATATGGAGACTTATAGGAAGAATGAATTATGGGAGACCAAAATATAACTGACCTAGGGTTTCCCTTGGCATCAAGCTTTTTAACAGGGAAAGGGAACTTTTCTGATTGATAGAAGATAATGAGATGATAAATAACTGAGGAATATTTAAAAACTTTCTCATCGTCTAGCCTCATGAACTGATCATGGATCTTATTGGCTATGAAGGAGGAAAAGTCATATTTAACTTCAGGAGGTTGCCCAGGAGTAAAAATAGAAAGCAAAACCAGGGTTATCTCATCAACATATTCACTGGTATTAAAACCCAAGACAAAAGATATCATATTTAGGATGAGCCTCCCCAACTTGTTGAAATAATAAAAACCATAGGGAGGAGGGCCCTGAGGTTGGTGTTCAGGCAACATGAAATTCTGGCAAATGGACTTCAATTTTTCTGGGGTCAATTTATTAGACTTTTCAATCAATTCTTCCATAGACAAAGGTGCTAGTTCTTGGTCTGGTTCAAAATGTAGCATTGCATTGATAGCCTGGGGAGTAATGGGGAAAATAACACTCTGGTCAGGGGATATTACAGCTCTCTGAGTGGGATCATAGTTAGAATGGCAATAGTGGATGATTTATGGGAAAGAAATGACTGAGGGGATGAGATATCTCGGGAGATTGGATTCCCACAACCCAATGAGATCTTGCCCCTTCGAGTACTCGTCTCTGCAGCGACAATAACTCAGAAGGGGACTTTCATCAAAATGCAAATCTTTAATCTGAAAATCTTTATCTACTAAAGGCAAATATTCTAACTCTCTGTGGGGGGCATTCAGTGGAGTCACATTCAAGGCTGCTGGGGCTTCCATTTTGGTTCTTGTGGATTCAAAACGGAGGTTTCTGGTTTTCCTTCACAGGCCAGGCGCAATTTCAACTTAAATGAAGGAAATTAACTCAATTGCAGTTACAGGGGAACATTTCACAGTTTTAAAACTTCAGGGAATGATCTCAGTGATAAGTTTTAATCACTAATTCAGTGGAAAACACAAAACAGACTTTCTTTTGAAGTTCGAAGCGTTCTAGGATAAATACCTGTTCTTGAAGGAAAACGGGCTTTTAACAAGTAACAGGCGGTAGCAGGAGGATGCTTGAACATATGTCTGGCGGAATTCTGGAGCGAAATCGAATGGAACAGTGGATTTTAGTGAAAATTCGAATTCTTTAGCGGAAAGCACAGTCGCGTTCAAATGACGAAAATGACATAAAAACACGAAAATTCGTTTTATTTCCAAAGGCAAAAGAGGGGTTTTAGTTTTTCGAGGAGTGACGTCACTTTGGTACGGGCTGACGTGGGGCAGGAAGGCCGGGCGGTAAGCGGTTAGTCCCCGCACCACTTATGGACAAAGGTGGTATTAGATGAGCGGGCAGCGATTCCATTAGAGTATCGACACGTGGACGGGTGACTAGTCAAATACCACGAATCCCCCGCGCGTTAAAACTCTGACAAAGGATGGGTAGCGGAATTGCCGAGGAGCGTTGATCTTTGGAAGAGCGATCGGACGGTTGCAATGACGGGGAGATCGTGGAAAGTTAAATGGTGCGGGCCCAATATATTTATCGTTAATTAATCACCCCGGGCGGGAGTTGATTGGTGGAGGTAAGGTTATTAATTAGTTCTGATAACTAATTAATCCCGTAATTATAATGGAAAAAGGAGTCGTGGCGGGGTTTTGTTGGGCGCGGGTATTAAAGTTAAAGTATCGGGTGGGATGCCAGGTGGATGAGCCACGTTGGCGTGGGATTTTTCCAAAGTTTGGTTTAAAAAGTAAAACTTCGGGTTTGATCCTTTTTGTATTAAACACATAGAATTACATGTTTAAACGTTATTTCGATATTTCTATTTATATGGTAATAAATAAACATTATTTAATTACCATAGGGGCGGGACTATGATATAAGGATATATTTAACCAAAGGGCTTGTATAGCGGGTTTTTAATGAATATTTGGGAAGTAATTACTTTGGTTAAAACATAATAGAGGGGTTTTTGGGATATTAATTTAAAAGGAACTATATACTTAGGATAAGGCATTTTCACTAGGGATTTAGTAACTAGAGTTAAACATTAATATGACAAAGGGACAAGGGAACTCAAAACACTTTGCTCATCTAAGAAAGTGACAATTTTCTGTAGTAAATTGCAATATCTCATCTTCAACACTTAAACTTAGAATAGTAAGTTATTTTGAGGGATTTTTATGGAATTTTGCATAATTTTCCTAAGCAAAATGAGATTTTACTTAGGAAAAGGTTAAAGATGAATGATTATAATGATGAATTATCTCAAGTACTTAGGTCTTTTTGATCATTAGGCCAAGGGTCCGGTCCCTCCAAAAGTCAAGGAAATGCCTTGAGCCCTTTTGATCTCCAAATACCTTAGTACTTTGGGGGAAATTAGTAAAACTTTTAAGGGGAAAGTGATGAGGGAAGTTAATGATTCTGACTTTGCTTGCTGTAATTTTCCAGTGTATTTTCTGCTTCAGTATTTGTGATGAAAGTAAAGGATCCAAAACATGTAGCAGCATCATTCATCAGATAAAACTTTGCAACACCATTTACCTACCCTATCTACTACTACCATTTTCTCTTCTTTATTAGGGTGCATTTAGACTTGCAAACCCTTTTCAATCTTTTCTTTTTACAAGGCAAATCTATCTAATTCTACCCTTATTACATCCAAGGGCTCAGATTAAGCTGTTGATCATCTTTTAATAACTCTACCTATCTACTTATCTGCCAAGATTAAACTGTTTGGTCAGATGTTTATTCTCTATTCTACAACATGAAATTGAAATATGAATAAGTCAAGTTTAAACAGTCTGACCCTTCATAAATTGTGGCAAAGTTTGACAAGCTGCACACAATTGCTTTATTACAAAAATGAAATAGTAGTGGCATTTGGATTTGCACACTTTCCTTGGTCTATTTTTTGTTTGGGGTTCATTTCTTTCACTTTTTTGACCACTTTATTTTTCTTACCCTTTGATTTTTCTTTTAGGGTATACCCTCTTTACATTTTTTAAATTTTTTGATTTTTTTAGTTTTTCAAGAATATGGAACACCTTTGCTAAAGAAAAAGGTTTGAACATATTCCATAGTTCAATCAAGACAATCATGAAAAATGACACCTATTGGTATAGGAGACTAACAGAACCAACACCAGAACCAAATACGAAACCTTCAATCCCTTGTGGAGGATCTCTCTCCACTACTTCAGACGCCACAGGGTGATAATCTCCTGCTAAGTTACTCCTACGCCTTCTTGAAGAAGGCTCTGCACTCTCGGGAGATAACCCCCGGATTCTCCTCGATCGACGAGGCGCTTGATCAGCCACTTTAACAAATTTTAATTAGACTCAAAAAGTATAAATCTAGGCAAGCTAGGAGCAAAGAGCACTCACTACAAAAAATCCCTAAGATACAACCAAGCAAACAACCTTCATGTATTTCTGCTCCGGGTGATTAGGACCGGACACCAAAATACAAGAAAGCGAAGAATAGGACCTCCCGAAAGTAGTCTGGGATAATTACGGCCCAGTCCTACTAGCAAAGGTAACAGAAATAGTTACGCCGACCTCCTAACAACAGCCTTTGTCGGCACAAGTACCCCAGCTTCGCAAGGGCACCCCCCAGAAGTACTGCTGGAAGTGATACGACGTCTGCCTCAGGTACCATGGGTATTCCCCCCCGCAGTCACCTGTGTGGAACCTAGGAATGGAAACTATGGGCACCAATCCGTGTCAGAAGCCGGGCGGAACGGTCTTGAGGCAAGATCCAGCAAATCAGAGAGGGGGTATCTCTCTTCTCGGCCTTCACTTCCCCTCGCGCTTGACTCTTTGGAGGAGAGCTTTCCCGGTCCACCTAACGGAGTTGGATTTCGCTCAATTAATAAACTTATATGTTTTAGTTTGAGTGGCCTTGGAGAGTTAACTCTCCACTCACCTAATCCAAGGCCCTACAACCTAGCTAGTTGGTGTATGACACTTAATAAAAACTTGCTAGTTGTTTTTAAATTATAGCGCTTATTTTAATTGGCTGTTATATTAGGTCAATGGGATATGGAAGTGAAACTTGTGGTGTTTTAATGACGCAAAAAAGAAATTAATGAAAACCAAACTACATGCAAATGCAGTAATTGCCTTTCAATGAAAAGAAATTTCTACACGGGTTCTACGAGACTAAAAAAAAATTCTTTTCAAATATCAAACTCACACTCGCAAAATCTATGAAAAAGACTATCAATGCTTATGTGCACCTAATGCAAATAACTAAGAGCATGCAAATTCTAAGATGCAAAATCTACTAAAGCAAAGAGAAATTTCCCAAAGATCCTTCAGTTTTATCACTTTTCGGTTGTCCACTAAACTAGTTCCCAAAGTCAGAAACTCTCAGTATAAAGACACCAAAATATGTTTGACACAAGAGGAAGAAACCAATGACAATTCCCTTCCCAAATCAAGTCAAAAACCAAAGGCAAGAAATCTCAACAAAGCTTCAAAAGATGTAATGAAACGAAAACAAAAATGCAAAACAAAAGCAAATGACAAAACAAAATGTTTTTTGAGCTTTTGAATTTTATAAAAAAGAAGAGCTCGAAGAGACCAAGAAAAATATCCAATTACCAAGCCAAACAACTCTTAATTTCAAGCAAAACTTCAAAAACGCTCCAAATCTTATAGTGCCACTTAGTAGCAATATTTATATGAGCAAAAGAAGACAAGAAACTCAGTAACTCAGCCCAGAAGAATAGTACAACCTTGCAGCAATCAAAAACTTCAAAGAACCAAGAAAGACTCTTCAAAAATTGCAACAAGACCTAGTCAAATGAACTTCAAGAAAACCAACCAGAAGCAGGAAAAAATCCAAGTGCAAAGCAAAACATAAAATGAGGAAAGAGTGTATGAGCGGAGGCTCTTTGTTCTGATTAAGCATAATAGCCAAGAATCTCCAGAAAGAGATCTTGGTACTCGAACCAGAAATGCAAGCACTAAAAAACAAGATTTGCCCAATAAGCCAGTCTTCCACCAAACAAGAGAGAAAAAGACGAATAACCACTATCAACACAATCCAGAGACTATAAAGACACTGCAGGAACAGGTCTCCATAGGCAGACAAGACTAAAAAGTCAAGAAATCAAAATTTTCAAAATTTACCCAGGAATACGCTACTTGACAGTTTTGAAACAAGCGTGCATACGTGACTGTGTCAAAGGAAACCTGCGTATACGCGACTTCCTTTAACAAAAACTGCGTGTATACGCGACTGTGTATAGAAAAACTCGCGTATATAAAGGTAAATAATGAAAAACAAAAATAATCAAGCCTGGATAAAGAACCAGGTCTTCAGTCTGACTGCGAAAAAGTTAACTGGACTGGAAATAATAGTTAAAACCGTTGGAAACCTTTCAAACAGCTGAAACCACCCAACAGGGGAATCACAAGAATGCGATCCCCAGAGGAGTCGCCAGTTCTGTTTCGGGAAATAACTCCCTAGAGGTTTGTTGGGTCGAAACCTCCACAGATCAGGGCATGCTACTCAAGAAGGACTCACACAACCACACTTGTATGCTAAAAACTAGATAACATCGATAGTAGAACTCACCCGTAATCCTACGTTTGATGTAGATCCCACGGGGTCCAAACCCCCAGCAACCCTTCTTCCTCCTCAACCTGAAAACCAAGAAGAAACGTGCACGGAAATCTAGTTGTACAACATATATCTATCCAAAATGTCAGCGAAATCCATGTGAAACATCATATAAACAATAATAAATGCTTAAATAATAATCTTTTCACATATGCAAGCAGATATTAACACGTGAATTCAGGAGCAAGATGGTTCTTCTTTATTACGAACAACATGTACATTAGTAAAAAGTGGAGAGATCACCTGAATCCTTCCACGATCTTCGAACAGACTGTCGTCTAGATCCGTCCCGCCCTTGCCTCGCTAGGATACTTTCAAGACTTGTGCACATGAGATGACATATAAATGGATGAACATCTCCAGGAAACAAGGGTTTCCTGTAGAAATCTGGGAAAGTGCAGGAGGCACGGGAAATCAGACTTGAATTGGGATTCCAACAGAGTATAATGTCTATAAATTTCTCTCTCACTTAGGCCATGCACATGAGGGGCTTTTATACTCCCTCAAAGTAGTTTCAATCAGTTGGAAACAGTTGGCCACGTGCTGGGGTGGTTGAACTACTGGAGTAACCATCAACCCAGCCCGAAAATAGGGAATTTTTATATATTTTTTAATGATTTTAATGGCATACACGGAAAAGTGTGTATGGACTCGCGTCTACACGCGGAAAAGTCTGGGCATACTGCAAAAAAAGTCTGGGCATACTGCGTATGGGATTTTTTACCACTTCATTTTATGAATTTTTGTTCAAGTCTGTGGGAATGGGTGCCCAAGGCCAAAGTGTCTGTGAATCATGATGGTGAAAAGTGATGCTATATGATAATACACTTGGTGAGGTGTCATGACTTCGGGAAGTTGATGTTCCAACTTACCCCAACAAGCCCATAAGCTTTTGCCACTTCATCTCCTAGGGTTATGTTTTTGGATGTTTATGGTTTATAAATGATAAAAGTACCACCGAACCTCATTATAACACAGTTTAGAGGCATGTAGTTGCCACATCTCTTCTCAGAGATAAGCTACCATCTCCCAAGCTCTCTTATTTCCATTCTAGATGTAAGCATATTGTAGTTCTTTGATATTATCGAAATGAAGTTTTATTTCTGTTGCACTTATGTATTTATGTTTATATATTATTTATATTTCATTCCTTCATAAGTTCATATCAGTGGTATCAGAGTGGTTCGTTATTTCTCGGTTTTTATTTGCATGTCCCCAACGAGGTCAGGGTATAAGAACTTAGGGCTCGATATGGTTGAACCTTTGCAATATCAGCCTCGTAAACCCCAACGGCCTCAAGGTGGACAAAAAGAAATACAAGGGATCAGGATATCCTTTCAAAATATTTCTCGAGGAAGCCCTTGAGAAGAGGAACATGATGATGGATAACTTTGCCCAAATCCTTCGATGGACAACCGAAGGTGACACATCTTCGTCCAACAGCCATTCTGGAGGCACCACTCCTTTTAAGGTACAAGTTAACTTTTACGTTCCCATATTTGAAGGTTAGATATATGCGAACGTCGTAGATAAATGGTTAAATATATTGGAAGGATACATTTCAGTTCATGGCTTTTCCAACTGGGAAAAGATTACTTTTTCACTCCTAAAAGTCGCCCACATGTCAAATACTAGTGGGAAACCTACTTTGAGAAAAAGGACGAGAGGGAATTTTCATTGTTTTCAACCACATCCACTTGGAATTATTTCTGAGACGCCATCAAGGAAAAATATTAATTTGTCCTTAGCTACGAAGAGAAATACATAAAGTGGACCACGATGCAACAGGGAAGGGACCAAGATGTACCGAAGTTCACAAATGGTTTTCATGCCCTTCACACAAAGCTGGGTAACAAGGGTTTCAAGTGGCATTTGGTACTCAAGTACTGCGGTTTTTTGCATAAGTACATCCAAGATGAAATGGAATTCATGTATATATCCTCGCTTGGTGTCACCTATCGATATGTTTTCAAGATCAAGTAGAAATTTAAACATAATAAGCGAGACTTTGGATCTTTGAATCTGAAACAAGGGAAAGGCGCCCCCAAACCGCAAAATAAAGGAAAAAGCCAAGGTGGGTTGACCAAGAAAAACCCATCGAAGTCGCAAGAAAATAACAACGCCACAAAGACAAAGAAGGACACGGGAAAGTGGTGTGAGTTCCATAAGAGCTCCACTCACAACATGAGTGAGTCTCGAGCCAAGGAGTCACTGGTGGTCGAGCTAAAGGCTTTCAAATCGATGCATGCTCCGAATCTGATTCAGAACCCGATAAGGGGAATGAAAAAGGGAAGCAGATTAATGATGCGGATCCCAGTGCCATCGTTTCCACCACCAAGATCCAGAACGACGAGCCCGAAGATCCAAAGGAGGGGAGTGCCTATTCCACTCACAGATGTGGGTGAAGGGTTCTCCGTTGCAGTTCATTATTGATAGAGGGAGCCAAAATAAACTAATTTCAACAAAGGTTGTGAAGCGGCTAGGCTTACTAACCAAAACACAGCCACGGTCACACACCATCGGTTGGATTCACCAAGGATGAGATCTTCGCGTCAACCCGCAGTGTTGCCTCACCTACAACATCAAGCCCTTCACAGATGAGGTATTGTGTGATATTTATCCTCTCAAATTTTGTGATGTATTACTAGACCAACCATACTTGTGCAAGTGGCATGTTGTGTATGAATCTATGCCTCACACTATTATTATTATTTTGCTAAATAAGTTGTACATGATATCGAAGGTAGCACCGCCTACCGCCATCTCTCTGATCATTGTGAAGCAATGCAGTAAGGTCATATCCCAGACTGAGAAATTATTTTTCCTTATGATTCACCCTCAGGGCTAGAATAATATTGTGGCCATGACCCCCAAACAGAGCTCCCCCACACAGTGGCAAGAGATGGACAAGTTCATGGAGGAGAAAAAGTACATCTTCACCTCACCCGTAAGGGTGCCTCTACACTGTCAGGTCGAGCACTACATCGATCTGACCCCAGGCGCGTCGCTACCCAATGGATCGATCTATCGATGCTCTATTCTATAGAACAATGAAATAAAGAGTCAAATTCAAGATTTGTTGCAGAAAGGGCACATCAGGACAATTTCATAGCCATGTGGGAGCCAGATAGTGTTGGGACAAAAGAAGGATGGGACTTGGAGACTCTATATTGACTATCAATTTTTGAACAAGATAATTGTCCGGAATAGGTATATGATATTTTCAACTCAAGCGGGGAAAATATTTTAGCAAGATTGACTTGAAGTCTAGTTATCACCAGGTATCAATCAAACCCTTTGATGTGTGGAAGACTGCCTTCAAATCCAAGGAGGGACTTTTCGAATGGTTAGTCATGCCTTTCGAGTTGACGAATTCCCCTGCAACATTCATGAGGTTGATGGAAGACATATTGTGACCCTCCACCAGTTCATTTTGGTGGTGTATCTGGATTACATCCTGATCTTTAGCCATATTTGGGAGGAGCACCTCCACCACATTCGACAGGTCCTCAGACACTACCGCGACACAAGTTGTGTGCCAATTTGGAGTAATGTACTTTTGGCATGACCCAAGTTCAATACCGGGGGTACATCATTAATGAGCACGGTGTGCATGTGGACCCAACCAAGATACAGTTTATTCGATATTGGTCAACCCAAACTACTCTAACGGATCTCCACATATTTTTTGGGTATTTCTAACTTCTACCACATGTTCGTGTTGGGTTTCTCTCATATCACTTGGACTTTGAGCAAGTCACCAAGGGAGGAGTGAAAGAAATTTCCTTTTGGTCTGAATCCCAACAAAAGGTGTTTGCTGAGTTGAAGCATCGACTCTGCTCTACACCAATTCTAACATTACTAGACCCGCAACAACCATTTGAGATCAAGACAGATGCCTCTGACTATGCTATTGGTGTAGTTATTACTTAGCAGGGGCATCCAGTGGCATGTCACAGTGAGACACTTTCAGACACAATTCAAAAGTATCCCACCTATGACAATGGATGTATTCCATTGTGCAGGTCTTCTAACAATGAAAGCATTAGATTCGTGGGAATGAAACAATAATCCACACAAACCACCAACCCCTGTTGTTCATACAGACACAAGGGAAGTTGCAGAAAATTCGCTATCAGAAATGGTCCACATACCTGCAAAAATTCCATTTGAACATTAAGTACAAGAAGGGCATCACCAACAATGTTGCAAACTGCCTCAGCCAACCGTCAATTGTGGCACTAACCATTGTGTTAGACTCTTGTGGGCACAAGACTTCGGGGTGGCTGCATATTTACAAAATCGATCCAGAATTTGGAAACACATACCAAACACTCCTGGAAGGCAAACAAGTTCAAAATTTTCACCTCCAGGATGCACTGTTATGCCACATAGGACACGTCTGTGTTTCTTTAAGCGAGCATGCCAAGATGATTTTGGAAGCGCACTATAGTCGGTTCATTGGACATTTTAGGGTGGGGAAAACAGTGGAAGTACTACAGAAGTATTTATATTGGTCGAATCTTCGACAGGATGTTGGGAATTACATCAGATCTTGCACTGCCTGCATCATTGCCAAACTAAACATCAAGAAGCAAGGCCTATAAACTTTGATGCCTACCCCTATTCAACCTTTGGAATCCATCTTTATGGATTACATGTTGGGCCTTCCTTCTACCAAGCATGGAAATGACTGTTTTTTTGTGGTTGTCGACAGATTCTCTAAGATGACCATTCTAGCGGCCTGCAAGAAGAGTATCACAGTGGAGGCCACTACTAAAATCTTCTTTGAACAAGTGTGGATGCACTTTGGGATCCCACATTCCACTATCTCGGACCAGGACATTAGGTTCCTAAGTAAATTTTGGTCAAGTCTCTGGATGATGTTGGATACCAAGCTCACTAAGTCCATGTCTTTCCACCCCAAAATTGATGGCCAAAAAAAGGTCGTCAACAGGATGATTGTACACATTCTGCGCATGTACAACTCGAAGCATCATTGCACATGGGATGAAATCCTCCCCTATTTACAGCACAGATACAATTGATCTCTCCATAGCTCAAATGGCCACATCCCCTTTCAGGTGGGGTTGGGATTCCAACCACTATGTCCCATTGATGTGGCCATACCATTTGCTTCTACTTAGGCAGATTCGACTTGTGTCCAATCTGAAGTTGACAGAGCGAACAAATTCATTGAGTTCATTCAGCATATCTGCTAGCATGTCCATGACATATTGGATAGAGCCAATGCAAATTACAAGTAACAACATGATCAACATCGGGTGCCACACAAGTTCCAGGTGGGCGACAAAGTTTGGCTACATTTGCAAAAGGAGCACCTCGCTGGACACCACCGCAAGCTCTGTCCACTCTGATTTGGGCCATACACCATCACCAAGGTTGTCGGAGACAATTCCTTCGATCTTAGCATTCCATCATTCCTTGGTTTTCACCTAGTGTTCAATGTGGATCGCCTCCGACCATACTTCCCACCATTATTGGAGACATCTGATATTTTAGAACAACTCACACCCATGGAGTTAAACTCAGACTGCATGGAACATGACACAACTGATCGGATCATGGACACACAGATAAAGAACACCCACCAACATAGGATCCAGCTATATTGAGTTGTCAAAGTAGGCCAACTCCTTCACCAGGGCAAGTGGTTCACCAAGGACCAAGTTCAACAGAAACTTCCTCACCTCATGGAGGCTCTCAACGCAATGGTGAAAATTGCTTCCTAAAGGAGGAGGACATCTTATAGGTGTATATTGGTGGCCACCTGCCTATTCCACTTGGACCCCCACCATTGTTTCTTTCAGTTTTTCAGTTTCCTTAATTGTAGAACAATTTAGTTATTTTGGCAGTTTTTCAAGTCATAAACTTCCGGGGCCGTTTTGAGGGACTAAAATACGTTTTTAGGGAAAATGGAGAGACTAGAAAAGTCTAAAGTTAGTTCACTATTTTTTTTGGCCTCCTCTTTGAAACGAGGTATTATGATAGCCAAAAGAATATAATATGCCAAAGTTACGACACCAAGAATTTGACGTTCCAACTTACCCCAACGAGGCTCGCAATATTTTGGTGCTTCATCTCCCAGGGTTAGGTTTTTGGATGTTTATGGTTTATCGATGATAAAAGGGCCATCGACCCTCATTGTAACAAAGTTCAGAGGCATGTATCCGCTACATATTTTCTCAGAGATAAGCTACTATGGCCCGAGCTAGTTTATTTCCATTCTGGATGTAAGCATATTTCAGTTCTTTGATATTAATGAAATGAAGTTTTATTTATGTTGCACTTATGTATTTATGTTTATATATGTATTCTATTGTGTTCCTGCATAATTTTGTATCATGGTATTAGAGAAGGAATCACTATATAAGAGAGGAATACGATATTTTTTGAACAGGTGAATCGAATTTGTAGATTTATTCTTCAGGACCAGCAGCAGATCATGATGTCTTTATGTGGATTGAGACTCGAATATTCCCTTGAGGGTAGTTCGAATTACATATCTTTGAAGGACGGGATGGAGGTAGTTTTGGAATACAATGGGTTGAAGGAATTGAAAGACACTAATATTCTCAGGGCCGCAACAACAGATACTCAAAATCTTAATGCATGGAAGAAGAATGTAGCAAAGGCGAGAAGGATTTTGTTAGAAGGAGTTTGAGATCATATTGTCTCGAACCTCCATGGAAAGGAAAATCCATATGCTATGTGGAAGGCCTTAACATAGTTTTTCAGAATAGTAGTGACCAAAGGAAGTTCGCTCTGAAGCACAAGCTCGGAAAAATAAAGATGGAGAAGGGTTACACAATACCAAAATACCCGAGGAATTTCACTCAATGTCGAGATGAGCTTGGAAGCGTTGGTGTTACCATTCTCGAGGATGATTTAGTGAGCCTAGCACTTCTAGGCCTTCCAAATATTTGGCATGGCTACTAGGATTTGGCAAATGGGAGAGAGAATATACCAGAGTGGGAACGACTATGGTCCCACTTGGTGAAAGAAGAGATTCAGCGGGACACCAAATACGAGACCTCTTCCAAAGACAAAGAAGAAGATTTTTCATTAGTCTAAAAAGGAAATAAGTCCCAAGGTGAAGAGAGAAAGAAGAAATACTTGTCCAACATCAAGTGTTTTCACTGTCATGAGTTCGGGCACTATGCCACGAAATTTCCACAGAAGTCAAGCAAGAAGGAGCCTGCAGTAGCAGCAACAGGTGAAGCTCTAGCCTCACAGTTCAAACTTGATTTCACTCTCATTGCATGCATGGAAAGCACTGTAATGGGATGCATGTGGTATCTCGATAGCAGTGCCTCGTTATATATGACAGAGAATAGAGATCTCTTCAGTGACTTGGAGGAGAAATACCTCAAACAGAATATAGAGTTTGGAGATGATGGGGGGTATAGCGTGACCAGTATTGGTACTGTTACATTTCAGAGGGAGTTTGGCTCCCCTCTCAGACTCACAAGTGTATTTTTTTTCCAGGACTAAAGAAGAATATTGTTTCCGTCATGGTATTGGAAGACTATGGCTATGATGTGATATTTAGAAAAGGAAAGGTGCTCCTTAGACACATCGCCACGGGATAAGCGAAATATATCGATGCACGATTCAAGAACTTGTATTCTCTCAAGGTCAAAGATGCATGAAAATATATCAGGAGCAAGGCAAAGGTTAGATACTTGGTGGTTGAGAGGGAGCATGAATTTCCTCTCAACATGCAACCTCAGAAGAAGCCTCATAAATTTTTGGAGTAGCCACAATTAGAAAAGCAGAGAGGAGACAAAGTGGAGGCATCCACTCAACCAGAGACGTCTAGTAGGGGGGAATTTCGAGCCAAGTGGGCAGAGGTAGCACATGCATCCATACCTCCAGGTGAGAGGTAGGGCAATGTGAAGTCATAGTCCCAAGAGTGAAGAAATTTGAGCAAGGTCCATTGAGATGTTTTGTCTCATGGATCATTACCTTGCTATGAGAGCCCACAGTACAAAATAGTAGAATGGATCAGTGGAGGTTGATGTAGTCAAATGTCAGAGTGAGATGCATATATTAGCACCAGTCATATAGTGGGGAGTGCAAAGCAGAGTTGGCAATAGTGCATATGGCACAATGCAGATTCAGCAGCAACACAGAGTTTTCAGTTGACAGTGTAGTAGCTAGTAGCAATTAGAGACTCTGGTGACATATGCATCATATTGATTCATTTTGGATGCTTTTCAGTTTCAGAATTTTTAGTAGCAACAACACTAGAGATAAGTGTTGCATGGAGAACACTCTAAAGGTACCAGATCGGGATAGAGTTGAATTCCTTTCTTGTTGAGAGGGAGTGTTGAAAATGGCAACAAGAAATATTGAAAATGGCATCAAAAGGGCTTATAATATAGTTTTCCCTTAATTAAATTAGAAGGAAATTGTAATTCCACATCACATGACAGCTTGTACAAGTTAACTGATTTGGGAAGACTAGTTAGCTTAGTCAATTCAAGTTTAGGGTCAAACTGGAGGCATGTAGAGTTCACTCTAACTTTAAGGGGGTCCAATTGCAGTTTATTTTGAATCACAATTGTTTAACTTAATTATTTGAGTTAAAATCAGTTTAACTAGTTCTAACTGATGGATGAGCTAGTGAGAGGTCTAGTGAATTAAATATGATTTAATTCACATGTAGTGATTAATTAGATAACTCATAATTCACTATAAATAGTTATATCCTGTTAGTTTTGAGGAAACCCCAATTGAGATTGGAGTTAAAGGGAAGTATACTACCAATTGTATAATTAGAAAATTGTACAGGTCATGCATGAGGTCAACAATATGCCTTGGATGTATTGCGCAATCGGTTATTGGGAATTTCCTAATTAATAGGGGCTCAATTTCCCTAAGGATTGTGAAATCAAGGCTGAGCATCCAAAGGCAAGAAATTAGTTAAGTATTGGAACAAACTTGCTTGGATCAGAGTGAGACGGTCAGAGATAGAGCAAAGATCTCTCAAGCCTGAGAGAAACATTGTATCGTTTCATATTCTTGACTTAAAGCAATATACAGATAGTGGGGTTTTTAGCTGAGGCCTTCCCCAGATAAATATTTGCGTTGTGCGATTGAAATTCTTTCTCTTTCTTGTTTATGTCTTTGTACGATCATAATTGGTTTCCGAAATTTGCAGAATAGATTCAATTATTTTGTTTTAGAGTATTACAAGATCAAATGAATCTATGTGCATTTTTTACATGGTATCAGAGCTAGATTTGTAGAAATTTCTACAATTTGTTGGGGTGTTTTTCTATTTCTAGGGCTTCCTTGATGATGTGTTGAGGGTAGAAAGGGGACAAAGACAGAATTTTGAAATCATCAAAATTGATGATGTGATTGGTTTATTGGAGTGTTAAACTAAGGCATATTACGATATTTGAATATGGTGGGTGTCAATTATGTGCTCTTTGAGCCGAGTCTCAAAGGACTTGCCCATTTTTCCAATATATGCTTTCTCATAGGAGTAGGGAATGTGATAAACTCATGGGCCAAGCATATAATCTGAATTTTCTTTTTAAGGGTAGCCTGGGGCATAAATATAATGGATATTTTTCTTTGAAAGAATATTAGAGATATGGTCGGTGATACCTTAGATATAGGTGAGGGAAATTCTAGAAGGGGAGATGGAGAGAGGTTGTTTTATAGTTTTGGGTTGGGTTGTAGAAGGGAGATTCTAGAAGCGAGGATGGAGGGAGGTTATTTCATAATTTTGGGTTGGGTTGTAAAATTGGTTGAAGAGAACTGTGATCTTATCTCACCATTACATGTCAAAATTGATGTAGATCTACATTTTGTTAGTGTAAAGGCACCATCTCGATTAACACTTCATTTCCCATGGATCACTACCATGGAACTCTATGGCACCTTAATATTTGGACATCTAATACCATGTTAAGACATAAAACACAAGCCAAGATTTAAAAAAACAAAAAAAACAAACAAACAAACAAACAAAATAAAAAAACAAAAATACATTACTAAAAATTCCCTTTGTGGTATAAAGAGTTTCAAGATCTAAGCATTTCCATTCAACATTGTTTCCACTATTGTTTGCTAAAAATTTAAAGTTATTTGAATACAAATAGGTACCTCCCCTTAATGTGCTATCAAATCCTAAATATTTTAAATGATTAACAATAAATATGTATATGACATGGGATTTTCTTAATGATGCAACAAAGGGAAGCTTTCATAAGGGAGGTTTAAGAGGCATTTTATACTTATCTTCAAATTAAATTATTTTTTCAAAGTTGAAATGATGACTTTAAATCCAGTCTCGAAGCTAGCACAAGAATTTGGTATATCCCAATTACAATTTCTTTGAGACTCAACACTATTTATCCACACTTGTATGATAAAGTTCTCAATCTACTTACATCTTTCTCATATATCTCTCTATTTCATATTTAGAAGAGCTTGCATATGATCTCTTAAAAGTTAGAGTTGAACTAAAAATTGAAGTTGCCTTGAAACAAAAAATCTAGATTATTTTAGTAATCCAAAATGAACATTGTGCGCAATATAATTATGAACCATGATGGTTGTAATTTTTTTAATGATGGATTTTCAAAAATAATAATAATAATTTGTTAAAATATTTAAAAATATTTATAATTATCATAAACATAAGTTAACTTAGTTTATCATGGGTGATTGGGAGGAACGATTAGGATGCTCTCCACCAAAGTTTTATATCCACAAGTGACGTGATGAGTTTTGATGTAATGACTTTGAAACTATAATATAAGGGCCATAACATATATATTCTCCATATGAAATACATGTTGCACTGAAAACTATCATCTTGACATTCTGGTATTTGTATGAGCTCATTGTCACTCATACTTCCTCCTTTGCAAGTCTAACACATCAGTTCCTCATGTCAAGCCTTTAAAATAAGAGAAAAGCTCTCAAAAATCTCTTTAACTCTGGTATCACACTTTCTCTTTGTCTTGCCTGCGGTCCCGCACCTAATGTTCATGACTCCTGCATACCTGAATGCACTTTCTCTGTGTTATGGGTGCAGACCCCTGTAAAAGATTAAAAAGGCGCAAGTAAACTAAAAAATCTCACTTTCAGTAATTTATAGAAACCTCTGGAAGGAATCTTGCAGTGGCAGGACTGCTCTTTTGAGGTTCATGTATCCCTTGCCTTAAGGAGCTAACCCCTTGATGTGATGAGCTTATCCCTTTGAAGAAGGATTCTATCCCTTCATAGTTGGAACTCAAACCTCCTCTTTTGCACTGTAAAAAGAGGCATTGGGTAGCCTCAAGGGGGGTGGAAGCTTTAGAATTATTTGAGGTAAAGTGTTGTTGGGATTCAGACTCATTTAACTGAGATTTTTGTGAGGAAAGATCACATACCTCTATCTGTCTCGGTTGGAAGAGTGCAAGGCTTGTCAGAGTAGAGGAGATTCCTGCTTCAGACCCCGGGAAGGCCTGTTCAACATCAAGGCTAAGGTTGTAAGGTTTTCTTTATTCAAAGTTAATACAAATGAATTAATTTTTCTCAATACGCTGTTAATTAACTGTTTATTTCATGGATTCCTTGATCACCATGATAGGCATGATTTATAATATTTATTATACAGGTGCTATTTAATGTTTGCTTGTTTGTGACTGCAGGTCTTTAAAGATAACTCCTTCAAGTGACCGAGGGACAACTACTTCGAACAAGCATTGGATCTAAAGTAAGACCTTAACACATTTATAGTATTATTTTGTAAATCGCATATGTCTAGAGAAATATAGGTTTATTTGGCTGTTCTTTGCTAGATTACCTTTTGGTACTAGGGAGATTGATCTTGTCCGCAAGATTGATTTATCCGGTCAACAAATTGGCGACTTTGCTGGGGAAGGATTTTTGTTTTTTGGTTTTCCTTTGTTTTGACTTGAGAAAATGATTTTTCTGGTTTTTGGTTGATGGATACTTGCCTGGGTAGCTTAGGTTTAATTTTCTTTGAAAAGTTTTGAAGTCTTTTGTGTTTTTCTTGAACTTTTCTAGGGACCGCACTTTGTTTTCTTACACAGTGCGGGAAGTTTCACACTTTCCTTTAGTAACCAGTGCGGGACCGCACCTGTTACTTCTGGGGCCTGCGGACCCTGTTAAACTCAGATTTCTTCTTCCACTTTATGTTTAATTTGATTTAGGATTTATAGTATCTACCCATATATGTATTTTTCCTGTCAAAAGCCTCTTGTGAGTGAGTTCCAACAGTACTTGTGTTTTGAGTGATTTTCTAGAAGTTTTGCATACTTGGATTGGTTTTCACTTGGTCTCTGTAGTGACTCAAATATTGGAAGCTTGAAATACCTCAGATCACACTGGTCTTTTTGTCTTCTTGATGAGTCTGACTTAGTTATGAAATCCATCCTTTCTTGAGAAATAGATCTAGTTGTCTCTTTGAAAATCTTTGAACAAACTTTGTTATAAGTTTTGAATTTCATTTTTACAAACGAAAATATATCTGGATGTTTTTTGATTTGTTTGTTATTCTAGACAAATGAATCCTTAGTTTACTGAATAACTAAGTAAAACATTCTCAAAAAAAAAATTAAAGCTTTTATTCAATTAGATTTTCAAAGTTTGTAGATCTCAAAATTAGTTTTTGTAGTTTTGAGTGCTTTTTAGAACTTGTAGATCTCTTTTGAAGGAAAGTTGTTTTTTGTAGTTTCGAGTCTTGAAAGTGAAAGGGATTTATTGTGAGCATTGATTATTTGTCTCATTTTGAGTTCTTATTGAAAAGACAAAAAGATTTTATTCCATTTATTCTTCATGTTCAAAGAAAGAATTGTCTCTTAAAAAGAATTGCGTTCTCGAAGTCTTTCTTTAGCTAGAATTTCATTGAAAGAAAAACGAATTGATTATCATTTTAGGTGCATTTTTTTTTTAGTGTGTTTGGAAGTCGAGTCTTCACACCATCAAAGTTTCATTTCCATACCTATTGAATTAAAGAACATCCCATAAAAACAACGCTTAATTAAAATTGATCTATTAATCTTTTTATTTCTAGGGCTCTTATCACCAATATAGCTTAGGCTAGTATCTTGGAGTAGGGAGTAATTAACTCTCCAAGATTGTAAAAACAAACAAGTAGATAAATCTTGCGGTAGGAAATAAATCCAATTGTAATTGGTACAATCTGAGAAGCTTCTCTTAAAGGAATTAATCACGAGATCATGTCTGAACCTTTGAGACAATCAATTATGTTTCATTGGGAAAGATAGAAGATCTGCGCGCATTACAAATGGTAAACCTTGAATCGTAGACTGTTCCCCCAGTTGTATTTGTTACTATTGGTAACCTTAGTGTCCATAAGCTTAAGATTATTTCCTAAGGTGGCGGTGAAGGAAAGATCTCACTGTACCTGGAGCAGACGTCGACTAGACTCACTTGGACTCTCTAGGGGGTTTTCTTCACTCAAGATGGTTTTGTGAAGAAACTTGTGCCAGTCTATTTCATTAAGCAGGTTGTCGGGGTAACTGTTCCAACCACCCTTTATGTATTAAATTTCTACTAAGTTGGATTTCATTACCAACTAGTGTTTATACTACGGGAAGTTACTGTTTGTGTGTGGTTTGAACTCTTAGATTTTTTAGGCTTGCAATTCAGCTATTTGTTTCTTTAGAGACTTTAGGTGATTTTATTGAAATTTTTCTTTGTTTGCGTGTGATTGATTAATATTTAATCATGGCAGAATTACCGAGACAATCCCGGAGACTTCAGGGGAAGCCCCCTGAGTATACACCAAGTCAGCTTGAAGGGCTGCGTGCTCTAGTATCATCTAGTAGCAGTAGAATTAGATCAATAGAAGTCGGAATTTCATCTATAGTTGTTCATCCTGATCATCAAATACCCATGACAGAACATATTCAAGAACCGATTTCAGTTTCTGAAGTTACTGGTAGTATTTATCCTTCCAGTGAACTAGCCGAAGAACCTGAAATCTCTGAACCTGACACTGAACCTTCTATTTTGGAAACATTCTCAGGATTTATTACTCCAACTTCTAGCAATTCTGGTTCACCTAGGGTAAGAAATATTGTTACTGAAGATCTTCCATCTGGCCTCATTTCTTTTGAAGAACTTGCCAGTCCAGATGAAGAGGTATCTCTTCCCAAATCCCCTTAGTCTTTGAATCTTAGGGAGTGTGAATCCATTTTCTATAGCCCTATTAGGAGTGACGCTTGGTATATATCTTTGACAAAAAATTTAGAAAACCCGGGTCTTGCTTTTTCTCCACCTCGAATTCCATTTCATCCTACGCCCAGAGGTTACTATCCTTCATTTATCATGGCAGGAGAGTCATCTATGTTTTCCCAAACACCGGAAGCATTTTTACACGGTGGTCCTTATGTTCCTTCGGGGTATCAGGCTCTCTCTGGTACTTTCTCAGGAGCAACTCCTCGACCGATTGAACTAGTATTATCACCTGGTCTTAATGGAATTAAAACTGAAACGTCGAACGCAGAGAAAATATTTATGATGTTTGGTAATATTCCAAATCCTCAACCTTAGGGTGGTCAGTTACCGCCTGGGGGGAAACCTGATCAAGGCAGTTAATTACCGCCTAGGGGGCAACCTCAAGGCAATTATTTACCACCTGGGGGGAAACCTCAAGGTAGTCAATTACCGCCTGGGGGAAAATTTCAAGGTAATTTTTTCCCAGGACAAACTGTAGGACAATATTATTTTGGAGAACAACCTCAAGGACAATACATACCTCAAGGTTATCAACCTTCAGGACAGTACATACCCCAAGGTCAACCCCAGACTCAGTATGTACCTCAAAGTCCTTATCAACCCTAGATTCAATACACGCCTCAGGGTTATCAACCTCAAGGTTAGTACCCAACTCAAGTTTTTCAACCTCCTTCTGGTCAATCATTTGTATAAGGAGTTGGAAATTTACCATTTAATTATCAACCCTACGTTCAACTAGGCTATGGTCCTTCATATGTACAACCTTCTACGAGACAATACCCCGAAATGAACATGGTGTGGGATCCGTCCCAAATTCAACAGACTATGCAACCTAATGTGCAGTTATCTAGTCAACCTGGACAGCCTTTGGTTTCTGGTCCAACCCAGCAACCTGTCCAGCCTACTGTTCAAATCCCTACACCTAGTTCTGTTCAGCAGTCTGGGCCTAGTACACCTCAGACTCCACCTCAAAATTCTGCAACTACTGCAACATTTGTTCAACCTATAACACCTATTTCTAGAGTATCTGTAGCTCTGGTTTCTTCTATCCCTACATCCGTGAAAATCCCTCAAGTCTCTATACCCTAGTTAGGACCTATAGTTCAAACTTCGGTCCAGATACCTATAGGACAAGCTGGTACAAGTACGATTGTCACAAGTCAACCGTAATTCACATATCAACCGTACCAGGGACAATATCAATTCGGTCCCGTTTCACAAAACCCAGTTTATCAGTATCAACCGTACCCTACCTATACTTATCAATAGCCTCAAAAACCACAATTTGGTCCAGTTAATCCTGGTTTCCCAGGGGGTTATACCATTCCTAATGGAAATCCGATTCCCAATTATCCTGGGTATCCTCCTCCTGGAACTGCTCTTGTTACTTAAGGTTTTTGCGACCCTAACTGCCAGTTACCATTTATTGCAACTTTGGATTTACCTGATTTGTCATGCCTTACGAATGATCCAATTTTCTATCATCCGTATTGGTCGCCAATGCCACATAAGTTGCCCAATGATATACCAAAATTCGAGGGTAAGTTAGGAAAGGATCTGTCAAATCACATTATGACTTATCACCTCTGGTGTGTGTCTAATTCGATAATTGATGATTCAATTCACTTATGTCTTTTTCAACGAACTCTTATTGGTCTTGCTGCCAAATGGTACATTGAGTTACCACAAAGCTCTTTTAATAATTTCAGTCAGTTAGCAACTGCTTTCTTAACTCATTTTCAGTTTCCTGTCAGATACGAAAATGGCACGGAACTATTGACTTCGCTAAAACAATCCACGTCCACATATATTTCTGATCATATTCACGAATGGCGACGTAGAAGGCGTTTAGTGAAAGTTTTCATTCCAGATCAAATTTTGGCAGAATGGTTTGTTAAATCATTATTACCAAAAATCACTTAAGATGTAGCTAAGGTAGGAGTTGTTCCCGAGGAGCAAGTCATTGCTCAAGCTCAGTATCTTGACCTCGTCTATACGCAGTCAAGTACTTTACATGAAAAAATCCCCGATCTTCCAAAACAAGGTCAAATAACTGCAGCTCCTTCAGGGTCTCATGCCGCTAATGGTATGATTGGTTCAGTTAATACTAAAGGCAAGAAGAAATCTTCAAAGAATTCTTCTCCTATAATAACTTTACCCGATTCCCCGAAAGGAGAGTCTTTCGCTGAAATTTCTGCCAACATTCATGTTGTAGAGACATCTATGGCCAAATCTAAATCTGGTGGTAAAAAGAAGGGGAATAATAAAAACAAACAGAATTCAAAAGATAAAACAGATAAAAATGAATCTAATGACGAAAAACACAAGCCTCGCTATCCTTGTTTCATTTGCAACGAGGATCATTTTACTAAAGAATGCCCGCATCGAGCGAAGGTTTCAAAATTCGTTAAAGGTTCTCAACAACCTGATGTCTTGAAGGATCCTTTTCCCACTCAAGATAGTAAGATGATTGGTTCCACCTTGAACGCCTTAGAAGAACCTGTTATGATGATGTCTCATGTCAGGATTGCGACACGATCGCAAGATTATGGTAGTAAAAGTCCTATTGGTGGTAAAGAAGCATAATATTCTAATTCAAACACATCAACTACACCTCCTCTTGTTTCTGATCAACTACAGATCGAGAAACCCAATCCAGACTTAGTAATAAAACCGCCTGCTAAAGGTGTACTTCGTAAATCAGCTTTCAATCCACATGCGAGAGCTGCTCAGAATTACAACATTGTTGAGGACTTAGCTATTTCCCCTTCAGCACTGTCGGCCTTGGAAGTGCTGCAATTGTGCCCAGCACAACGTAAATTACTTTTGTCTGCCATAGGAGCTGTCGATATTCAGGATTCGAACCTAATAATCTTCGATTTAGATAATAGTACACCCTGCCTACCTCATCAAATGGCTTTCCAAATTCCAGTATTAGTCAAAAACAGACCGGTCTTCTGGACTGTGATTGATAAAGGGGCTTCTACGTGTATTATGTCGATCCAGTGTTGTAAATCACTTGGTTCTCCTACACTCAATCAGTCTCTGACAATTCTAAAGGCTTTTGATGGCCGAGGGTTCCATCCTTTCGGTATTTTGCAGGATTTACCTATAGGGGTCGAACGTAAAACCGTAAATCTAGATGTGGAAGTGGTTGATGCCCGTCTAGATTACAACCTTCTCCTAGGTCGTAGTTGGTCTTATGCTATGACTGATGTTGTTTCATCGGTCTTTCAGTTTATCAAGATTCCACATCAAGGAAAGATCGTTACAATAGACCTGTTGACTTATTTCTCATCCGATCCAGCCTCTACATAAACTATCCAACACATCGGAAAAACGGCTATCCCTTACAAGGATGTTGGCGTAGGTTTGATTAAAGATTCTGGTTTACTAGGAACTTTTTCCTTTCCTCTTCCTAACATATCACCTCCTATTGCAAATATTCATATGATTTCATCGAATACTATTACTTTTGATGATCCTTGGATCGTACCTTACGATTCCGAGTTGGATTCATTTGATGGCGCGATGCCTTTGAGTCCCTTTGAAATTGCATATCAGGTTGTACAGTCGCTTTACGAGCCTTCTTCAACTGAAACTGATCCAATGAATGTGATCCATGAGGAATCACTTTCCATATCTAGTTCAGCCACAACTACATTTCCTGATCTTGTTCATACTAATGAGAAGATTCCTAAACTTTTGTCTATTGACGATTTACCATGGGAAGATCTACATCATTGATCTTCATTTTTACCCGAGCTGGATCATTTTAAAAATTATTTCTCTTCTATTTTTACTACTGAATATGTCAAAGAACTGCAGAATCCATTGCAAAATCCTGATTCTGAGTTAAATTTGGAAAATATCTCTCGAACGATTCCAATTGACATTTCAGTTAAGCTGGGAATAATTTAAGACATTAATATAGGTGCTTGTTGTACGGATGATGAACTCCAATCTTATAAAGCCCTATTTCAAGAATTTCATGATTTGTTTGCTTGGTCATATGAAGAAATGTTAGGAATCGACTTGTCAATTGTTGTACATGAAATCAAGACTTACCTGGATGCCAAACCTGTCCGTCAACACTTACGTCAGATACATTCGAGAAAATCTGCAGCTATCAAAGCCGAAGTTGAAAAATTACTTCGTGCAGGTTTCATTTATCCAATTCCTTTAACTGATTGGGTATCGAATATTGTTCTTGTTAATAAAAAACAAGGAACGATAAGAGTATGTATCGACTATAGGGATATTAATCGAGTTTGTCCTAAAGACAATTATCCAACCCCCTATATCGATCAAATCATTGATGATTGTGCCGGTAGTGAAATGTTCTCCTTTATGGATGGTTTTTCCGGTTACAATCAAATAAACATACTCCCTGCTGATCAGCCTAAAACAAATTTTATTTGTCCGTGGGGAACATTTTATTATTGCAAACTACCCTTTGGATTGAAGAACGTTGGGGAAACTTTTCAAAGGGCTATGTCTTACACATTTCATGACATTAAGCACATTGTGCAGCCTTATCTCGATGATTTACCTGCTCATTCATCGCGCAGGGCCGACCATCTCACTCATTTACGAGCTATCTTTACGAGATGTAGGCATTATCAAATTAGGTTGAATCCACACAAATGTGTTTTCTGTGTCGAATCGGGTCGCTTACTGGGATTTATTGTTTCGAAAGTAGGCATTCGCATTGATCCGTCGAAGGTCAAAGCTATTGTCAATCTACCTCCTCCTTCGACTCTACGCCAACTCCAAAGTTTGCAAGGGAAAGCAAAATTTTTACGTCGTTTCATTCCTAATTACGCCGAGTTAACAAAGGGTTTTACCAGGTTGTTAAAATAGAACGTTCCATTCTTTTGGGATGAGATCGCTAACTGATCTTTTGATGCACTCAAACACGCGTTGACCCATGCATCGTTACTGAATCCTCCCAATTACAACCAGGACTATTTTTTGTACCTCGCCACCTCTCATTCCACCATTGGGATGGTTTTAGTTTAGGAAGATGAATTCAACAATGAACATGTGATTTATTATCTTAGTTGAAATCTGCATCTGACTGAGATCAAATACACACATGTGGAGAAATTGGCCTTGGAAACTGTTCAAGTTGTCCAAAGATTTTGTCACTACATCTTATTACGCAAAACCACAGTAATTTCTGATTGTAACCCTATGATGTACATCTTGACCAAACAATTGCTAGGGGGCAAGTATTCCAAATGGATAGTTATCCTGTAGGAATTTGACTTGGAATTTGAAAAATCCAAGGCAAAGAAATCTTTGGTTTTTGCAGAACTGATGTGTGATTTCCCATCTATTGATACTGAAACTATGGCAGAGCAGCCCATTGCGGACGAATCCTTGTTTCTTATCAATACTCTTGATCCTTGGTATGGGGATATTATTTTTTATCTCCAAACCCAATATTTTCCGCCTGAAATCTCACGATCTCAGCAATGGAAAATATGTTTCCAATCCCAACAATACAATATTATTGGTGATACACTCTATCGTCGCGGAGCAGATTCTGTTTTCTAATGTTGTCTTACTCATGAAGAAGCTGAGAAGGTTCTAAATGACTGTCATTCTGGAGCATGTGGAGGTCATATGTTTGGGTATGCCACAGCCCAAAATATATTGCGCGCTGGTTATTTCTGGTCGTCCTTATTCAAATATTATATCTATGCAGTCCGGAAATGCCACAATTGTCAGGTCTTTGATCGTAAAATGCGTGCACCACCCGCTCCTCTTCACCCTATAATTGCTGTCAGTTCTTTTTCAAAGTGGGGTATTGACTTTATTACATGTAACCCTCACTCGGCCGGGGGGCATGCATATATTATCCTAGCGGTAGATTATTTTACTAAGTGGGCCGAGGCAATGCCTACATTTTCGGCAGACGGCAAGACTGCTGCAACTTTCGTGTTCAATCATATAATTGCTAGATTCGGTGTTCCTCAAGCCATAATTATGGATCATGGAAGTCATTTTCGAAATATCATGATGACTGAACTGACAGATCAACTTGGCCTCCGCCACGATAGTTCTACTCCATATTACCCACAGGCTAATGGTCTGGTTGAAGCTATCAATAAAGTTTTAGTCACTATGATCCAACGAATTATTGGTATTCATAAGTCGAATTGGCATTCCATGTTATTTTCAGCACTTTGGGCATATCGGACCTCAGTAAAAACATCAATTGGTTTCACTCTCTTTCAACTGGTTTACGGTTTGGAAGCTGTGTTGTTGATTGAATGCGAAATTCCGTCATTGAAATTAGCCATAGAATTACTCCCAGCTACGTCTGAAGAGGAGAAGCGTTTTTTGTACTTGGCTCAGCTAGATGAGAATCGACGAAATGCTTCATTAGCAAACAAAGCTCATGTCAAACGAATAAAGGCTCAGTACGATAGAAATGTTACACCTCGTAATTTTTCAGAAGGAGACCTAGTTTTAGTGTACGATCAAGCAAACAATAAGCTAGGGGTTGGAAAATTTGTGCCTATGTGGCATGGTCCTTTCATTGTTAAGCGAAAGCTGGAAAAAGGGGCCTATGAGCTGATAGATTTCAACAGTGTCCCTTTAGATAAACCCAAAAATGGGCTTTATTTGAAGAGATATTATGCTTAAATTTGGTGTGGAGATTTTTTTAATTAGATTAGATTATTTATCGCTGGTGTGTCTTAGATTAGAAAAGTGTGCCTAGTTTAGAGTGTGTTCTTATCACTATTCCTACTTATCTGAGTTTTACTCTTGATATTGCAGATGTCGACGTCTCTTCAAACCTACATTGGTTTTGCTGATGGTGTTTGTCGTAGTACACGGAACATTTCTTCCACAGCTTGGGTTATCTATTCAGCCTCTGACGAGTTAGTATCCATGCATGGGGTAAGCCTCGGTCAAACAACGAACAACATTGCAGAGTATAGTGCAGTGATTGAGTTATTATCTGAATCCATCTCATTTGGGATTCAGAGTTTGATTGTTAGGTTGGATTCTAAACTTGTTGTATTACAGCTTAACAGGGTTTATGCCATTAGGAATCCAGTGTTATTACGGTTATTTTTAAGAGTTCGTCTCTTGGAACGTGAATTTGATTACATTAAATATCATCATATTCCAAGACATTTAAATACATTAGCAGATGCAGTTGCTTCTAGTATGTAAATAGACATTTGCAATAATCAAAGCAGTAAATTAAACAACATTCGATAACATGTACACAGATAGCCGATAATAGTGATATATCATAGCATAAAAGTGTGTTTCAAAATATACATCGTCTTCGATCATAGGTTGAAAAACACCTTATGATCAGCAAAAATGATAATACAAAAGGTCAAAAATATGAATCTACAAAACGATCATCCTATCCCTGATGATGATCACGATAAGAGACCACTACTCGGGCCACCCTACATAGGAACCTCGTAAAAGGTCCTAGGAAACCAATCACATATCTCTGTAATCTGAGTAGAATATCATCTATGTCGGTCTCTGGAATGTCTAGAGTCAGACGCTCTAGGTGATGCTCTAAATTAGACATGATCTCTGTTGATTGGCCCTCTAGGGTTGGTGCGGCTGCAGCTAGATGCCTCCTCTCATAAGGCTGGAGATTGGCTGGTCATTGTGGGCCCACATCTACATTTAAACTTTTGATTATTAGTTTTGGGATGATTAAAATACAAAAAAATTATAACTTAGAAATTTTTGAAAATGATTTTTACCTGAATCATCCCACTGTTCCCCTGCTGGGAGAGCCATCTCTCGGTCGCCGCAGAAACCTATCCCGGCGTATGGAAAGTCCTCTATAACAAAAATTTGGCGTTCCAGCCAATGAAAATATGAAGAAGGAAATCAAACAACCTCGATGCCCTTAGCATGACGGGCCATCAAAGAAACCCAACGAACCATCCTAGGTTCTCGAGGTCGACCAGCATCAATAGGAATGTTCTGCGGAGCTAACATGGGGATCCTCTCTAGAGCAAAGGTGACTACAATGGATCCATATCCAAAGTTGTTTAGCTTTCCATTCTTTGCTCTCTTTAGTTGGCCTTTTACATTGGCCAACACAGCTTCGCACCAGTTGAAAATGGTGCCTCGAAAACAAACTACAGCAATGCGCATTTGAAAACCCGTAGCCACATGCAACGCTGCGCTCCCGCACAGTCTGGTAACAGTAAATGAAATAACTTTAAGCTCAGGATGAATGATGGTTTTTATTTCAATCAGTTTGTCCTTGGGGTCTGCCCGATCATCACAGAACTCTAGTCGAACACTAGTGACAGACTGGCCACCTGGCCTAGTCCCAAACAGAGAAATTTGTTCGCCCCTATTGCATAAACCAGTTAAAAAATAGATATACTTCAGTTCAATTTGGAGCCGGTGGCCGCCCATAACAAAGCTCTGGTCCTGTACATTCCATCTGTTCACCAGCCACGTCAGGAGGTCTACCTGTGCCCTCATGCCCTGAATGGCCCAAAATTTGTATAAACTGCATGCTCTCAACGCCTAAATTGTAGGAAAATGATTCATTGTGGCATCATCTACGTCTTCATGCTCGCGTTCTCTCCAAAAAATCATCTTGTATGTCCTAAAATGCATAAAAAGACATATTAGAACAAGATTATTTGAAAATTTTTGGGCGGAAATTAAGAAAAATAAGTTTGAAATTTCATTGCGCGGGGTCCGCACCCTATTTTCATACATAGTGCATAGGTATGCACGGGCGCTGTGAAACAGGTGCGGACCCAGGAATTTTCTTCTATGTAGAAAAAAATCGGGGTCCGCAGGGCCCGCATGTTGCACCTGCGGACCCCCACGAGTGATTTTTTCAACCTATTTTTCCTTAAAAAATGAAATCTAAAGCCTAAAAATGAAATGTAAACTGATGAAATGCAAGATAAGGAGGACGTGGATTACCTGGAGCTGACGGTTCTCGATTTCGCCGGACGGATTTTCCAGAATCTTCACAGGAACTTTTTTACCCAAAAGCTCTCACTTTTGACTCTGAACTCAAATGGTAAAAATGAAATTAGAAAAGTCCTTTTTATAAGTTTTTTCAAATAGATGAATTTTTAATTTGTTTATTTTTCACTTTAAAAAGGTAATTTTTGAAAACATTTTTATTTATCTTAAACAGGTATGTGTAATGTTTCGAGTTTTTGTGTAGAAAATTGGATTTTTTCGGAAAAATTGATCATTTTTCAACAAAGAGCATACTTTTATCACTTTTTCGGACTCTTTCAAAAATTTACGAAAAAGAGAAAACCTGGAGTCCCTTTTTAAGCTCTTTTCAGACTTCAAAAATTGAAAAGATTTCCGAGCACTTGATTATTCAAACTCGTTAAAATAAATGAATGATCGTCCTTTCAGTATAAGTTTACCCCTTTTACGGACTGAAATGGACTATTTAAGAAAAAGGTATACATTGACTAATTACGGTCAATAGTGTTCTCTCCCACATTATTTTATCCTTTTTCAGGCTCCAGAGACTAAATTTACGAAAAATCACACCCATGGAGTCTTCTTAAGTTTTTTCTTCTCACTCCCTAAAATTGAAAAAACACCGAGTTTCTCCTATACTGGACTCGTTAAAATTTAACAGTAAAGGACCTGTTCAATTTTAAACAAGAACGAACCACTTCTTCTTAGGGTTCAAATCTTAAACTAAGTTGGACTCATCCAAAGGATGAGCTTATAAACAAGCAAATGTTATCCTCCTCAAGCTTGTCAAAAATAAAGAGGTATTTGCCAGAAATGGTGGGGGAAAAGAGAGAAAAATGAACCTGTTTGTTATATTTTGATTATTCGAAAAGCCATTAACCACTCTTGAACACGACACTTTTGTTCACCTGGGTTGGGAAATCCTTTGCCTAACAATTAATCAAACCATTTTGAAAGTCTTCGACCGATTTCTGGGTATTAGCTTTGGGTCAATTGTCACCAAACCATCTGCAGTGTCGTTATGTGTTCAAGAGGACAGTTCAAACAAACCATTCATCTGCAAAATATCTGTCATCCATTTTGACCATCCCTGAGTCAGTCCTTGCCAACATATTTCTTTAAACCTTGATCTATGATTTCATGTTGTGGGCTTGCCTATGATGGATCACTTCCTATCGACGACAACTCATTATCTAGGAAGTTGATCTAGAAATCGTCAGTACCTTGAAATCTGCATGCCTCAATGGCAGGTTTCTCGCCTTCAACGACAGGTTGCATCATTGACCTTCGATCAAATGATTCCGTGACATGTTCGACTTCAGCTCATTCATTCACATTTCATGGATTGTACTAAGTACTTTGAGGGCCATTGACATTACTGGTGGTTACTCTCACACTTGTTAACAGTCTACATTATTGACTGGTAATCAAGTGGTTTCTACCATGTTCGACTTCGACACCATTGACATTATTGGTGGTTACTCTCGCGCTTGTTAACAGTTCACATTATTGATTGGTAATCAAGTGGTTTCTACCATGTTCGACTTTGACACATTCATTCACATGGATAGAATCGTACTAGTTCGAGAAGCAGAAATTAAGACCCTGGACCTAGTTTCTACCATACAGGCTGCGAGGAATTTTTTTATTCATTTATACAGTGGACTATTCATAAAAATATGGCTGCATCCATACTGTGTCTACACATGTCTCTACTATTGATGTATTGAAAAATCATTCCTGTATCAGAATAGTTTAAGTCAGTTTTCTAGTTAGTTTTGATCGGAGTATGGGAATGCCTAACTTAGTGATGACATGTCTACATATATGTATTTTTCATTGAATTTTTTTACAGGTTCCGACTGGGGTGTCCACAGGAAGATCCTTGAAATTAAAAATTACTTCATTCTTCATACATGACAGACTCTATCTTCATCTATTACAGACTTCGCACTTTAGGGGGCAATCTGTTGCACTGAAAATTGTCACTTTGACATTATGCTGTCTTTATGAACTCATTATCACTCATACATTCCTCCTTTGCAAGTCTAAAATATCATTTCCTCATGTCAAGCCTTAAAAATAGGAGGAAAGTTCTCAAAGTATCTAAAACTCTAGTATTGCACTTTCTCTTTTTCTTACCTGCAGTCCCGCACCTAATGGTGATGTCTCCTGCAAACCTGACCACACTTTATCTGTGTTAAGAGTGTGGACCCCTGTAAAATATTAAAATGGTGCAAGTAAACTCAAAAATATCACTCTCAGTCATTTCTAGAAGCTTCTGGAAGGAATCTTACGATGGCAAGTCCGTTCCTTTCAGGTTCATGTATCCCATGCCTTAAGAAGCTAACCCCTTGATGTGAGGAGCTTATCCCTTTGAAGTAGGACTCTATCCCTTCATAATTGGAACTATAACCTCCTCTTTTCCACTATAAAAAGAGGCATTGGGCAGCCTCAAATGGAGTTCAAGCTTTAGTATTGTTTGAGGGAAAGTGCTGCTGGAATTTAGACTCCTTTAACTGAGATTTTATGAGGGAAGATTACATACCTATGTATATCTCAGTTAGAAGAGTGTAAGACCTATCAAAGTAGAGGAAATTACTGCTTCAGACCCCGGGAGGACTTGTTCAACATCAAGGCTGAAAAGGTTGTAAGGTTCTTCTACTATTTTCAAAGTTAATACAAATAAGTTTGTTTTTCTCAATAAACTCTCATTTGATTGTTTATTTTATGGACTCCTTGATCACCATAATATATATGATTGATAAATATATACTATTCAGGTGCTATTAATGTTTTCTTTTTTGTGATTGCAGGTCTTTAAGGATTACTCTTTCGGGCGAAGGACATCTGCAACGAATAAGCATTAGATTGAGGTAGGATCGTAACACCTTTGTAGCGTTTACTTATAAATCATTACATATCTAGAGAAAGATAGATTTAATTGTCTGTTTTTTGCTAGACTATCTTCTGATACTAGGGAGATCGGTCTTGTCCACAAGATCAATTTGTCTGGCCAACAGTCACCATTGGAATTTGGACTCGAAGACGTAGCCCAAGATGGGTGAACTCCATTATCAAATTTAATTTATCTTATGCTCCATTTTTGTCCTCTTTTTAGTTTAAAACTTATGCATATTAACACAAGTTTGTGTTTTTTCGCAATATCGGTCCATTGCACAAAGATACATAAACTAACCTGGAAATTGATCATTAAAACCTTTACTTTTATTTTTGGATCATTGAAATAGTAGAAAAATTCCCAAAATAAAGTAGGCGGGTCTGAAGAAAATGATAGAAGTAATTAATTAACAATTTCAGTGGCATCTAGGCAACTTTGCCTTCTCTGTCTATCTCAGGAAATGACAAATAATGAACAAATGGTGTAATTTTCACATGCAGGAACTCAACGCCTCCACATATTCAAGTCTTAATAATTTTCTTACCTTGTTAACAACCATCTTTCTGTTATCATTGTTCTTAACAAGACTCTCATCGTGGGATTTGATGAGGTGGAGAACAAATCCCCCCATGTAAATGACAAAACACTAAAAGCTGCTAGGTCCAATCCCTTTAGTTGTTTAGTTTGTTATTACAACCAATTGTCGATGTTTGTAGGGAGTATTTGCAAATGGTCTATTAACAAATCCGACCCCTCAAAATTGACATCGCTTACAAAATTGATGGCATTATTGTAGCCATTTCCATCGCTAGAGAAGGAAGGAAATAATTGAAATGTGCTCAACATATTTGAAATTGTAGAATCGGACCTTGATCTAGACATCGCACATCTTTCCAGACATTTAACTTCACATCACGACACAAAAGACTATGAAACATACAATCCATCAGAGGCACAACACCTCAACTTAAAAAAAAACCAAAAATAACTTGGAATTATATAATTATCCAACAACACAGAAATTGCATTTGCATGTAAATACTTTGAAAGTTGATTATTGAATTTATCCACTTGACAAAAAAATAAAATTGGATGGATTTCAAAAATTGAAATGAGAAAACTTTGTTAGCCTATGTTCACATCACAATTTTCCTAGAATAAGAAAAAAATAATTATGATTATTCCACTTTATTGAAGCACAATGGTCGAAGATATATAGTAAATAGAATACCATGTAAAAAAAATTCAAATGCTCTAACTGATTATGATTATGTTTTTAATTTTTTCTAACACAATGATAGTCGCATTCACACAATTCAAACACATACAATGCCGCTGGTAATATCCATTTATGTGACTGATATCATCCTTGCAACTTTCAGTTCATAATTCAATTTCCTTGAAAAGGCTTGAATCTCTCTGCAACTTCAATTGCAAGTTCTTTGTTTCCCCATAAATCTTGATCTTCTCCATATTCCAACTTTATGCTTAACCTACAAGATTTTTAACTCTAAATTGAATTTGAGAAAGGAGCACCTAGGAAAGCCAAAAAACTAGTGGCATAAGATATTTGACAGGGAAAATAAACCACTGCTCTGATACCACTATTGGAATCATTTATTGGAAAATGAATTATATTCATATTAAGAATAATACAATGCTGAAACAATTAGATTCAGTTTTCAAGGTTTTTTAGACTTTAGTAATTTATTACATAGTGCACCATAAATTTAACGAATTAGGTGTCCAACACTTCAACATTGTTTATTATTTGCAGGTGCAAGAAGAAGATCTAGGACAAAAAAAATGAAGAAGATTAAAGATAGGGGTAAAAGCACAAACATGAAGAAGGGACCATGAATGATCAATTCCTATGTTTGTAATGATTGATAAATAAATAAATAACATGATGACGGGTAAACTAATTTTGCATGTCTATGAGATATGAGGAGGAATAAGTGAAAATAGGGATGAAGATTTATTGAGATATTCATTGAAGGATTTGAGGAGTAAATGGAGAGATAATAGGAGATAGCTGTGGAGATATTGAGGAGATTTTTATGGTAATATATGGTTATATAAGAGCCCATTTGTACAATAGTTGCAACACCCAAGGATTGATGAATTAAGAAAATTTTTGCATGAAATGTATTTGGTGTCCCTTGCTTTGCTTGAGTTTGTAATTAGTTTGATATGTGTTTTTTTTTTCATTTTTCCCAGTCTAATTATCATCATGTATCATCTCCCAATAATAATTTATCATTTTTAGATGATATATTCATAAGGATATCTCTATTTCCATTCATGTGGTTGTTGTAGACATTATCCAAAATCCATAGCTCCATTGAAACCCTAATAGATTAATATCAAACCAAAAATAAAGTGCCCACATCTCATGTTTCTCCAAAACAATTAGCTTGTAGCTCTCATTTTTTCCCCACGATTATATTCATAATGGGAAAATATTTTACAATAAAAAAATTGAGCTTAGGGTTTTCCATATTTTTTTTACATCCATCATTACTTTCATTAAATCACACCTTGTTATTTGTATAAAAACCTTCCATCCTCTATTTTCTCCCCCGGTTCACACCTCCATGAGTTCCCAAAATTTCTTTATAGAAGACATTTTTAGCTTCATGACTTTTATTGTAGAAATTATACAACGCATGTATATTAACGGATTCTCCTGATCTAACAATTTTAATCCACCGTTAAATACAGAATCCTTCCACTTAATTCTTTGCGGAAATTAAATCGCCAATTTCAAAAACATGAAGAAAAAAATCAATCACACATAACAAGATGTTTTACCAAGAAAGCTTAAAGCTAAAAACCCCAATTATCATATATTATGTATATCAATGGAACATGAAACAATCTCATACATATCATGCAAAGCTCAGCTCATAGAGCTCTCAGTACAATATACAATCATCTCACACTCTCATGTAGAAATTTGCACCTCCATGCACCAATTTATTGCACCCTGACAACTTGTCTCCACTGCGCAATCCCTGCTGAAGAAGAAGCTATGAATGAATGGTTACCTCCTGCCTTGACTATGCAATCCTCATAAGCATATCCAATGTGTGTGTAGATGCATTTAATGCATCACTATAGTCACAACTGATAGTCCATCACACACTTTCACCTATCTCTCCACTGGGTCTCCACTAGATCTGACATGCAAGTAGTTGACTGCTCTATTTCTTCAGTTGCATGTGAGACACTGCTTGTGAATTAATTAAATAAGTAATTCACTCATCTCTCACTAGTGTATCATGAGTTACAAATAGCACAACTGAGTTTAACTCACTTGACTGAGTGAAACTAAATAACAACTCCCATAACTACTCTTCCAACTCTGTTACAAATCTGCCACAGTTAGTTATAACAAAGTCCACCATGCATGACTCACCAACCACCCTAGGAATTGTGTAATTCCTTCAGCTCACTAATGTGCCAAATTTGTTCACTTAGATCAAGTGCTCCAAGAGAATGAGTTATTATTTATTTTTTGATTATTATTAAGGGCTAATAATAATTGACATGCATTCTATTTTTAGATATGTGATCTATAAATAGACTACGCCCATATCTCTAAAAATAGAAATTCATCCAAAGATAAAATTTTCTCAACCATCTAGAATCAACATCCTGTTAACTTTAGAATATGCTCACCATTCTAAAAATAGACATACACCTAAAAATAGCTTGTGTGGGCCCCACTTAGTGTAGGTGCTGATTTTTCAGTAGGATCAAGGATGATGTTTTCGGATGCCACTTTCATTTTTTATTGTTGCAAACTTCAACACTCCCTCTCAGTAAGAAAGGATTGTCTTTGCATGTGAAATGCAACTACATGCATTTTCCTTGCAACCTTTGCATGCAACACTTCCGAAACTGAATAGCCTCCAAACAACTAAATCAGTATAATGCATATGTCATCAATGTCTTCTGAATTCTGCTTAGCTACTGAACATGTCTTCAGGAACCACTGCATTGTTAAACTCTGCACCCATGCACCCTAAACTTGTTGTCAACTCTGATCCGCGCTCCAGTATCCGACACTGTCACTTTGATCTGACTGCATCAATCCAATTGATCATGCTACTACTACTCTGTGGGTGCCTCATAGCTAGGTTCAATTCATGAGATCTACACCATCTCAATGAATCCTACCCAGAAATTTATTCTTAGGATTATTCATGCATGTTACCCCAACTCTCACCTGGTGGTATAGCTACATGCACTCCCTCTACCCATCTGGCACGAAATTTATCTGCATGAATCATTGCTCCCACTCCATGATCCTAATCTTGTGGCTGCTCAACATCCTGAGGTTCACTCTTACCTGCATGCAAATATAGCTCCCTCTCAAGCTTCAATTGCATGGATTTCTCACACTTTCCAACAGTAGGAAGCTCTGTAGAAATCCCATCTACTTCAAGTATGTAGATATTCTTAACTCGAATCCCAACCTTCTTGGCTTTCCCTGTTGCTTTGTGTCACAGGAAAACTTTTCCTTCACTAAAGGCAACATCATAGCCTCTATCCTCTAACATTGCGACTGATATTAAATTCTTCTTTAAACTTGGAACATGCATAACATATTTTAAAATAAAGAGTTTACCTGACGCCCTCTAAAAGGTAATGGTACCAATGTCAGTCGCACTTTATCGTCTATCGTGACCAAACTCAACATGCATCTAGAGATCTTTCTCCACCAAGTCACTAAAAATTTTCTCATCTCCCGTCATGTGAAAGGAAGCACCACATCAAAGTACCACCTCGATCCCAATGCACTAGACACCATGCATGTGATCAATGAGAATTCAAGCTCAAATTGTGAGGCAAGAGCCTCACTAGCTGCAGCTCCAACTTCCATCTTGTTCTTCTTCTTATGTGGATAATTTGTGGCAATATGTCCAAACTCATGATAGTGAAAACACTTCACTTTGGACATGTTTTTCTCCTTGCCATCTTCACTGGACTCAGATATAGAATGGAATTTCTTCCCCTTCTTATTCTTTGCCTTGGCAGTAAAATCACAATCCTCTTCATCATCATGCTTTGATTAAGATCCATCCTTGGTGTTCCACCTTATCTCCTACTGCACTAGATCCGACCAAAGTCGCTCCCAATCTGACAGTTTTTCTCGTCCATTGACAAAGCCTTCATAACTATGCCAACTCTTCAGAAGTCCAAGTAGAGCCAGGCTCACCAAATCATCATCAACAACACTTACTCCTACACTCCCAAGCTCATCCCTTCATTGGAAAAAGTTTGTTAAGTATACCAGAATAGTGTGGTTCTTCTCCATCTTAATCTTTCTGAGTTTATCCTTCAACACCAATTTCCTATGGTCACTAATGATTTGGAAAAGATTCGTCAAAGCCTTCCACATAGCATATGGAGTGGCTTTCCCATAAAGACTTGATACAATATGGTCTCTCACACCTTCCAATAGAATCCTCCTCACCATTGCTACTTTCTTTTGCCATGCGTCAAGTACTGCAGCATCTGTTGAAGTGGGCTTAGGAACATCTCTCTCGATGAATTCATTCAAGCCATTATCTTCAAGCACTGCCTCCATCCTATCCTTCCAGGATATGTAGTTCGAGCTGCCCTCGAGTGCATACTCCAACTGCAAACCATTTCAATGTATACTCAATTGTCGCACCAAGAAACTCTTGCAGCAAATTCGAATTCCACCAACACAACTCAACACCGCTTCACTATTGCAATCTTCAATGAATAACACTGCTCTGATACCATGTAGAAATTATACAATGCATTTACATTATCGGATTCTCCTGATCTAAAAATTTTAATCCACTATTAAATACAGAATCCTTCCACTTAATTCTCTATGGAAATTAAATCGCCAATTATAAACACATGAAGAAAAAAATCAATCGCACATAACAAGATGTTTTACTGGGAAAGCTTAAAGCTAAAAACCCCAACTATCATATGTTATGTATATCAATGGAACATGAAACAATCTCATACATCTCATACAAATCTCAGCTCATAGAGCTCCCAGTACAATATACAATCGTTTGGCACTGTCATGTAGAAATTTGCACCTCCATGCACCAATTTACTGCACCCTGACAACCTTCCTCCACTGCACAATCCCTGCTAAAGAAGAACCTTTGAATGAATGATTAATTCCTGCATTGACTGCACAATCCTCATAAGCATCTCCAATGTGTTTGTAGATGCATTGAATGCATCACTATCATCACAACTGATAGTCCATCACACCCTTTCACCTATCTCTCCACTGGGCCTCCACTGGATATGACATGCAAGTAGTTAACTGCTCTATTTCTTCAGTTGCATGTGAGACACTACTTGTGAATTAATTAAATAATTAATTCACTAATCTCTTACTAGTGTACCATGACTTACAACTTTCACAACTGAGTTTAACTCACTTAATTGAGTTAAACTAAATAACAACTCCCATAACTACTCTTCCAACTCTGTTACAACTTTGCTACAGTCAGTTATAACGAATTCCACCATGCATGACTCACCAACCACCCTAGGAATTGCATAATTCCTTCAGCACACTAATGTGCCAAATCTGTTCACTAAGATCAAGTGATCCAAGAGATTAAGTTATTATTTATTGTTTGATTATTATTAAGGGCTAATAATAATCGACATGCATTCGATTTTTAGATATGCGATCTATAAATAGACTTCACCCATATCTCTAAAAATAGAAATTCATCCAAAGATAGAATTTGCTCAACCTTCTGGAATCGGCATCCACTAACTTTAGAATATGCTCACCATTATAAAAATAGACATACACCTAAAAATAGCCTGTGTGAGCCCCACCTACTGTAGGTCTTGATTTTTCACTAGGATCGAGGATGATGTTTCTGGATGCCACTTTCATTGTTTCTTGTTGAAAAATTCAAAATTTATCTCTCTTGATATTTGTCTTTTCAAGTATTTTTCAACAAATCTATTCATCCTTTGCTCACAAGATTGAAGGTATTCCATAGGCCCATAGACAAATATTTCAACAAATTTTTTATTCATTAAATTGTTTCCCTATAATATGATTTGATTTGATTTAGTATTTCCATAATTCTAGAGAAAAATAATTTATAGATTATGAATTATGCATGTGAATAATCTCATGCTTTCTTCTAAGACATTAAAATTTATTAACAATTTCCTTATTTATCCCTTAATATGTTTGTTGTCCCTATAGGTGCTCTACAACCGAGTATGGGGGAGATGTTTTGTGTAAACATTTAAATGTTGAGAGAGAGATGTTGTAGTAGTTGTAAATGGGCGTAAACATTTAAATGTAGACTTAATATGGGATAGATGTTGTAGTTTAATACAATGAAACATTAAATAAATAATAAGAATAATAATAATAAAGCATAATGTTGCATCAATTAAAAAATAATTTTGTAATTTTATTTTTATTAATAAATTTACAAGAAAAAATTGTTATGAAAAAAACATGATATTCATATCACATTAACTTAAATTGAAATAATAAAAAATATAAAAATAAATTTAATATTGGGAGAAAGAGATCCACTTGTGTTTATAAACTAAAATAATTATTCATATATAAAAATTAAAAATTTACAATAATTGTTTCCCTAAGTTATATATATATATATATATATATATATATATATATATATATATATATATATATATATATATATATATATATATATATACATATCGTCAATGCTATGCATATCACATTAAAAAATTAATTTTAAATCATTTTAAAACATGTACCTATATCTATTATCATGGATTTAATAAAATAAAAAATAATAATAATTCTATATATATATAAATGTAGTGAAAGTTATATAAATATAAATATATTATTGATAATCCACACACACACACACACACAGATATATATATATATATCTTAGATCCGTATCTATTGAGTACAAAGAGGAATCAAATCTCTCTAGGTCCAAATATTTCCTCAAGTTTTTCATTCAAAAGCAAGTTTTCCTCTTAAGAGATTTGATCCTTCATTGTAGTTTGTAGATATGAAGTTAAGATGGATATATGTTGGTTGTAATGCATTTCATGTCTCCTTCAATTTTGTTGCTATAATAAGTGCTCGAAAAATAAAGTCATACACTACTTAAAAAAAAAAAAAATTCTATCATTTTTCTATTTTTCTTTGATTGATTTGCGAGGTCTAATTAGAAAAAACTTGAACATCAACATGTTCTATATAACCATTTTCCAATATATCTCATAATTTCAACCAAAAACAACAAAATTTAATTTTTATGCTCTAGAAACCTTAAGTTTTTCTTAAATTTAAATTTATATTCTTATGCTCCAAAAATCAGAATTTTTACCTTTAAGATTGGTATTTGAGAATAAAAAATATTAAAATGACATTTCTATAAAAACTTTCCAATACTATTATGATCTAGCATACCTGAAAGTGGGGGAAGGGAACATGGAAGAGAATATAAGGTTGATATGTTATAAAAGAAAATTAAATCGTTATATTTTTAACCAAGTGAAAAAACTTTTATTTATTAAGAAACTTTCCCCTCAAAAAATCTTTGATAAATAGAATAGCCAAATAAAAAAAGGAATTTATTTTTTTGAGATAAATTACGTGTTATAAACACTAAAAATCATAATATACATCACACAAATGACTTATTAATCCATTTGTGTTATAAAATTAACAAGGATTGCATGGTGGTGTATTCCATGACACAAAAAATTGTAAAAATATATTACTTAAGTATTAGCCTAAACCAATTGATTACAAATAATTTAATTCAATTTATGTATGAATTTATATGAATTGAAACTTTATGACCTTATCTTAATGATTTTGTGTAGTTTATTTAAAAAAAAACTAAATGATCTTGAACCATGGGTGATATAATAATTGCTAATAAAATTATTATGATAACCTAATGAAGCATGCAATCCAAATTTTTGGACCAAGATTCATGAAGACAAGTATTATGAAAAAATGATTACTTTTTTGTACCATTAAAAGATTTAGTTTTTGTATATTTGTTTCTTACATTCCACTTATATTCCTTGCAAATTAAAAGCTAAAAAATGAATTATGTTTCTTATGAATTAAGAATTTCAGTATCAACTATGCTACTATGTTACCTATGATTCCATGATATTTAGTTTCTATTACATTACATATCAAAAATTTTGACTTACTTCCATGAAATGATAAAAGAGTTGTATTTTTTTTAGAGTCTATGCTCTATGTAAGAAATAAAAACTTCAAGAAGCCCCTTAATTTTGTTCATAGAGTGGCACTCCATATATTTTAATAAAGCCTCTTAATTTTTCTCATAGATGAGCACTCAATATATTTTATATTAAAATAATAATAAAATACTTATTAACCTCTTTATGTAATATTGAAGAAATAATTTTTTTATTTTTAAGAAACATCTATCTATAAGGTTTTTTTTCTTAGATTTTGATTTTTTGTTATTTAAAATGTGTTCTTCAATGAAAAATAGAATTCGTTCAATGAAAATCATTCCATTAGTTAGAATTAGTTCAATAACATTAGGATAAGTAAATTTACATTGCAGAAACCTATCATTCCAAAGAGTGGTTGCTGAGACAAGAAAGAGGAAAATATGTTTAAAAAAATAAATAAAATAAACGGTCAAAAGATTTGAATAATTAAACTATGATAAAATAGTTTAACTATTTGAAATTTTATGTTATGATTTTAATTATTTAAAATGTACTTTTATTAAAAATAAATAAAATATTAAAAAATAGAATTTTGAATCAAAAAAGTTAAAGAAATTAAAATTAAAATTATGAATATTTTAATTATTTAAAATGTACTTTAATTAAAAAATAAAATATTAAAAAATAGAATTTTGAATCAAACAAGTTAAAGGAAATTAAAATTAAAATTATGAATATTAAAATATTATATAGATGAAACTTATACTTTCAAGAACTCTTTTAACAAATTTTACTTATTTAAAAATATACCAAATGTTATCACCAAATTGATCTTGATTGGCTGCTCATCAATCAACTCAATGTAACTCTTTCAAATCACTTCTAACTGAAGAGGCTAATATTTAGTTAGAAGTGGATTGAAAGAGTTACAGTGAGTTGATTGATGAGCAGCCAATCAAGATCAATTTGGCGATAACACCAAATATGCAAAATAAAAAATAAATAAATAAATAAATAATAAAATAAAAGAGGTGACAGAATAACCTTCAAAGAGTTTAGACATTGCTCAAAATACCATTACTATGCTAAAGTGATTTATCATGTAACAAATAACTATGATTATGATAACTGATTATCACGTAAAAAATGCATGATGCTTGTACTTGTTCAGGAGGTGAACATGAATGTATAAAGGAAACATTATTGATATTATGAAAAGGAAAGCACATCTCTAGTTACCTCAATCTTGGAGTTATCAGACAATTTATTCTATTTCCAATTCACATTGTGTACCAAATCACAATACTTTCTTTTATTTCCAATTCACAATATGTACCAACTCATTGAGCTATAGCTTTTCAAGAAGAGAAAAAATAAATAAATTCCGAGTATACTATGTTAATTATCACACAACCTACAACTTGACTTTTGTTGGTTTCTTCTGAGCATGTGTGCATGTAAAACACCAAATAAATGTTTACTCATAGTGTACCCAATGTCTAGCTATTATCTCTCAATTCAAATGGTTATTGTACATTTAAAATCATGATTCTTTAAGTTATGTATAATTGTGTAGTTCTGTTGAGAAGGAATATGCGCAAATTGATGAAAGAAGTGAGAATCCATTAGGGGAATTTTGAGGTCTAAAATGGACCTCCTAAGAAAAATGTACAACAAAAATAAAATTTATAAGAACCAATAGGATTCAAAATGATTATGTCAACCATGGGGGACGATTCACCATTTTTGGAGGAAAAAAGTAAAAATATTAAAAAATAATAAAATAATAAAGCTACTTTTCAACTCGTATTTTCAACTTATCCTTCTATTTTTTACTCAAATTTCGAGTGAGAGTACTAGTTGGATCAGAAGTTTAATTCTTCATCCAAGGAGTACCCATGTTGCAAACTTTCGATGTACCCTGCTACACGAAAAATGAGAAATACATGAAAAAACGTGTTTACAATCACATTTTTCATGTATTTATCATTTTTCATGTAATAATGTCCATCGAAAGTATGCAACATGGGTACTCCTTTGATGGGAAATAAAATTATGCATCCAAGGAGTGTTTACGTTCGAAATTTGAGCAAGCCCATAGGGAGATAAGTTGAAAATATGAGTTGAAAAAATTGTTTTTTCTGTTTTCCCTCTAAAATTTGATGATGCAATGAAATCTTATTTTATTATTTCCACTATTATTTTATAATTTTCTTTGGAGGCCCATTTTAGACCTCAAAATTCCCCTAATGAAGGACACACAAATTTTTCGTAGAAATGTCCCCGGAAAAACCAAATGCGGGAAAATCGGTGCAAAAACTCTTGAGGTTTTTATTATAAAGCATATTTTTGAATACAAAATAGGGTGCAAAAACCATCTCACCCAACAGAGGAACTACTCGAGAGAAGTACCTCTATCAGGAGACAGATGTTTTGGAAAATCCAATAACTGGATGAAGAAACTCCACAGGTGCATGCAGGGTCTCTAAGTGTTGATGAGTGATGGCTAAAACAAGTTGGACTATGTCACATATCCTAGTGGTCGTGTCACCCTCTCCTTGAGCATTATTGGCCCAGAAATCAAAATGATGGATAGCTACCCGATCTGCCCCACGGAAACCCTAGCAGAGCTCTTTGAGTGACTGCATCACCCTCTCCTTGAGCATTCTTGGCCCAAAAATCAAAACAATGGATAGCCACCTGATCTGCCTGACAGAAACCCTAGCGCAGCTCTTTGAGTGATTGCATCACCCTCTCTGGCTCTATGTCCCTCTATGTGAGCCCTACTGGCTCTACATCATCCCTCTTTGGCTTGCGTTATCTCTCTGCTATTGTATTCTCGTTCTTGGATGAAAAATCTTGCTGTCAAACTAGCCCTCACTGCACCACAAACTCACTCTGAAATTCTCAACAAACCGTGCCCCAGAATTTTGGCTTAGCTCAAGTGCTACTACAGTGTGTGTGTGTTCTCCAACTGACCCCAAGCCTTCCTTTAATACTTTTCATGTTGAACAATCAACATCCATTATCTAATTTATAATTGATAGCTAAGATTAAATTAGACTTGATCCTTGTCACTTAGAAGATTCTTACCCACATGTTAAATTAATTCACATTAATTATTTAAATTCCATAAGTTTTAACTAAGGCTCCATTTAAAATAATTAATGTTTTGGATAACTTAAGATCTGGATGGAATTTCTCCAAATGATTTATGGGTCTTGGAGATCTCATGTGTTGTAGCCCCTCCACAAAATTTCACAGCTAGGGCAGATCCGATGCTACCCCAAAAATAAACACTCCCTCTTAGCGAGGAATGTTCTCTAATAGTACTTCAACCCATAAGTGTCACCGTGATCCACAACGTCAGTCCCTTGCACTGCTGATGCTCAGCTACTGCCCCACATCCGCTGTGTTGTTTCCTTATGTACTGATGCCCATGACTCTACCATAGTCATTGCCTCATCTTTACTATAGCTCCCTCTCAAATATTGCATCATGTTGCCCATAGCACTGCCACTACTAACTGTTGAACTGCAACTCGGTTCCTGAGAGTTAAGAAACTGAACAATCCAAAAGACTTGACATACAAGTCAGTCTAGGTGTACCTCGATACTGAAGAACCCTCTGCTGCTAATATGCACTAACCCTTTAAAGCTCTGTGCTATTGTTGCTCTGAACTACGTAAGAACTTCCTATGCATTGTCTAAATACCATCAACCTCTACATTGTTGCTTCTACGCTGCTGCTCCCTCTTCTCTTCACTGCTTCAGACTTTAGTTTCCTAGCTCTTCCAATTCTTCTCCATAATCCTCCTCTCCAACTAACTCTAGTAATCCTGCTACTTTCATTAAGGGCTCTGGTAGCTCGTATGTGATCCAAGAGTTTGGGACACCTCAAGGATCCTGCCCCACATATGAATTTCAAGAGAACTACATATCTATGTCACCCCACCTCTTCTCTCGAGGAATATGAGAACTCATGGAAATATCATCATCATCTCCATCATTATCCTTAGTCACGACAACCTTCAAATCATAATTGTATTCGCCCTTATTCTTTTTAGGGAATTGTGTGGCAAAATGTCCCAGTTCACCACACATGAAGCACCTGACCTTTGAAAGGTCCTTACTCTTCCTCATTTGCTGCCCATATTGTCCCTTAGATGCAATAGCCACATCTTCCCCCTCCTCCTTCTTGATCTTGATCCCTCTGCTGCTGATACTCGTCTTGGACATTCTCCCGATCTCTTCTTGTCGAACAATTTCCCACATGTTTTCCCAATTTGGAATTTTTGTTCTACCCAAAATTCCTTGAACAAAGCTCCCCCACTCATCAGAAACTGCATTTAGGTAATTCCTTACCATAATACCTTCAGGAGTGGCCCCCATGGCAACCAGCTGATCATGAATCTCCTTCAATCTAGTGAGGAAGGGGTCAATTTATTATCCCTTATGCATATGAAATAATTTAAGTTGGTTCTCTAATGTGGTCAAAGTCATCCACATCTCATTTTTTGTATTCTTCTCAGTAGTGTGTGGGGCCACATGATCCTTGACCCCGTCCAATATCAAGTGTTTTTCTTTTGCTTGAGCTTCCTCATACTTCTTCAATGGATCAACGTCAACAGGAACAAAAATAGTGCTCACGGAAATATGCTTAATAGGATACTCATCTGGGATAGATAGGATCCTGTTCTTCCAGATGATGAAGTTGGATGCTCCATCCAACCTGTCCTAATCCCTCAACCCATGTGTGGCCATATCTTCTCAACTGAAGATGTCGAACTAGTTCTCTTCTCCTTTTTTTGTTGGCCCAGCAAACTTGGATATGAGTTTCATGGTGCTAGAAGCCCTCTAAGGAACCCACTCCCTTTGAAAAATGATTTCCCTCCTGGAAATCCTCCAATAACTGATGTCGAATTAGCCCTATCCAATCACTCTTTATTTTTGATCAACATTGGATCTATACTTCTTGGCAAGAATTTTGATAAGGAACCTCTTCCCCTACTTTGCCATGCCCCACTAGACATTGTTCTTCACCAACAGAGATAATGCCCCACCAAAAACTACTGAAGAAAAATGCTCTGCCCTTCCAGCCTCGGCAACTAGAAAGACAGAGGCTCTAAACCCCTACACTGGCCGAGAAAACACTGTTGCACCTACAACATCACCCCTCCTGGCTGACGCAGGCTTTGCGTGAGTCCCATAGGTGATTGTGTAACCCTTCCTTGTCTCTCTCTAGATCTATGATGTCACTCGAGACAACTACCTTCCTGCAATAAATTTTCTTCGATCTTCTATTGATGGCTTCAGTTCTTCTTGATCTAAAAATCCTTTGATACCATGTGAAAATTTATAAATCTACACCAAAATTCCCACTACACTAGATGTGATTTACTTCTCCTACTTTTTTATCTTAACTTAACAAGTTGTTTTTTGAATAATTCATGAAAACATCAAAGTAAATACACTACAACCTACACAATTATATATATCAAGTACTGAATAATAAGTAATCATTCAGACAAAGGACACACAAAATTTCAGACAAATGTCCCCGGAAAAAACCAATGCGAAAAAGCTAGTGCAAAAACTCTTGAGGGTTTTATTATAAAGAATATTTATGAATACAAACTAGGGTGCAAAAATCATCTCACCCAACAAAGAAAATCCTCGGCATAAGTACCTTTATTTGGAGACATATGTTATGGTGAATCCCACAACTGGATGAAGAAACCCCACAATTTTTTGCACAGTCTCCAAGTGCTGTTGAGCGATGGATACAACTAGCTTGACTATGTGACCTCTCTTAGTGGTTGCATCACCCTCTCCTTGAGCCTTCTCGGCTCAGAAATAAAACAATAGATAGCTACCTGATCTACCCCACATAAACCCCATTGCAGCTCTTTTAGTGACTGTGTCACCCTCTCTAGCTCTACGTCCCTCAACATGAGCCTTGTCGGCTTTGCGTCACCCCTCCTTAACCTATGCTACCTCTCTAGTGTTGATCTCCCTCTCTGCTATTGTATTCTCGACCTTGTATGAAACATCCCACTACCAAACTATCCCTCACTGCACTGCAAGCTCACTCTGAAATTCTTAGCAAATTGTGCCCTAGAATTTCAACTTAGCTCAAGTGCTACTACTTTGTGTGTGTTCTCCAACTGACTCCAAGCCTTCCTTTAATACTTTTCCTGTTGAAAAATCAATGATTGTAATCTAATATATAATCTACGGCTAAGACAAATTAGACTTGATCCTCGTCAGTTAGAATATTCTCACCCACATGTTAAATTAACTCACTTTAATTATTTAAATTCCCTAAGTTTTAACTTAGGCTCCATTTAAAATAATTAATTATTTGAATAACTTAAGCTGTAGGTGTAATTTCTCCAAATTATTTCTGGGTCTTGGAGATAACATGTGTTCTAGTCCCTCCACAAAATTTTGGAGCTAGAGCACATTCGATGGAACCCAAAAAATCAACAAGAAATATTTGAGGATGAGTGGTTTAAGTAATATGTTTACTATAGGAGCCATGTCATGAGAAGAATAATTATATATATATATATATATATATATATATATATATATATATATATAAATATATATATATATATATATATATATATATATATATATATATATCCTCGCGCTATAATATTCTCACTCACATAAAAACAATTAATTCACTCTTAATTATTTAAATTCTTCTAAGTTTTAACTTAGGCTCCATTTAAATAATTAATTTATTTGAATAATTTAAGTTGTAGGTGTAATTTTCCAAATTATTTTTAAGTCTTGAGATAACATGTCTCCCTGTAGTCCCTCCACAAAATTTTGAGCTAGACCACATCTGGTTGGAACCCAAAATTAACAAGAAATATTTGAGGATCACAGATTTAAGTGGCACTTTAGTCAAGTTTGTGTGAGAAGAATTTATATATATATATATATATATATATATATATATATATATATATATATATACATATATATATATAAATGCTTTGGGCTTCTAAATCTATTATCCCTTATGTTTATTGGTGCCATGAGTTTATGATATCAATCCCTTGGGTTTATAATATAACAGTTCATATTCCTACAATGCAGTATTATCGATAGGGTTTATAATATTAATCCTAGGGTTTAATATAAAACCCTTCGATTTATAATCAATCATCTTCAACCATGATACAACTTCACATTGTGAAAAATATTGTATCAATATGGAAATCAACAATGGTCAATGATGGTCAACCATGTTTATTTTAGGTTTTATAATATTTATCTTAGGTTTATATACCATGGGTTTAATATTATTCCATTGAGTTTATAATCCCTTGGGATTTTAGTATTGTGACAAATATTGTCTCAATATGAAAATAAACCATTGTCAATCATGGTTAAACATTGTCAATAATCATGATCACATTGTGACAAATATTGTCTCTTGGTCCGACGTCACATTACAATAACCATGGTCAACCATGGTCCAATGTTACATTGTGTTGTGAAACCAGCTCCAAAAATAGAAGAAAAGAGATATCAACGCCTTAGAAATAAGCCACTTCGAGGGGGAAACCTCCAATACATTACGTGAGTGAACAATTCTTGGATGATACAAATTACAAAACCTCCTTTCTATATTATAGGAGTCCATGGGGCCACAATGTAATCCTGGTGGGGCTACAATGTAATCATAGCCGACCTAAAAATAATAATATAAGGGCACAATAATAACAATAAGGGGGTTACACTAACAATGATTGAGTAGCTCTAGGTGCTTCTATATAAAATTATCATCCTCACATGTAGAATCTTCAGTGGGTAAGTTCTTCCACTTGATGAGATACTCTGAAATTAATCGATTCCATAGCTGTCAAGTTCTTCTTTCCGTGATCGCTTCAGGTTCCAATATGATTTTTCCTTCCTCATCAAGTTCTGGAAATATTGTTTGAACTGGAATATTTTCACCTATGACCTTCTTTAAGCATGAAACATGGAAAACTGGATGCACTCGTGAAGAAGCAGGAAGCTCCAATTTTTATGCCATAGTACCAATCTTTTGCAACACCTTGTAAGGACCATAGTACTTTGGCGATAACTTATTATCCTTCTTAGCTTGCTTGAGGGACATTTGTTTGTATGGTTGTAGCCATAAAAATACCTAGTCTCCTACATCAAAACTTCTCTCACTGTGATGTTGATCTACCTATTATTTCATTCGATTTTGTGCCAAATTGAGGTTATCCTTTAAGAGTTGGAGAAATTATTGTTGATGCTCGATGTGATCTTCCACTGCTTGAACCTTCAAATTTTCTCTTAAAGATTATGTGATGGATGGCGGATGATATCCATAAAGTGCCATAAAAGGGGTCATTTTTGCTACAGTATGGAAGGAAGTGTTATACCACCATTTAGCGAGAGGTAACCACTTGATCCATTGTGTTTGTTTATTAGATACAAAACAACGAAGATATCCTTCCAAACATTTATTTACTATCTTAGTTTGACCATCGGATTGAGGATGATAAGATGAGCTATGAGCTAATTGAGTACCCAAACAAGAAAATAACTCCATCCAAGAATTTCCAGTAAAAATGGAATATATGTCACTCACAATAACCCTTGGGTTTCCATGTAGGTTTTTAATTGCGTCCATAAATGTAGTAGAAATTGTACTTGCTTTAAATGGGTAAGATAATGCACAAAAGTGTGCAAACTTGGTAAGTCTATCAACTACCACCATGATAACACTCTTTCCTTCGGACTTAGGTAAATCTGTGATAAAATCCATTGAAATCTCCTCCCAACGTTGAATTGGAATGGATAAAGGTTGTAGAAGAACTGGGGTCTTAATTGTCTCAACTTTATTCTGTTGGAAAACCAAACATTCTGCCACAAAATTTTGAATATCATATTTAAGGCCATCCAAAAAAAATTCTTTCTTCACCCTATGGTAAGTTTTTAAAAATCCCGTGTCCGACTAAAGGAGAAGTGTGCAATTCCAAAAGAATCTTTTGTTTTAGTTGGTAATTCTTACAAAGATATAAGCGATATTTGTACCATAAGGATTCATTTTTGCAACTAAATGTATCAGATGTACTAGGATCTTGCTGCAACTTTTGAATGAGTGTCCACACTTCTTCATCCTTCTTGCATTCATCTCTTTCTTTAGTTATCCAATCTGGTTGGATAATAGAAATGGCACAAAGCAATGCTTCCACTTCATTCTTTCTTGAGAGTGCATCTGCAACAACATTTAGCTTCCCTTTTTTGTAGATTATTTCAAAGTCATAACCCAACATATTTGTGACCCATTTTTGCTGCTCTTCTAAATATAGTCTTTGTTCCAAAAAGTGTTTAAGACTATCATGATCATTTTTTACCTTGAAGTGTCTTCCCATTAGGTAAGTTTTCCATTTCTTTAGTGCATGCAGTATTGCTAACATCTCCTTCTCATAAATAGGTTTCTGTAAATACTTTCCTTTGATTGGCTGACTTTCAAAAGAAATGGGTCTTCCTTCTTGCATTAAAACAACACCAATTCCATTTCTTGAGGCATCACATTCCACAATAAAGGTTTTTGTGAAGTCTGGCGTAGCTAAGACCGGTGCTAGGCACATTTCCTCTTTAAGATGTTCAAAGGCCTTAGTTGCTTCAGGAGTCCATTGAAATGCATCTTTTTTCAATAATGTTGTTATAGGTGCTGCTATTCTCCCATAATTCTTAACAAACTTGTGATAATACCCTGTTAACCCGAGAAATCCTCACAACTGCTTTATGGTTGTGGGGAATTTCCATTCCTTAATGGCTTTAATTTTGTTAAGGTGTACCTTAACACCCTCGTGAGATACAATATGACCTATATATTCCACCTCTTGTACTCCAAAGAAACATTTGGATGTTTTTTCATATAATTGTTTCTCCTACAATAGTTTGAGCACCCTGTCAACATGTTGAGCATGATCCTTCTAAGACCTGCAGTAGATTAGTATATCATCAAAAAATACTAGCACAAATTTTCTAAGGAAGGGTTTGAAAATGGAATTCATCAACCCTTGAAATGAAAAAGGTGCATTGGTAAAGCCAAAAGGCATGACCAAAAATTCATAATGACCCTCATGAGTTCGAAATGCTATTTTCGGAATATCTTCAGTCCTCATTCTAATTTGACGATGTCCTGAACGAAGATTCAACTTGGTAAAATAAATTGCTCCATGTAATTCATCCAATAATTCATCAATCACAGGAAAGGGAAATTTATCTTTAATGGTGAGCTTATTGAGCTCCCTATAATCTGGACACATGCATCATGATCCATCCTTCTTATGTACCAATACTACAGGATCAGAGAAAGAACTTTGACTAGGTTGAATTATACCTGCCTCTAACATTTCTACAAGCATACGTTCAATTTCGCTCTTTTGGACATAAGGATATCTATAAGGCCTGATGTTCGGAGGAAAACTTCCTGGAATCAAATGAATAGCATGATCATGATCACGAATAGGTGGAAGTCCTTTGGGAGTTTCAAACAGTTTCAAACACCTTGGAATGATTGTCCATGAATTTTTGGAAATATGCAAAAGTAGATGATTTTGATGTTGGAACTTCTAGCGAGCATAATTGTGCAATTAGGCCTCGTTGTTCTTTCTTTAGAAGATTTTTCATGACATTAGAGCTTATTATCTTTACCGGCTTCCCTATAATACCCCGTAATTTGACTTCCTTTCCTTCTGAAAAAAATTTCAAGTTCTTGAAAATTAAAAGTTACTGTCCCCAAAGATTGTAACCATTGTACTCCTAGTACAACATTAGCACCTCCCATAGGAATGGAAAGCATTGGAATATTCAATACATATTACCCAATGGTTAGCTTGATATTATGGCATTTTCTAGAGAAATTTATAGTTCCTCCATTTGCAGCCATCACTTGACATTCTAGTGCTGGGTATAGGAAACAATTCAATTCCTTGGCTACCTTACAATGAATAAAATTATGGGTGCTACCTGAATCAATCAACACTATTAACTTTTTCTTCTTGATATGTCCTTCTATATTTAGAGTTTGAGGAGTAGTAATTCCTACCAATGCATTACACGATATGTTCGGACTCATTTCTTCCTCTTTTAGGGATGGTTCTTGGTGTATATCCTCTTCTTGTTCATTTTCTTCATCCTCTTCACAATCTATGTAAAATAATTTCTTCTCAGCACACTTATGGCCTTTAGTGTATTTTCTATCACAACTGTAGAAAATCCCTTTTGCTATTTTTTCTTCCAATTGTTGTGGTGTTAACCTTGTAGGTCGTGGAAATCTAGGATTATAAACACTTCCATATTTATAGAAGTGAGTAGTAGGCTTCCTTGTCACCATAATTTTACATTCAATTTTTCTTGCCAACTTGAATGCCTTCTCCAATGAATCAAGTTCCAAAACACAAACTTCATGTTGGATGTTATCCTTTAAAGTACCTATGAAGAGATCAATCCTGTGTTCCTCTAGAATATCAGTTACCCTTATATTCAATTTTTTGAAGTCCTAAATGTGCTCCCCCATTGAACACTTTTGTTTGAGATTTATCAATTGGCTAAAGAAAGTGTTGCTCTTTGTTTCCTCATAATGTGCTATCATTTCCTCCATAAAAATTGACCAAGTGACAATTTTTTTACGGGAGCAAAGCCATCGATACCATAAAAATGTATTTTGTTCTAAATGTAAAGTTGAAATGCGTTCCTTTTGTGTGTTTTGCACATTATTGAGATGAAAATATTGCTCCATCTATAGTATCCATGTTAGAGGATCCTTTCCATCAAACTTCCTCATATCCATTTTTGGAATATGGTGGTTCTTCCCTCCAACATTAGAGTTTATGAAATCACGATTAACATTTACTTTGTTCTCATCATGAGTTTCCCCTACTATCTTTTCACCATTAGGAAAAATTTCTTGTATCAACTTTGTCAAACCTTCCATGTCTACTTTTAGATCATTCTTCATGTTTTCCATCTTAGCTTCCATGTCATCCATCTTAGATTCCATGCCAGCTTCCATGCCATCCATATTAGCTTCCATGCCATTCTTAAAACCATCCATCTTAGATTCCATGCCTTTATTTGAACCATCCATCTTATTTTCCACACCTTTCTTCAAAAATTCCATGTCATTTTTTGCTCTTTGCGAGAGAAAAATTTGTTGCACTTGCTCTTGTAATTTTGATATGTCATGTTGTCATTCTTCGTCTTCATGAGTCATAGTAGAGCCTTATAAAGGCTTTATGTGTGTTGAATTCTTTTTAGGGGCCATTTGAGAATCCAATACTGATATATATTCTACAATATGCCCTTGGAATCAATTCAACTTGATTCTTCAAACAAGACTTATGCAATTCGGGAAACAAAATACACATGTTTTACTTGCTTTTGAGGATCTCAATATTGAAATTGACTTATCTATATACTTGCAGATCCTCAATATCTGAAATTTGGCCCTATATTAGTCCTCTAAATCTTCTTTCAAATGCCATAGGTCTGACTTGATTTGGATTCTTCAAGGCAAAGTTATGTCCAATCTCCCACAATGACCTAATTATGGACTAGTCCAGTAGAGCGAAATTGTATGACTTTCAACGTGTCACTGTTTTCTCCTTTGGCTCTGAAATTTATAGACAGGCAAATAAAATATGTGTACTTCTAGTCAGTTTTTACAGAATTCCAATCCAATGCGCAGAGAGAGAGTTATGAAGATTTTACCACGATCACCTCTTTGAGATGAAATTCGGGAGCCTGAAAAAGACCTAACTTCCACAGATCATATCTCCGAAACTATTGTGAACCAAGCTCTGAAAATTTTCGATGATGTTCCTCAAGATTTTTGCTTCGTGCTCTCAAAATTTCAGCTTCTGAACGTTCATAGAAAAAACGTTATAGAGAAAATTTCGCGATGACCCTTTTAAGTGAAATTCAGGAGCCTGCAAAAAGCTCTAACTTCCACAGATCATATCTCCAAAAATTTTGAGAACCAAGCTTTGAAATTTTGCGACGATGTTCCTCAAGATTTTTTCTTTGTACTCTAAAAATTTTAGCTTCTAAATCTTCGTAGAGAAAACATTATAGCAAAAATTCCACAATGACTTGTTTGGAGCAGCGAAACCCTAGAATCCAAAGCTCTGATACCAAATGTTGTGAAATCAGCTCCAAAAATAGAAGAAAGGAGATATCAATGCCTTATAAATAAGCCACTTCGAGGGGAAAACCTCTAATACATTACAATAATGAACAATTCTTGGATGATGCAAATTACAAAACCTCCTTTCTATATATAGGAGTCCATGAGGCCATAATGTAATCCTAGTGGTGCCATAATGTAATCCTAGCTGACCTAACAATAATAATTTAAGGGCATAATAATAACAATATGGGGGTTATAGGGGTACAATAATAACAATAAGGGGGTTACACTAACAACAATAAGGGACTATACTACTAATATAGGGACCTAACACATTGTGACAAATATTTTCTCACCACGAAAATCAACCATAGTCAACCATGATTGACCATGTTCGAATGTTGGTTTGTAATGAAGATTGTCTCAATATGGAAATCAGTCATGGCCAACAATGTTCGAATGTGACATTGTGACAAATGTTGTGTCAATATGAAAATCAACCATGGTCGAAGATGGTTAACCATGTTTGTTTTAGGGTTTATAATATATTTCTTAGGGTTTATATACCTTGGTTTTTAGTTTTAAACCCTTTTGTTTAATATTATTCCCTTCGGTTTATAATCCATTGCACTTCTAATATTAATATTTTTCATTTATTAGTCAATTGGGTTTATAATATCAATCCCTTGGGTTTATTAATCTAAGGGTTCATATTCCTAGGGTATACTATTATTCATAGGGTTTTTAATATTAACCATAAGGTTTAATATAATTCCCTTGGGTTTATAATGATGGTCAACCACGATCTAATGTCACATTGTGACACAAATTGTCTCAATATGAAAATCAACCATCATCAACCATGGTCATTCATGGTAAACCATGCTCCAGAGTTACATTGTGACAAAGATTGTCTCAATATGAAAATCAACCATGGTAAACAATGTTCAATCAGGGCCAACCATGGTCAAATGTCGCATGTGACAAAGATGGTCTCAATATGAAAATCAACCATGCTACAACGTCGCATTATGAAAAATATTGTCTCAACATAAAAATTAATAATGGTCAACCATGGTTAACCATGGTCCAATGTCGCATTGTGACGAGGATTGTCTCAATATGAAACTCAACCATGGTAAACCATGTTCCAACGTCGCATTGTGGCAAAGATTGTCTCAATATGAAAATAAAGCATGGTGAACCATGGTCAATCATGGTAAACCATGGTCAATAACCATTATCACATTGTGACAAAGATTGTCACTTGGTCCAGCATCACATTGTGACAACCATGGTCATCCATGGTTAACCATGGTCCAACATCCCATTGTGAAAAACACTGTCTCAATATTAAAATCTACGATGGTCAACCATGGTCAACCATTGTCCAATGTCACATTGTGAGAAAGGTTGTCTCAATATGAAAATCAATCATGGTCAACCATAGTCCAACATTGCATTTTGACAAATATTATGTCAATATGAAAATCAACCATGGTCAACCATGGTTAAGCATGTTTATTTTAGAGTTAATAAGATTTATCTAAGGGTTTATATACCTTGGTTTTATAATATTTATCACTTGGGTTTTTAGTATTAATCCCTTGGGTTTATAATACATTTGGTTTATATTATAAATCCCTTGATTTTAATATTATTTCCTTGGGTTTATTATATCTTGGGGTTTTAGAATTAATCCCTTGGTTTATAATATCAATCCCTTGGGTTTATCAATCTAAGGGTTTATATTCCTAGGGTACAATATTATTCATTAGGTTTATAATATTAATCCTAGGGTTTAATACAAATCCCTTGGTTTTATAATCATGGTCAACCACGCACAACCATTTTCCAATGTCACATTTTCACATTGTCCAAGGTCAACCTTATTACCTTGGGCTTATAATATTAATCCCTTGGGTTTATTAGTCTAAGGGTTCATATTCCTAGGGTATAATATTATTCATATGGATTTTAATATTAATCCTCAGGTTTAATATAAATTCCTTGGGTTTATAATCATGGTCAACCATGGTCCAACGTCACATTGTGAGAAAGATTGTCTCAATATGAAAATCAACCATTTTCAACCATGGTCAACCATGTTCAATCATGGCCAACCATGGTCAAATGTCGCGTTTTGACAAAGATTGTATCAATATGAAAATTAACCATAGTCAACCATTGTCCAACATAGCATTCCAAAAAATATTTTCTAGACATTGAAATCAATCATGGTCAACCATAGTCCAATATTTCATTGTGACAAGGATTGTCTTAATATGAAACCCAACCATGGTGAACCATGTTCCAATGTCACATTGTGACAAATATTGTCTCAATATGATATTAGACCATTGTGAACCATGGTAAATCATGGTAAACCATGGTCAATAACCATGGTCACATTATGACAAAGATTGTCTCTTGGTCTAATGTCACATTGTGACAACCATGGTCATCCATGGTCAACCATGGTCCATTGTCACACTGCGACAAAAATATTGTCTCATATGAAAATCTACCATTGTCAACGATGGTGAGTCGTTGTCTAATGTCGCAATATGAAAAAGGTTGTCTCAATATGAAAATAAATCATGGTCAACCATAGTCCAATGTCGCATTGTAATAAATATTGTGTCAATATGAAAAGTAACCATGGTCAAGCATGTTTATTTTAGGGTTTATAATATTTATCCAGGGGTTTATATGCCTTGGGTTTATAATATTTATCCATTAGGTTTAATATTACTCCCTTGGGTTTATAATATTTATCTTAGGGTTTACATATCTTGGGTTTATAATATTAATACCTTAGGTTTAATATTATTTCTTTTGATTTATAATACCATTGGGTTTTAGAATTAATCCCTTATGTTTATAATATCAATCCCTTGGGTTTATCAATCTAAGGGTTCATATTTCTAGGGTATAATATTATTCATCAAGTTTATAATATTAATCCTATGGTTAATCTAAATCCCTTGGGTTTATAATCATGGTCAACCATGTGCAACCATTTTCCAATGTCACATTGTGACAAAGATTGTCTCAATATGAAAATCAACCATGGTCAACCATGGTCAAATTTCAAATGTCAAATTGTGACAAATATTGTGTCAATATGAAAATTAACCATGGTAAAACATGACCAACCATGTTTTTTTAGGGTTATAGGATTTATCTTAGGGTTTACATACCTACCTTTTATAATATTAATCCCTTGGGCTTAATATTACTCCCTTGGGTTTTTAGTGTTAATATCTTTGATTTATTATTCCCTAAGGTTTATTATTATCTTTATATTTTAATAGAAATAAATAAATAAATTATTATTAATATTTAATTAAATTATTAATTAATTAATTAATATTTATTATTATTTAATTTAAATTTTAAGAAAAAAATTATGAGAAAATCGCATCGATAATTTTGTGTCGACATGTTTTGAACCTCTACTGAGGTTCATCATCAAGACAAATATGGATAATGTGATTAACAGAACATATACTTAAAATGGTACATTATAACAAGTCAATTTGTTTTACTATGTATTAAATAAATAATTTACTTATCTAATTAATTATTAATTATTTATTTTTAAAAAAACTTCTATATCATTTACTAAAGTTATTATTATTATTGTTATATTCATAATGGAATAATAAATAAGATAATTAATTAATTAATTAGAAAACCAAAAAAACAATAAAAAGAAAAAATAAATAACAAATATGGGAATACAAATATACATATATCATTAATACTCTTATAAGTAATTTAACAATTATTATTATTGTTTAATTATTTAATAATATTATTAATTAATAATAGTATGCATTTTAATTGATAACCATAATCTTATTAATAATAATAATACTGATAATTTTTTTGTTGTTGTAATAATAGTAGTTTAATTAATTAACTATAATAAATAAATAAATATTATTATTATTAAATAATAAATTTATATTACATAATAAAAAATTAAATAATAATAAATAACATTTAATATTAAATAATAATTATTAATTATAGTTATAATAATAATATTTTAATGCAATATTTTTTTTATTGTTATTAGTTCTATTGTTATATATTTATCAATAGTAAATATAAAAGAAGTCTTTGACTATATAAACCACATTAATTAATGTGGTTGTGCTAGTTCAAAGATAAATCATACTATAGTTTTCATAAATCGATACTAAGAAATGACTATGCTTTAGTTATATACAAATGAGCGCACATTTAGGGTTTGGAGACAACGTAGGTATTTGATAATGTTGGAATTGAGGAAAAGGAGCAGTGTTATTAAATAGATCTGAATCGCAGAATGGCAACATCGCCAGGGGGGCAAGATCCCCTCCTACCAGAAATGTAACTGCACGAGAGTATAGTGGAAAGCAGTTAGGTTCACAGGGAGGTGCCGAACCTAACATAGGACCTGTTCTAGGAGCCCAATGGTAGGCAAAGACCAGAGGAAAATACTTGCCAAGAGCCACAAAGAAGCCATGTTTTGTCATTCCATCAAATAAGTTAGAGAATTATCGAAGCTACATGAAGGATCATGCTTTAATTTGTAAATTTATAGGCATCTGGCTGACGAAGAAGGATTTAATCAAATAGATAAAGCTAAATTGCAACACAAAGGCGATATTGATCTGAAATTTGGGGCAAGAGGCTTATTTACAGTGATCTTTACCAACCTCATTGATAAAGAAAGAATATTTAAAGAAGGACCATATTTTTACTACAATGCAGGGTTATTTGTGATGCAGGAGCATCGGAACTAGCCAGCAATGTGAAAAATATGTTCACATGTTGTGGCTTGACGGTGTAAATTTCATTTACTGTTGGTCAATTTTAGTATTACTGTGGAAGTCGATTTCATAAATAGTTTGTTATTATTGTAATAAGTGAAATTGCTTTATTTAGATTTAGTGATAAGGTTGTTAAATAGGTGTGCACGGGAGTTAAATGATAGGAGATCTTATCTGTTAAGAGTTTTAAAAATAGAAGATTTATTATCTATTTGTTAGAGTAATTAGGAAAAAAATATAATAAAATCTCTTCGTAGAAGGGGATTTTGGATAGTGTGTGATTTGGTAGAGCGAAAGCTCAGATTTGCAACAGAGTGTTTTTTTTTGTGTAAAAGAAACAGAGATTTGTGGAGAGGACGGTGTTATTATTAAACAGAGGTTTTCTCCTTGTGAAATTGGCCGAGAGCGAACTCTGTTCTTTTTGAATATTATAAATAAAATTTGTTTATCTCTTTGTCTGATGCGCATGGAGTCTAAGTTGTGCTATATGTGAATCTGTTTGAAATTGTAATAGTATGGCGTGTTTAAATTTGAATTATAAGAATTCAGTGATTGAGGCAAACTGGGCGTGTTAAAATCCAGTGATTGGGGCAAACTGGGTGTGTTAAAATTAGCGCAGAAGGTAGTGTTTTAACACAGAAAAACAGTTTAAAAGACTGACAATTCTCTTTGGGCAGAATTAAGTTAATTCATAATTCAAATTCTTTCGAATTACATCGGATCTGAATGCTTCGGAGCGGCAGTATATAATTCGGTGATAGATTTAATAACACTCAGTTGGAAATCTCCGATTCCGATAAATCGGATCAGAGCGGCAACCATTAACAGCTCGGCATTCAAATCAGTTAAATTGTTTGTTGTGGAATCACGTCGGAAGTTGTGTACAACATATATATGTTATAATGGTGTGACCGCCGATTATAATAAATGCAGCTGTGTTGGATCAGATCATCGGGCAGTCAATATACACATATATTATAACCTGTGGTAATTGGCCAGATACGAATACATTGCATCGGACTTGGATCAATTTGAAAATGGTTGGTGTCATTTGTTAATTGCGGCCAATGCATCATAGATATGCCTGAATATGTTTTTTTAAACAGTGGTTTAACGCTGTTATATGTTGCCAAAAGAATTGTATGGCCTGCGCTCTGTATGAAGGAAGTTGTTAGCCACCTATAATATTTTGTTATACCAAAAGGTGGCTAGGATATTTTTTTGAGCCTCCAAGGAACAAATTTTATCACTAAAAATTGTTGGCTCTTGAAGACTCCTTGTAGGCCTCATGCCTCTGTCCAAAATCTTCATCACTTTCCCTATTTTAATTCTGTTGATTTCCTGTAAGAAACTGCTACAATATCCTCCTCCTTTTCCCCTTTTTCCTCTCAGAGACTAACCTTCATATTTTCATCATTTTCCTTTGTTCTCCATTTTTCCTCACCCTCTGTTCATATAAAATTTCCTTTGCAGAGTTCCAAACTTCTTTCGAACTCTGTCGAAACCCTCAGAAACCTTTGAAATTCACTGAAAATCTGTGTAAAAAACCCATTTCTTTATTAAAGGTTTAAGCCCCTTCGCCTGAGTTTCCAAACCACTTCCCCAATACGCCCTCATCATAAAAACCAAGCGCCAAACCCATGAAGCGCTAATCGAATCGAAAAGATTCAAGTGTGCATGTTTGTGAGCCATTTCAAAATGTCGATTGCGATCAGCCCCTTTGTCCTAAACTGCAGATCATATTATCATTTCATCTGCCCCATAAGCCCGCAATCGGGCGCTAAACTATTGAAAAATCCCTTTCTGATCAATATTTTTCTTTGTAAAACTTGAAAACCCATTATTCCAAAGTTTGTTTTAAAATACCAAAATCACGTGTTTAAATAAAATGGGTTGATCAAAAAGACCGATAGTGCAATCGCGATCGGAGAATTTAAAATGGGTTGATCAAAAAGACCGGGCCCGAATGTTTCGATTACGATTGGCCCTAGTTATATAAAGCCCGGGCCCATGGTACTCCATACACCCAGTGGCCCCGCAATCGGGCGCCATCCTATCATATATATATTCCACCCATTTCACTCAAAACCTTGCTTTTTATTGAAATTTATGGGTTTCTTACGAAGTATAAGGGTCCCGCCGGTGCAAGAAAACAAAGGATCTAGGCCGTTGATCTGATTTGCAGATCAAATGGTTATCGCCCAATCGAAATGTTCCAATCAAAATGTTCCAATCGAAATGTTTTCAATCGCAAGTTTCCAATCACATACTTTATATCTGTTCCCCCGATCGGCCCACCCCTCCGATTTACTCCCCGCCATCGATCTGATCTGCAGATCGAACGGTTATTGCCCAATCGAAATGTTCCAATCAAAATGTTTCAATCGCAATGTTTCAATCGGAATGTTTCAATCGCAATGTTTCAATCGAAATGTTTCAATCGCAATGCTTTGTTCCTGCTCTCCTGATTGTGATCCTTCGATTGAATCTGGACCGTCCACGTGTCCAGATCGGACGGTCCAAAACTACTCCTCCTTATTCTTCTCCCTCTATCCTTTTTGCCTTTCTATGCAGATCTCCACCGTTGGTTGCCTTCATCCGACGGCTTCGCTCCTCCCCCGCCATCTGAAGCAGTTTAAACCTATTTCCGCAGGATTTCTTAACTATTTTTGTGTTTTGCAGGCGTTTTAATGGTTTTCCATTGTTTAATGAAAGAAAGCCGAGGGTAGGGAAAGACGTTTCCTGCGCCTTCGAGCTGTTAAAGAGAGCCATCTGCGGGGTTTCGCTCCATTTTTTTCTCAATGCTTAATGGGCATTGATGCCTTTAAAAATCCCAGTGCGGCCTGCACATCGACAAGACATTGTTTTAATTCAAAAACAGTTAAAGAGTATCAGTTTGAAGACAGAGCACAGCAGATGAAGATTGAAGACGATTTTTATGGGGATTACGGCTAAGACCGTTATCAAAAGCCTAATCCCCAATCTAAAACACAGTTTAAAGGAAAAAACCTAAAAGTGTTTCATCGGACAGAAAACCTCCACCGCCACATCTGAGGCAAATTGATTCCTCAGCTACCACCGAGCCACCTGTCGCCTCAAACCTTTCAAAACAGAGGCCAAAGTTATTGAAGAAAATCAGATATTCGCCTCCAGCGCAGCCAGGGAGTTACTTCTGCAAGGAAATCAATGCAGAAAATATCTGCAGAGTTACTCCAAACATTACATAAAGCCTCAAAGTCAAATAAAGCTCCCACCGAGCTTAATCCATAATTGTAAACAGTTAATACAGTGTTCCACCTGTGAATTTCTTCATCGAGCCCCTCAAAAGGCCACGAAGTCTTGAAACTGTATTAATTATCCTGAGAGATCTTTTCTCATATCACCTCCTCATCCTTCTATAAGTACTTCTACAGAAGATGAGAAATTCTTGGTTGCAGAACTTTGAAATACACTTGAGCTCGAGACTTCTATTTGTACATAGTGTTCACTGGCCCTTGAAGCTCTGTTTGTGCTAGAGTAGTTAGGTTGAATAGTGAAGATGATTGCTGAACTGAAACATTGGACTTGAAGATTGTAACTGGTTTGACATCAATATAAAAGCCGTTTCTTGGGATCCTGGTCTTTATCACTGGTGAAGTGCTTCTTTCTTTGTTAATCGTTTTCCTTCTATGTATGCCATATTGTTCATTTTCCCTCTGTAAAGAAAAGTTTAAACAAGGTTAGGATTTTCTGTATAGCAGTAACCTTCTCTGGCTGAGAAATATTTATATTAATGTTTTCTTCAGATTTGTTTATTTAAGAATGATTCAATACAATTTAAACAGTTAGGAATGTTGGCGTTCCCTCGTCCTTCTGTTTGCTCAAACATTGTTCTCGAATGTTATTTCCATTATTTGCTATTAAAGTTAGACTAGAGAAGATATGGTTTGCCCCGATTCCTAGATTCTTTTCTCCAAAGGCAGATTCTGAAAGTTTCCCTTGGTGTTGACTGAAAGCAGACTAGGTTTAAAAGTACTTTATCTGATCTTAAGTTACACTCTGTTTTTCTTATGTGTTTTCATACTTTCTGAAGGTAATTATGTGGATTACTGGATTGTTTGTCAATTAAGCTGCTTTAATAAGAACTTGCCCAAGAAGTCTATGGTTAGCCCTGTCCTTGGTTGGTTTTAAAACAGTTACTTAAGAGGCTTTTCTTGTTTGGACTGACTATAAATCCTCTGAGAAATTATTATCTTTTTTTTTTTTCTAAATTACGCTATTTCTATTATAAACATTAAAGTACAAAACTGCCTCGGCTCAGCTGAGGAAGCCTGAGACCGGGCTTGAAGTCCACTGTCTGTCTAGCTATAGAGCTGCCCATTAACGGGAAACCAGCTTTTTTGTCAAAGCTGCCACCGCCCAGGAACTGGGAAACCGGCGCTAAGTCACTTATATCACTTACATACAGATTATCAAAACTGAAAAGTGCCAAAAAATACATGCAGCTTTGTCTGCTGTGAGTGACCATTGAAAACAGAAATTTATCAAAAATTCTAGCACATAAATCATACTGAGAATTGGTCCTGGAGCAATTAGTCGGAGTCCGGATTCTCTTCCTCAATTCGGCAGCCATAGTGATCTTCCGCATCCTCTTCATCGTTCTTATCAGCATCTTCACCTGACGGGCCAACTTCCATCTGCAAGTGCGCCTGTCCCGGATGAGCAGTGACAGAGTCAGGCGGAATTCCGAGGGGGTGCTCGCTAGGACCGGGTGCAGGGCCAGAGGGGGGCTCAAAGCTAGGCTTGGAAGGGGAGTGCACAGGGTTAAGCGGCTGAATAGGAGGGAGAGAGGTCTCTTCTCGCAGAGAAATCGTGATGAGTGCAGTAATGGAGGGCCGGTCGAAGGCGCAATCGAAACGCAGCTCAGCGTGTTGCGTTGATTGCCTTATATAATGACTGCCAGGGCGAGAAGGGGGGGCGGAAGCCTGAAGCGGGGGAGGCGACAGAGCATTCAGAGCGGGAGCACGAGGCGGGTGCGAGGGCTGAGGAGGCGCCGGGGCAACGCTTTCATGGAGACGGCCAGCAAGATCAACATACAGGGGAATGGGACGCCTTTCAGCTTGGTCCATGGAGTAACCTGCATTAGAATTGGAGGGTCGCTCACTCATGGACCTGCCTCTAGAGGCGCTTTTCCGGCAAGACATTCTTTGTTTGAGCCTGGGCATACTGAAATTCCGGGAGGAATCCGACCAGTTACCAGAAGGAGCTGCAGGAATGGAGTTAATTTGACCAACAATAACAGGAGAAGTATGAGAATTGAACAGAACAGGGCAGAAGTTACTATTTGAGAAACGATGGCCTGGAAGCGCGTCCAAACAACATTGCAAAGAGCGTCTGCAACCTGTGCCAATGCGAGCTCCACTGAATGCACAGTCGCCCGGGCACTGAGAGCGCAGAGGTGACAAAGGGCGGTGAGCAGAGCCGAAGCAATCCGAGGAATGCGAGCAATGGTGCTCCATTTGAAGACTGGTGCGGCGAGCAGGACGGTTCAAGTGACGGCGAGAAGGAGTTAATAACAAGCGCTCGGGAGTAATGATCTTGCCATTAATAACACCATGGGGGGCCATGTGGCCACCCCAGGTGAACCTCCTTGGTGTGTGCGCCAGGCCTGGAGGCCTCTTAACCCGCGATGTCATCCGCATCCGGAATCTGAGAAATTATTATCAGTTTCCACCCCTCCAACATTTTAATGTTTCCATTCGATCATTTTAATCTCAATAATCTTGTGGTATAGATAACTTGCCCCTTGAATCACACTTGATGTTGTTGTTCAATTAAAGCCCATATATGACTCCATAGCCCAATGGACTAAAAACCAGCGTTATATCTATCTATCTGCCAAAACTGTTCTATTTGCTTGCAACTTCTCACTTTTGAAACTTTTGCACTTTAGGACTTTCCCCTCAAGTAACATTTCATGCTCAACCATCCAAAACAAAACGAAAACCTTGGCCTTCATAACTAGCCTAATATCATTACCTTAAGCTTTTCAAAGACAATATCCATCTTTGTACATATTGGAGAGATCCCTCTCCGGATTCAGGAGGGCTAGATCCTATAATCCCAAAGTTGGTTGAAATGATGTTAACTCTGTGATTGGACTCTCCCAATCTTGCTAATAAATTACAAATACCTAACATTTCTGGCGACTCCACTGGGGAAACTTTAACCCAGAATCTCTGGTTCCATGACAAGTGTTCTATTTTGCAGCTGAGCCACCAGGACCTAACAGAAGTAAGAAATTCAGTCCCGGTGTTTTAATTTAAAACATGATTTCTTGTATTGTTAATCCGCTATTGCTTGTAATCTAATTGATTGAGCTCAGCAATTTGTTGCATTAGAGCAAACCAGATCTGGGTGCGGTCATGGTTTTAAAAGGCGTTCAACGCTGTCATATTGTGAGCGATTTCATATTGTTATATTTTGGTTAAATATGTGCATTGAATAAGGTGAAAGACTTCAGGGAAAAACATTGAATGCAGAATGGTTGAGCAAATCTGGCAAAGGCTAAATTCTAGTCCGGAGAAATTGTGTGAATCGATTGTCAGTCTGAAGGAATCAATGTGTGTGCAATAGCTATCAATCGGTTGCTGCATTGAGTTTGGAGGATAAAGATGAAGACCAAGACACAGCGTTTTAGTTAATTCTGTGTGATCGATATTTTGGAGGTAATAAACGCTTCTTTCGGGATCGGAAGGGGATTAAAAGAATTCCTTTTAATTTGTAATAAAGGCTTCAGTCCTGCTATCAGAAATTTTAAAGGGAGATTATGGAAGAAATATTGGATGTCGATGCGAAGAAGATTGTTGACTGAAAGGGAACTCATCTTTGGTGCGAGTGCTATCAGTCCGATTGGGAAGGAGGTAAGCTAATTGCCAGGTATTGCAGTTCTGATTTCGGTAAAAGCTCAGATGCATTCTATATGCTATCGAAAAAGTATGATTCTGGGTTTGCAAGGATATCCCTGCATCATTTTTGGTATCAGAGCTTGGCTCTGTTGAAATTGAATAAGTTTGTTTTTCTGAATGAAGTTTAGTACCAGATTACAGCAGTGATGAAATCCATTCAAAACACAGGTGACAGCATAAGAAAGAGTGAAGACTGCAACAATATAAATCAAGAGAAGCTGTGAGAGAAGAACCAGATGCGTTCTTAAAAGCAGAATAAGGAAAGTTCTTAGAAGTGGCAGTGAACCTGAAGAATCCAACAAGAGATTGGACAGAGAGGACAATTGAGGTGTCTTCGAAAGAGAGAGTGAGAGATTGCAGAAGCCTAGAGAGAGCAAAGGTGTTGCTCAGGAGAAGATTCCAGATAGGGGATCGTGCTTACCAAAAGACTGAGTGAGGAGAGCTTAGTGAGGTGAGATTGCAGTAAGGAGGACTTACTATTGCAGAGGCTTGCTGCAGAGGTACGAGGAGCTCATGAAAAGAGAGGAGCAGAAAATGACTACAGATAGTCATAGCAGAAGTTCACAAAGAAGCCACAGCGGAAGGGACGATGCCAAGGCAAATTGCATGAGGATGAGTCAAGAAGAGTTTGACCGAGAGAAAGCTGAGATAGATTTCCAGATTGGAATATTGATGAAGATGCTGCAGAAAAGTGTTTGGACCATGAGGAAAAGAGTAAAGTGGCTAAGGCTACGAGAAAGGAGAAATCAGCAAGTGAAGTTAGAGATAGTAGAAGAATTGAGAAAGATTGAGCAGATATTGAGTGCTCAAGAGGAATCAGAGAAACTTAGAGAAGCAGAGGTAGAATTGGAAGTTTCCATTTGTAGACCAGAACAAGGTGAAATGTTGGGGGAAGAGGATAATGAGAGGTCAGCGGAAGATCTCATGGACTACTGGCAGAGTTCAGAACAATTCGAAGATATGTTGACAATGGAAGCAGATGAGGCAATGAAGCCTTGTGATTTTGATTCTTATAGTTTGTGTATGTTTGCAGGATATGCAGAGGATGATGGACAGTCGGATGAAATTGTCACAACCAGGAATGAAGCTCTTGAGGTGAAGTATGATGGTGAATGCCTCTTAGAGGAAGAAGGCATTGATCTATTGAAACAGAAGGAGTTCATAGATGAAATCATGTTTGGTGTGAAACAGTCAGATGAGGTTGATATAGACCAGTAGTCTAATGACAATTCCATAGTTGGACTACAAAAAGGTAAACCAATGAATTTGTTTAATGGAATTAATGAAAGATGCTTGCAATATGATAATGTGGAAAACAGGTCAACTCAGGAGGATTGCCAAGAAAAGAATGAAGCTGAGAATGGAAATTGCGATGATCTGCTGGAGAGATTTCACAAGGAGATAGAATTCTTGGAAATATTACTCGAGAAACCTAAAGGAGAAACGAAGCTTACAGAACCTGATGGAGGAAAAGGTGTGGAAGACTGCATTAATAAATATGATGCTGAAATCATAGAAATTGAGCAGCGATTATTTGAAGGTGAGATGAAAGATCAGGAGCAACAAGGGAGTTATGTCCTCAGAGGCATGAAGGAGACAGAAATATTAACTCAGCAAGATGGAAGTAACCAGAAATTTGGAAGGAATGATCAGCTACATGAGAGTGAATTTGAGGAAGGTATCAAATTGCAGAAGTATAGAAGCTGGCACCAGAATGAAGAACCAGAAATTGGTCTGGCAGTACAAAGAAAGATAAGTGAAGACCGAAGATACAGATGGAGACTGAAGAAAAGGGTAAAGCGGAAGCTATTGCAACAGAGGTGGAATAGCAAGCTGATGAACGAGTTCAAGGAACTTGAACAAATTCATATTGATTTGTTAAAGAAGGGAAGACTCAGAGAAATCGAGTCACCGCAAGAAGGATCCGCTGAAATCCAAAAGAATTATGATGGAGGATTGGTGCTTGAAGCATCAAAAGAGAATGGAAGGTATTGTATTTTGAAAGCTGAAGATTGTTGTGTGTTTGCAGGTCACATTGACTTGAGGAAAGACAAACAGTTATTGAAGATTGTTGAAGAAATGACTACTCATAGTCATATGCAGAATAAGGAGGATGGCAAAAGAATTTTGGAATTCAAAAGATACACTGAGTCATTGAAGATCATTGATCTTGAAGAAAGCCAGAGTAAAGAAGGATTAAAGACAGATATTGCAGATTGTGCAGAACTTTTGAGAGAACTTCCAGATGAGATGGCAGATTTGTATAAGTCGAATCTTTTGATAAGGAAGCCAGGTAAAGCATTTGTGTTTATTGAGTTGATTAATTTTGATGGAGATTTACATGCAGGAAAAGGGCAGTGTGAAGTCAATCTGAACCAAGAAGAACAGATCGGATTAATGGAAGGTGTGCTGGAATTTGAAGCATGGAATGATGAAGTCATGAATGAGAAACCAGAAGAAGAACCTGGGAAAAGGCATTTGTACATTTCAGAAATGTATATGGAAGGATATTGGCACAAAGATTATGATGTTCTATTTCAAGAACACAATCAGTTGCAGCAGAATAGTATTCAGCACACGAGAAGTGAAATGGACAAAGAATTGGATGAGTTGTGGAAACTCATACTACAACATTCCAGTAAAACAAATGCAGGACAAAAAAAGAAAGGAAGATTGGCTAGAAGAAATAGTACAGGTAAAGGGAATAGAAAATTGCAAATTAAAGTGAGCAAAACAGCAGCAAAATATGTGAAAAGGATAGTAGCAAATAGTGATGCATTACAGCATAGTGGACAGAGACTTGAGGGACAAACAACAACAGCAGTAACCAAGGACAGACTATCAAACCGAGTATGGGATCCAGGAGGACACAAAATAGAATTGCATGATCAAGAGATCATGGTTAATTTAAACTTCGGGAATCTGATGCAGGAGCATCGGAACTAGCCAGCAACGTGAAAAATCTGTTCACATGTTGTGGCTTGATGGTGTAAATTTCATTTACTGTTGGTCAATTTTAGTATTACTGTGGAAGTCGATTTCATAAATAGTTTGTTATTATTGTAATAAGTGAAATTGATTTATTTAGATTTAGTGATAAGGTTGTTAAATAGGTGTGCATGGGAGTTAAATGATAGGATATCTTATCTGTTAAGAGTTTTAAAAATAGAAGATTTATTATCTATTTGTTAGAGGAATTAGGAAAAAAATATAATAAAATCTCTTCGTAGAAGGGGATTTTGGATAGTGCGTGATTTGGTAGAGCGAAAGCTCAGATTTGCAACAGAGTGTTTTTTTTTGTGTAAAAGAAACAGAGATTTGTGGAGAGGACGGTGTTATTATTAAACAGAGGTTTTCTCCTTGTGAAACTGGCCGAGAGCGAACTCTGTTCTTTTTGAATATTATAAATAAAATTCGTTTATCTCTTTGTGTGATGCGCATGGAGTCTGAGTTGTGATATATGTGAATCTATTTGAAATTGTAATAGTATGGCGTGTTTAAATTTGAATTATAAGAATTCAGTGATTGAGGCAAACTGGGCGTGTTAAAATCCAGTGATTGGGGAAAACTGGGTGTGTTAAAATTAGCACAGAAGGTAGTGTTTTAACACAGAAAAACAGTTTAAAAGACTGACAATTCTCTTTGGGCGGAATTAAGTTAATTCATAATTCAAATTCTTTCGAATTACATCGGATCCGAATGCTTCGGAGCGGCAGTATATAATTCGGTGATAGATTTAATAACACTCAGTTGGAAATCTCCGATTCCGATAAATCGGATCAGAGCGGCAACCATTAACAGCTCGGCATTCAAATCAGTTAAATTGTTTGTTGTGGAATTGCATTGGAAGTTGTGTACAACATATATATGTTATAATGGTGTGACCGCCGATTATAATAAATGCAGCTATGTTGGATCGGATCATCGGGCAGTCAATATACACATATATTATAACCTGTGGTAATTGGCCAGATATGAATACATTGCATCGAACTTGGATCAATTTGAAAATGGTTGGTGTCATTTGTTAATTGCGGCCAATGCATCATAGATATGCCTGAATATGTTTTTTTAAATAGTGGTTTAACGCTGTTATATGTTGCCAAAAGAATTGTATGGGTTGCGCTCTGTATGAAGGAAGTAAGAAATTCAGTCCCGGTGTTTTAATTTAAAACAGGATTTCTTGTATTGTTAATCCGCTATTGCTTGTAATCTAATTGATTGAGCTCAGCAATTTGTTGCATTAGAGCAAACCAGATCTAGGTGCGGTCATGGTTTTAAAAGGCGTTCAACGTTGTCATATTGTGAGCGATTTCATATTGTTATATTTTGGTTAAATATGTGCATTGAATAAGGTGAAAGACTTCAGGAAAAAACGTTGAATGCAGAATGGTTGAGCAAATCTGGCAAAGGCTAAATTCTAGTCCTGAGAAATTGTGTGAATCGATTGTCAGTCTTAAGGAATCAATGTGTGTGCAATAGCTATTAATCGGTTGCTGCATTGATTTTGGAGGATAAAGATGAAGACCAAGACACAGCGTTTTAGTTAATTCTGTGTGATCGATATTTTGGAGGTAATAAAGGCTTCTTTTGGGATCGGAAGGGGATTAAAAGAATTCCTTTTAATTTGTAATAAAGGCTTCAGTCCTGCTATCAGAAATTTTAAAGGGAGATTATGGAAGAAATATTGGATGTCGATGCGAAGAAGATTGTTGAATGAAAGGGAACTCAACTTTGGTGCGAGTGCTATCAGTCCGATTGGGAAGGAGGTAAGCTAATTGCCAGGTATTGCAGTTCTGATTTCGGTAAAAGCTCAGATGCATTCTATATGCTATTGAAAAAGTATGATTCTGGGTTTGCAGGGATATCCCTGCATCAATTTGCGAGGCAATGGGAAAAAATTTATAACCCTGATCAAGAACAATTTCTAGCAACGCCTATCTATGTTAGGCTATTTTCATTTCCTATTGATTTTTGGGACCCTGAAAAATAAAAAGGTATTGGCAAGTCTCTTGGAAAATTTGTCAAAATAGCAGAAACCACACGTTGAGGGAAGTATACTTCATTTTCCCGATTCTGTGTATACATGAATACAACAGAGCCCTTACCAGAATCAATTGAGTTGGAATATGGAGAGGTCTAGCAGCACTTGATCGACTATGAGCACATTTCGTTTAGATGTCAGCAATGCGATGAGTATGGCCATTTAATTAAACCTGACCCTCCAAATAATCCATACCATCTAGAGGGGAAACAACCGGAGGGAGGAGGGGAATCAGTAAAAAATATGATGAATTTAAGACAATCAAAAGTAATAGAAAGAAAAAGAAACAACAGCCAAACCAGAACGTCAACCCAACTAGGCAAAAGAATAACCAAAACATGTACTAAATACTGCAAGAAATGTGAGAGAGATCAAAAGAAGTCAAATAGTTGAAATTGAAGAAGGACAGGGCCAAATACCCCAAAAGTGATGAAAAGAAAAGGAAGGCTGAAGCAGAACCAACGGAAAAGGAAGAGAAATCTCAAACTGTGGAACAATATGCAATGGAAGTTGATGTAGCGAAGGACAAGCTAAGCACATAAGAGGTGGTATTAAAAATAATTCTACATGAATGGAGGAACCTTGACAAGTGATTCATACCAGAAGACCAAAAGAGGCTCTATAGGGAAAATTTTTAACAATACATGAAAATTCAAGGATAGAGACAAACATAAATGGTAGGCACATTGAGCTCATTGAAAGGAACCTCTTAAGAACCAAGTACTCAAGAAAAAGGAGGAAAGAATAGAGGAAGAAATAATTTACAGGAATCCATTCAAACGGTCGGAGAAATTTTAGCGAATTCAGGAAGGGTAATATCGCTATCAACGTATTCCAACAACTTCACAAAGTTTCCCAATGATAGTTCTCTCCTGGAATATGATGGGCCTCAATAGTGTTGGTCAAGGTTGTCACTGATGTCAATATGACATTAATCGAGATGTCAATATTCTTGAGATGTATAGTTCAAGATGATGATGTCATGCCATCAATGAAGATGTCAAATCACGAAGTCAAACCACTAATGAAAGAAGCCCTAAGAAGTCATTGATCTAATGTTGCATGCACTTTATGATCTAGATCTTAACCCTTGATGTTATGTGATGATGTCATACACTTTGATACTTGATGATGACATACGATGATCATGGTTGGAGATCATTTGAGGGTTGGAAAACTATTTTTGGAGTTCTCCTAATAATGCTGCACTATAACATATCACTGCACAATTATGTGATGACATGGGTGATGCACTCATTGCTGGAAATTATCATGATGATGTCAATGTCCTACATGTTCATGATGATGAAAAGCCAAATAATGGAGAAGACAAACAATGGATAAGCCAAACAAAGAAGTCATATTGCACTAATCATTTTCTGCACTAAATAATTCAAGGGTAGTCACAAAGAAAAAAAAATTTCACCACCTTAGAGGTAACCTTCCAAAATGGATCCTATACCATCTTGTCGATTATATTTTACCCTTTCTAACAAGCCCTTACTTGCTCAAAACTCCAAATAGTTTGGGAGATATTGAATTTTTAAGTTAAGGAAATTAACTCTGACATTGAGCCAACCTAAGACGACTTGTGTAGTCTTGACATGTCATCCAAGAGATGTGTCTCTTCGTCCAATGTCAAACCAGTATAAATTGAAATTCTTACTCTTCATTTTATCCATTATTTTTGTTCAATATTTCAGAGAAGAATCACAAAAGGTGAACTAAGGCCGAGGAGGACAGTTAAGGATATATTTGGGCAAATATATTTATACATTTTTCAAACTTGGACTTTTTGATCTAGAATTAGAATAATATATGTGAAATCCCAAAACCTTGAGGACCACAATTAACCAGAACTCGGATTATCTATGCTACAGAAAACTGTGGAGAAAAAAAAATTACACACTTCAAATCTCTGGTTTTGGGCTTATCTCAGAAATGCCTACAACATTGTGATTGTCAGATCTGTGTAAGCCACAAGAAGAGCCACACTAGGTCTGTGTAGGCTGCAGGAAGGGAACCAGTATATTTTTTTCAAGTCTAATTTTTCTAGAACAGTTTGCAATATTTTTGGGAGCAGTCGTTAAGCACACATAGTTACATCATGGATCAGCTATGAAGTGAATTTAGGAGCAGACTGTGGTGACTCTTCAAAAAAAATATTGGAGACATTGAAGAAGATTTTTGGAAGAGTTCTTGGAGCATTTTGTAGTGGCCTTAGTATTTCAAACCTCTACAATTGAGGCCCAGTACCCTTGACCAGCAACACTTTCATATTTGGTTTGGTATCTTTTAGAAGACTGATCCTAGCTTGAGAGTTCTTTTTGGATTGTGGGAAAGTGGATCTATGCTTATATTGGCTTAGACCTTTGCTTGTGAACAAAAGTGTGCCTGTGACACTTGGGTTAAATAACTTGTAGCATTTGGATAAAACACATTTCAGAAATCTAACCTCACTCTGTTAAAGTAGCAGACCTATTGACTTGTACAATTCTCTCCTATGAACAGAACTAGGCAAATTGAAATATAGCCTTTAGATATGCTTAGGTGAAGACTGAAAGGAGCTGCCAACCTTTGTAGAAAACTTTTTTGAAGATGACTTTGGGAAAGCCCTATCTTGGAAAACATCAAGCCAAGGATAGTGGAGATTTTGAATTTTTGAGCATTAAAGCCTACAGTTATAGGAGCCTTTGTGAAGCAGTCTTTGAGATCGGTGAATAATCATTGACCCTTATTGAAGCAGGTTTATTGAATATTTTCCATGTTTATATAGGTATCTTACTAAAGTAGACATCCTTGTGGTATTGTTGAAAACCTATTAAAGACTTGAAGAAGAAAATTTTGGAGGCATTCTTGGAGACCAGATGTATTGCTAAAGCCCTCATGGACTAACCTTGGAGATATTGTTTGGGTACGATGAAGCACAGTGGTGACACCTTCTAAGAAGAAAAATTTGTCATTGATGATGTGACATGGAGACTAAGTGTGACAGGACTTGTTGAAGAAGACTTTGGGAGCCGTGAAGAATAACCAAACATTTTTTGACGAAGTGAAGTTTAGGGTTGGAGCCCAAGAGGTTGAAGCCTCATAGAGACAAGGTCAGTGCCTTGGATGATAAGGTTAGAGCCCTAGAGGATTGAAGCCCTCAAGAAACTAGGTTAGATCTTGTACCAGAGATAGGGTTGGAGCCTTAGAGGTTGGTGCCTCAAATTGACAAGGTTGGAGCCTTAGAAAGACCAAGTCGGTGCTTAGCACATTACAAGTTGGAGCCTAGAAAATTGGAGTCTTCATCTAGGGTTGGAGCCCTATATCATTATTGTATTTTACTTATTGTAAAGAAGAAATTAGCAAAATCATATATTCCATCATTTTTCATTTTGTGTTCTAAATATAAGTGATCTAACTAGTAAAATTAACAATTGAAAATAAATATTGATTCACCCCCCTCTTAGTATTTATAACAATTGGTATTAGAGCCAGTACCTTCACTCAAATTCTAACAGCTTGAAGGTTGATCATTAGAACACAAATGGCAAAGCCAAGGAAGAAATTCTCCAATCCTCCTAAAGATGTGTCTTCCTCAACCATCGAAATCGAAGCTAATCAATTTGCGAAGGCTCCATTGTTGAATAGAAATTTTGATATATGGGAGGCAAGAATGAGGTTCAAGGAATTGAAGTTTGGAATTCAATGATTACTAATGACACAATGGACGAAGAATCCAAGGAGTACAATACAAGAGCAATGAAGGCAATTTTGAATGAGTTACCAGATTCTGTGAAGGCCAATTTTGAAAAATGTTCATTAGCAAAAGTCATATGGCATAAACTTCATGATCTTCACTCAAAAGGAGCGTTGACAATGATCTCTAGTTAAGAAGATGATGGAAAACAAGAATGAAGTCTAGAATCCATCAAGGAAGTTGAAGGTAAGAGATATGATAGCAAGGCTATAGAAGACTTAGAAGATGAAGAGAACAAAGAAACCTTTGAAGAAGATCTCCTAAATAAAATTATGGCTTCCATGGAAGAGATTAACAATTTGAAAAAGGAAAATGAGGAACTTAAGAAGAAAGCGCAAGATAGTAACCAAAACCAGGGAAACTTTTAGGGGCTAATCTTAACAAGTGGGATAATTTTCCAGGCTTTTTCCAAGAAATAGATTCGCTAATTTCCATTTTTTATAAAAATTATTTGCCCAAATTTTATAGTATAAAATTATTTTACCTTAAAAATCGCCAAAATTTTATATAGAGACCATATAAAATTACTAGAAATTTCAATAATTTTACAAAAACATTTCCAAACATTTTACAAATTACATATTATGTACTACTGAGATTCACCAAGGTTTTTAAACTTTAAAATAAATTTCCATCCTTAAAATTTTCCCTGACCAAGACAAGACAAGGAAGGAAGTTTACTTTTTCTAGCTTCAAGTGTAAGAAAGAGATGAGGAACTTGCCAAACATAAAGAGGAATTTCATCAAAACAAATGAAAGCATCATGAGGAAGTCATATCTATGAAAAATCAATTGGATAAGGCAAAGAAAAGGGAAGAAAAATTTTCAAGCCACCTTGAACAAAGACTTAAGAGCTTGAACAGTCTTGAAGCAGAGATTGGTCGATACAAGGAAGAAGTCTCTTCTCTCAAATATCAACTAGAAGAAGCAAAGAAACAATCACAAGGAACCGATAAGGTGAGGGAAAACTTGGTATTCATGGAAGGACAAGTCGATGAAGTAGAAAAGGAGAGAAACACCATGATATGTGAACTAGAAGAAAAGGATGAAGATATCTTCAAACTAAAATTAGACATCAATCTTCTCAAGGCCTAATCATGTGAAGCAACCAATATGAAGGAAGAAATGGAGATCTATCTATCAAAGAAGGATGAAGAATGCAAGAAAATGAAAGAAGAAATTGATATCCTTAAAAAGGAAGTTGAGCATCTGAACAAGAGCCTAAAGAGCTCCCAAACACTAGATGACATCTTGAGTCATCAAAGACCCCCCCTTGATAAATCAGGTCTTGGCTATGCAGGTGAACCATCAAGCAAGAATGATAATGCTTCAAACAACAAGGATGTGAGGAAGCTAGGAAGAAATGATACTCTCAGTTTCAACGAAGGCAAGAGTGAAGATGACATTAGAAGAAACCCTACTCCAAGGAGATTTACAGATGATGTCAAGAATGAAAAAGGAAATGAATATCATCAAAGAATTCAAAGGTATAAAGACTTTAGAAGTACTTCAAGTAACTCTTCATCTCCCAAATACCAAATTATATTTCTTGGTTATTTCTATTCTTGTATAAACTTTGGGCATATGGAAAAATACTGTAGCGCATATCACAAAGACAAATATAATGGCCCCTGTCAATATCCTAGAAGCAATTTTGTAAGAGGAAGTCATGATTTCTTATTCATGAACAAGATAGAGTGCTTCAATTGCCAAAACATTGGACATATGGCACATGATTGTAACTTGACTTGGGCCCCTGCGCAAGCTAGAACCATGCCAGAGAAGAAATTTACACAAGTATGGAGAAGGAAACAAGTTGAAAATGGAAGTCTCTTGAACACTTCAACCAACAATCCATGTTGTTGATTTGATGAGACATCCTTGATATTAGAAATGGTTGATGATGAGACTCTGCTAAAAGGGAAGACCATGCATACTATTAGGAGGAGCCTATGATTCTTAAGAAATTTTTTGCAAACTTTATCCGTGATTGGGCCTTATGAAATCCTTGATGATTCACAGATGGACAATCATTTTTTGATACATCATCTCTCTAGAGAAACTCCATTGAAGAACATAATCCCTTACTCATTCGATGGACCATTGTTGAATATGTCTCCCACTTGATCACAAGGCAAGAAATCTTTCTTAAAAAGCTAAAGGAGTTTATGCAGACAGGGGGGGTTGGTTCATCCCATGAAGAAATGCAATCTATCATGGACAACATTTCCAAAAGGAAGAGCACCATTATAGGGGGATAAAAATACTTACGAAGAATTATTATTGATAAACAAAATATGATGAAGAAAAGCAGCTTGATATGGGGAGTACTTGGGCACCCCGTTGCCATTGATTTCAAAGGGGGAGAGAATGTTGGAAGGGAAATAATATTGACATCAATGACAAAGGGGGAGACTGTTGGTCAAGGTTGTCATTGATGTCAATATGACATTAACCGAGATGTCAATATTCTTGAGATGTCTCGTTCAAGATGATGATGTCATGCCATCAATGAAGATGCCAAATCATGAAGAATTCAAACCACTAATGAAAGAAGCCCTAAGAAGTCCTTGATCTAATGTTGCATGCACTTGATGATATATATCTTAACCCTTGATGTTATGTGATGATTTCATACACTTTGATACTTGATGATGACATATGATGATCATGGTTGGAGATCATTTGAGGGTTGGAAAACTATTTTTAGAGTTCTAATAATAATGTTGCACTATAACATATCACTACACCATTATATGATGACATAGGTGATGCACTCATTGTTGGACATTATCATGATGACGTGGATGTCCTACATGTTCCTATGATGATGAAGAAGCCAAATAATGGAGAAGACAAACAATGGAGAAGCAAAACAAGGAAGCCATAGTGTACTAATCATTTGCTACACTAAATAATTCAAGGGAAATCACAAAGAAAAAAAAATTTCACCACCTTAGAGGAAACCTTTGAAAAGGGATCTTATACCATTTGATAAAGTATATTTTACCCTTTCTAATGAGCCCTTACATGCCCTGAAACTCAAAATAGTTTGGGAGATGTTGATTTTTTAAGTTAAGGAAATTAACTTTGATATTGAGCCGACCTAAGCCGACTTGTGTAGGCTTGACATGTTGTCCAAGAGGCGTGTCTCTTAGTCAAATGTCAAACCAGTATAAATAGAAATCCATACTCTTCATTTTATCCATTATTTTTGGTCAAGATTTCAGAGAAGAATCACAGAAGGTGAACTAAGGCCGAGGAGGATTGTTAAGGATATATTTGGCCCCCAGGACCCTCTATCTGATTATTTTGAAGGGCTCATCGATAGGGCAGACCTGCTAGATATTTCCATGCCCAGGAAGATGCCCACTTGGCGTAACAGACAAACTGGTGCCGCGACAACTGGGCACCGGTAGATGTCAACTTGGTGGAAATCCTTTAGATTTCCCATACGATGCATAGATGTGTGGATGATATGAATGCCCCAGTCTCTTTGGGGGAAATTGAGGGGGTTTTAAAATGGTTTAAGAAGGATAAGAGTTTGGGCCTCGATGGTTGGCCCATCAAATTATACCTCACATTTTTGAACTCATTAGCAAGGATCTACTTCGGGTCATTGAAGATAGCAGATCTTCGGGGAGGATATTTGTTGGTTTCAATTCCACTTACATAGCCCTCATTCCAAAATATGATAATCCCCGCTCTTTCCATGACTATCGACTCATCTCACTCTATAACTGTATTTACAATATCATCTCCAAAATTATTGCAAATCGCATTAAGCCCATCCTATCCCAACACATTTCCAAAGAACAATTTGCTTTCCTCCATCATCGTCAAATCCATGAAGCTATTGGCACTACCTAGGAAGCATTACACTCCATTAAACTCAAGCACCTTAAGGGCACCATCCTCAAGATTTACTTGGAAAAATCATTTGAGTGTGTCAATTGGAACTATCTTCACCTCATCCTCATTCATATTGGCTTCCCTCATGATTTCACCAACTGGATTATGGGTTGCATTACCAATGCTTCTTTCAGCATCCTGATTAATGGTTTAGCTACTGATTTTTTTCATGCCAGGAGGGGACTTCATCAAGGCTACCCCCTCTCCCCCCTTCTTTTCCTTTTAATAATGGAGGCCCTCTCGGTCCTTATATCCCAAGCAAAGCTTGGGGGCTCCATTCATGGAATTTAAGTTAATGATTTTTCTAGATTGACGCATCTATTTTTTGTAGATGATGTATTAATATTTCTAGATGGTTCTTATCATGACATTTCAAATTTTTACAAGCTGCTCAACACTTTCAACAAAGCCACAGGTATGATACTGAATCAGATCAAATCCACCATTATGATGGTCAGATGTTCCAACTATGAGATTCGTCATGCTTTGGGACTATTTCAATATGAACACAAGGATTTGGAATATGGTTTAAAATATCTTGGTTTTCATCTTAAACCAAATGATTACCGAATTGCAGATTGGCACTGGCTGATTGCAAAGGTTGAGCGTAGGATCAACATATGGCAGCACAGATGGCTATCCCAGGCCAGAAAATTGGTTCTGATCAAATCTGTCCTAGAGGCCATCCTGGCATATTGGATGGCGCTTGCATGGATTCCTAAAGGTGTGGCAGCTCATATCCAACAGATCTATCGGTGGTTTCTTTGGTGGGGTATGAAGGATGATCGTTCACATGCTTGGATTTCTTGGGAGAAAATTAAAAAACCAAAGAGATGGGGGGGTTGGGGCCTGAAAGACCTCAATAAATTTGTTGCTACATTGGCGGCCAAGATGGGCTGGCAATTATTGGTTGGTCACAGCCTGTGGCAACAAGTTTCCTATTACAAGTATATCGCTCCCATATCCACTTTAGATTGGTTCAGGAGTAGTAATCATTTGGATCATGGCACCTCAATTATCTGGAAGGCCATCTCCAAATCCATCCACCTGATCAGACAAGGACTAGCTTGGTGCATCAGGTCCAGGGAGTAGGTCAAAATTGGTGTGGATGTGTGGTCTGGTTGCGGTCTAGAATTCTCTCTCCCCTTGGAAATTAGACTTCATCTTGCTCAAGCTTGCAGAATGTTCCTCTCATAGATTGTTGATCCGGGTCATACTACTTGGGTCACACAAGCATGGTTATCTGCTCATGATCTGGAACTCCCTACACATTGGTGGCTGATCTGGGGTAGATACATTAGGGACATTCACTCCACCAACATCAGAATTATAGATGGGGAGGATGAGATTCTTTGGGCTATTGCCCCGTCTGGTAGATACACTCAAAAAATTAGCTACATCACCCTCTGCAATCAACTAGAACCACAAGACAAGGCCTAGTCATGGCAAGAATTATGGAAATTGAAGGCTCCCCCAAAAGCTAGATTACTTATGTGGTGCATTATTTCGAACTGCACACCTACATAGGACAACCTACGTAGAAGGGAGCTTCATGGACCATCTAGATGTTGTTTATGCCTCTCATAGGCGGAAACTGTAAACCATCTGTTCCTGGATTGTCCTACTATCTCTCCACTCTAGCACTCTACAACTACCATACTTGGTTGCACACAAATTTTGTAGGGAACCTCAGTCTGCAATGCCTGGTCCAATTAGTGGCATGAATCCTGGAAGCCTAAAGATAGAATCATACCTCTCCTCATTGCCTGGGGTATTTGGCTCTGTAGGAACCATCTTATCTTCTTGAATAGACCGGTTGATTGGGAACTCACCTGTAGGAACATTGTATCCATTTTCCATTTTATTCTCGAGGAAAATCATATTAGTCATGACAGGGACATCATTCCTAAGATTACTGAACACACCTTTCCATGGGCTTATTTCGAGGGTGCATCCAATCCCAATGGATGCAGGGGGGGTTGTTCTGCACTTGCATGACACACATTATTTCCACATTAAAATGGGGCTTGGTTTGGGTACTAATAACTTTGTTGAACTTCATAGCCTCAGACTTCTCCTCTCCTTTGCTAGGGAACAAGATTACAATAGAATTTAGTTTTTTGGGGACTCACAGATTATCATCAACTGGTTTAACTTGAAGGCACAATGTCACACTCACATGCTTAGAGCACTTCTAGATTAGGTCTTATTGCTAAAATCACTATTTGATTTTATCTTTGTTACTCACATTTACAGGCAGCGGAATTAGGTGGTCGACTAACTTTCCAAGGAGGCCTCGCAGCTAGCATGGGGTCATTGGCACATATCAGAGCATGTTGGGGACATGGCTTATCAGTACTACTACCTCCTGTTTATAGAATATTTTGAGGCACAGACTGCAGTTAATAATTGACTGCAGTTTTTATTTTTTGATTGCGGCATATATATACAATCTTCAGGATTGTTCTTCTATTTATTTTGATACTTGGCACAAAATTTATATTAATTTTTTATATGTAAATAACTATGTTAGAATAGCTGAAAAACTGTCACTACTTTTTTGACAAAACATGACTTTACAGAAAATATGTAACTTTTTTATTTTAACATAGATGATTATGCTGCTAAATGTAATATGTAATTTTTCTTATTATTAATGAAAAATTACGACTTTTTTTCTCTGCTAAATATAACATGTAATTTTTCTTATTATTAAAAAAAAATGACAACTTTTTTCTCTGAAAAAATTATTAAATTTTAAATTATCACAACCCTTACTTAACTAAGTAACTAAAATATTACCTATTAATATAACACATCTTACCAAATAATCATAAAACTTTACCTACCTATGTATTTTCTGTAAAAATAATTGGTACCCGATATTGTTTTCCTTCCACTAAATATTTATTATAACGTGCATGTCTTGATAATGAAACAATTGTTATTTCTGAGCTTACGTTGGTAGGATTGGGAAATTTTAAAATTACACTGTTGCTATCCACAAATTTATCCTTTTTTATATATATTAATTATCCATTAATTTATAATATATTACATTATACTTGTAAAAATAATCAATAAGACTGTTTAGAGAAAACATGTTTCACTCCATGTTGAAGTTTTGACAAAAGAATCAATAAGACTTATTAGAGAAAACATGTTTCACTCCACGTTGAAGTTGTGACAAGATTGTGGTGAATATTATCCACACATCATCGCTTAATTTATATAAAGGAAAGGAAAAGGCTAAAGCTGGGACAAACCAGAGGTGATTTGACACCTCTGGTCTGCCCTTTCCGGCACGACAAAGTTTTTTGGCAAGGGCCCCACCCGGTGCCCCTCCCGTCCTCCGCCACCCACGATGGGCCTCCTCCCCTCCTGACCTTCACCACCCTCCTCCGCTCCCGTCCTCCACCACCCTCACCTACCCCTGTAGCATTGAATGTGTCGCGACCCCCAAAGCATTTAATTTAGACTATGGTTCTCACTGCTCAGTGGTGAATTGAATGCCGGTCTATTTGTGAAGCATGGGAGGGATATCAATCCTACATCTTTGTTCAATCTCGTTTCTTGCTCTCTCGTTTCATGCCCTCCAAAATCCTCGTTGAATCAGTGGACTCGCACTACCTGAATTTCTCACAAGAGGCTGTCAAACAATTGGATTCTCTGAAGTTGGGCAGGCGACTAAATCCAATTATCGTGTGAGTTTCTGTTTCCCATGTGGGTAGTCTTGAACCAAAAATCATTGTGGCAAGGTAAAAACAACTTTGATGTATTTTTTTTATATTTTTTGTTATCTTCATGAATTATATTTGTTGTTATACTTTTGAAGTGTGTTAAGTTTCATTGTAGAAGATTATATATGCCTGGATGTCTAGCAAACCACTTTCAACTGCTTGATTTTTCCTGTCAGCCTATAACAGTATGGAGAAGCTAAATTGGTAATTGGTAAATTAGTTCTCTGGTGAGGTTGACAGAGTTTTAACTTATTCACCGGTGTTATACTCTTAATTTCTTTTTCCTCCAGGGTAGTATATTAACCCCCTGGCTCCTGCCACCCCAAAGATATCATTGACTTTGTTGTATATAGTTCCCTCTCCCTTCAAATTTTTGGGCCACCAATACTTTTAAAACCTTGTTCCGTGGTCCTCGTGGTCAAAAACCCCCTTGCCGCTTTCATCACCACCTTCTCCGCCCCAAATTATATGGTCTTAATGTTTAAAACCTGCATTTTTAATATTTCGGGCCAAAGTCCCCAAGTCTCAGGCCTCTCACCTCATCGTTGTCATGAAACCGGAGGCCGAAAGCCACAGATCAAAGGAGGCAAGGGCTTATTGATTAATACCCCGGGCGCCATCGCAACCGTCCAATCAAGATAAATCAACGGTGCGGAAATTGACTTATATGGAGGGCCCCGCATCTGAACCCCGCGCGCCTAAAACAGGTGGTATTACCCCGCACCACCCCCATCAAAGCAGTGGTATTTCCCACGGGGGCAGCGATGCCACAAATCCCATGCCACGTGTCTTCGGTACGAGTGGAAAACCGCCCATCTCCCGCGCGTTAAAGGTCGTCCCATCGCCGGGCAGCGGAATTTGTTCGGACCGTCAGATCTGTTGATGTCGATCCGACAGTGGTTATTCTCCGAACCTGCCCACCCATTATTACATGTCCGCCATGTACTATGTCCCGCCATCGTGTCACTGTCACCTGCTTCCACCCGTTAATCCCTCCGCCACGTCATCTCCCCACTTGTCCCTCGTGCGCCTATGTGTCTCGCCCCCGTACGTCCGTAATATTTCGCCGCGCCAATATATATATATATATATATATGTGTGTGTGTGTGTGTGTGTTTATATGTTTTATTTCGTATTTTCCACTATTCTTTCCTTGCGTCCAGACTATGTCGCATTAAACCTGCATTTCGTCTGTTTGTGGGATCCTCCACTATTTTTCTTTCGCCACCCTGGGTATTCCCATCTTCCGTTTGTGTCCATGTCACCTCCTCCATCTCCACTTCCATCATCCATGCCTTCGTCCGTGTCTGTTTTTCTAACATTTCTAGGGTTTTGGAGGTTTAAACTAGCATAGGGGGCGCTTTAATTCGTCGCCTCCATTTCAGAGATCAAGAACATACTAGAAGACGATTTCCTAGGGTGAAATTTAATGAGGAAGCTGGAACTGGTGCGTGAAATGACCACCATTAAAGAATACAAAGATGTGGATCAATAGAAACCTCCAGAAAAAAATCACCCTGCATTAAAGATCCTGAATTCAAATGCAGAGCTATGGGCTAAAAGTACAGTACAGGAAAGCAGACTATCCCCAGCCTTCTACGGCAGCAGATTTTTCTTCGACTACAGGCATCTCTTTGTATATATTTTATTATTTGTGTCATGTATCTAAGGAGATTTTTATCTCCCAGCATTTATTTCTTTGGACAGATTGTTAGGTGTATTCATTTATAGCTAGTCATTCATAGAGAAGGCGTGAATGTTTTCCGCCATGTTATTCAAATTGAGTCATTAATTGTGCCTCGTCTCCCTCCTCCTCTAGAAGTTTCTGTATTCTCTATAAATACTCAAAAAGAAGACATTGTAAGGGTTCCAGATTTCTGTCAGCAAACTGTGCAGCGAGAAGACTACTGTATTCATCTTGTAATATTTTTGTATGAAGTTTCAGAGCCCGTAGGGTCTCAGTGAGGAGGGGTTATAACTGTATTGAGGATTCTGGTCTTTGGTATCTCACAGTATGTAACTTTTCTTTTCCACTTGTATCATGTTCTAGAATGCGAGTGGCTCACTAGTTTGCAGTAAGGATTCATCTTAAGTGGTGCCCTTTCTGGAGTTAGTCAAGCACTCTAAATAGGCCTAGTCATGATATGATGTTCCATGCTCACTACTTCCATATTTTCTGCTATATTAGTGACTTAAGGATTCGTAAATTGGTGCGCCCTTATGTCTGATAATATCTTCTTATGTTTCCTCACTGCACTCACTTCCTGATATCTGATTTTTGTGATATATTAGTTGAATCGGCCCTCTTTACAGTAAGAGGTCTCTTAATTTTCTGATGCTTTCATGCTGAAGTTTTACATGATGTTCTTACATTACTCTTATATTTGTATCAGCTCCTGAGAGAGATTGGTCCCATTCAAATTTAGTTTCCTTGTTTCAAACAAGAGATAGTGAGTGAGCTCCTTGGACTGACAACCCAAACTATAAAGGGTTCCTTGCTATATTAAGATGTCCTAGGCACTGGTCTATGGCAACTCTAGGCTGTCTCTAGGGGGGTGACAAAATCATCCACAACATCTTTCTGGCGCCGTTGCCAGGGAACGAATTCAAGAATATCTGTTTCCCTGGGTTCGACATCTCATTTTCACTCTCTAATCAGGTGAGCACAGAGGGGTGAAGAGTTGCAAATTTCTCACCTTGGCGACTCCACTGGTCTTTAGTTGATAAACTTTACTGGGAGTCCTGGCTTCCAGGAAGCCCCATTTGAGGTCGGATACCTCACAACTGAAAACACCCATGTCTGACCCAGAGAAGATCATTCATAAAAGAGGTTGGAAAGAGAAGTCAGTTCGTTCCGAAAATTCTGAATATTCCGTTGAAGATCATCCGCCCTCTTTTTCTCAAGAAGTTAGAACAGAAAAACCCGAGTTTCACTCAGAAGCTCCACGGAGAGGAAACACCTCGATTGAAGAAGAATTTCATCCTACTTTCGAGGCTGAAGAAATTAAGGAGGTCACAGAAGTAGCTACTGTTAACCGAGAGTTATTCCCATCTACACCTCAGGCTTCTGTGCAATATATTCCCATTGTTATTCATACTTCTCTCCCTTCATCTATATCTCAAATTGTTGTGCAACCCCCACCTCCCCCAATGGCCAATGTTCCTGCTTTTCTGTTAAATAAATATGCTCCTCTGGCCCTACCCCCAGTACTGCATGATATGCCACAAGATTACCTGAAGATCCTGTCGAGGTTTAATGGTGAGAATGATATTGATGCTCAGAAGCATCTCGAGACCTTCTGCTCTTTCGCAGAGAAATTAAATGTTGAACATTTGGATGTGGTCCTGAGATTATTCATACAATCCTTGGAAGGGGAGGCCAGAAAATGGTTTAAGACATTGGGAAATAATTCCGTAACCACCTGGGACCAAATGGAAAATTCTTTTCTCAGGAAGTGGGGGGAAAAGAAATATTATGGAATGTGCCTTACTGAATTTAATACCATGAGGAAGAAATAGAATGAGGGGGTATCAGAGTTCATCAAGAGATTTAACAAGTTATATCTGAGCCTACCTCCTGAAATGAAGCCCCAGCAAGCTGCAGCCAAAGTTGTTTTCATATCATCTTTTGATTCTGATTTCGGTTTCTCTCTGCGGGAAAGGATGCCTGTCACCTTGGATGATGCTCAGACAGACGCTCTGGAGTTGGAGGCAAATTTTGCTGCCACCAGGAAGTTAAAAGGGAAAATCGAACAGGAAACTAGAAGAAAAGGCAAAGAAGAGGTTTCTACCTCTAATCAAGAAAAATATTCAGATAAAATGGATGAGATAAGCAAGATGATTAAGAAGATGGTCAAGTTAGAACTGGAAGCTAAGAATGCAGCTCCCAAGAACTATTATAATGCTCCAAACAGAGGATATAATCCTCAGTACAGAAAGCCTCCATTGCAAATATTGCCAAGGGAAGCGAAAGAACAGCAAGATCAGGTACCTCATCCCTTTTACCTGGAAGGGCCAGCAGATGTCTCCGCTGGAGATGCAGCTTATAAGTTAGAAGATTCGAATCTGGCCTTTTCAAATAATGATGATATGGAGTGCCCCCTGCAAGAAGAAGACGAAGAAGCAGAGATTGACCATTACTGCAAGCAATTTGCTGATTTCATGCAAGCACAATTCAATATCAAATATGATCTCAGATCCTCAAGGAAGAGGACCCAAACTCAGGAGCAAGAAGAAGAGCCGCCTCAGAAAGAAGCATCAGCTTAGAGGGAATCAGCAGCAAAGAGAGGCACAGAAAAAGGTAAGAATCTTCCGGATACTCCCTTGCAGTCTAATGATCAGATTCCCTCTTCTTCTAAAATAGTCAGTCCTTCTAATGCTGAGCCAGTGTCAAAAGAAGTCAAGTCTCCAATTGAGAATAGGGAGCCCAAAGAAGTAATGATAGAAAAGCCCACATCTGCCTTTAATTTGCAAAAATAGCTTGAGAAGATTAAGATTCCTGTCCCTTTGACTGAGTTATTTAAATAGCCTGTATATCAGTCTCAAGTCACCTCTTTCATTCTTCCTTCTGAACTACCAATTGCACCTGATAGTTTAAATCTTCAAGAAGAAAGGCCCACATGTCGAGGAGATAGATCCTTCTACTCCTCCTTTTTATGTGTCTCTAGTCATTCATGACCTGCTGTTACATAATTGTATGTTAGATTCTGGGGCCTCCCATAATCTCATGCCTATCTCTGTCATGGAGCAACCAGGGCTGCAAATTACGAGACCATATAAAGATTTATATTCGTTTGATTCTAAAAGAGTAAAATGCCTGGGAATGATTAAAGATTTAGTGGTCAATTTGGCTCAAATCCCAGCAAAAAGTGTGGTCATGGACATTGTGGTTGCTGATATCCCAGCCCGCTTTGGCATGCTGTTGTCAAGGTCCTGGGGTACCAAGATTGGGGGGTCAATCAAATTGGATCTAACATATGCTACTGTCCCAGTCTTCGGAGGTCAAGAAAGGAGGTTATACAGGGAGACCAGATTTGTCAAAATGGTAACCCAGGCTGACTGCTCAGAAAATTCCCCAGTTTATAACAAAGAGGGAGACTTCTCATGTTTCATGTTAGAAGAAAATCAAAATTATGCTCATGAGACCCTTTTTGGTCAAGTTCAGGCTGAGCAGCCTAAAGAAGAGCAGGAATCAGGAATATGGACTTTGCATTTTGATGGAGCTAATTCAAGGGAAGACAATGGAGCAGGGGTGTTGTTGATTTCCCCTGCAGGAAAATGGGTGCCACTGTATTTCAAATTGGAATATGAGGCTACAAACAATGTAGCTGAGTATGAGGCATTATTACTGGGATTACAGACAGCTAGAAACATGGGCATCCAATGTTTAAAATTGTTTGGAGACTCTGAACTGGTGGTGAGACAGATTAAGAATGAATGCCAAACTAAACATCCACGGCTCAGAACATATAAAAATGAAGTATGGGACATGATAGAAAACTTCTTTTCAGCATTTAACATACAGTTCATGCCCCGGGAGAAAAACTGAATAGCCGATTCTCTCGCTGTAGCTGCCAGTACATTCCGGCCTCCTCAAAATCCACTGTTAAGATATGAAGTGGAGGTACATTATAGACCATCCATTCCAGACAATATAAAGCATTGGCAGGTGTTCGAGGATGATGAAAAAATGAAAAGATTCATGGAGACAGTTGGAGAATTCACAAATATGGAAATTGATGACAATGAGGAAGAGGAAGTTGAAAATATTTCAAAAAATAAATGGGAGGAAAACATAGCAGGGAATAGAGTGCTGTAGCTGAAAGGGAATGTTATACCTAGAGGATTGGTGCCTCTAGAAAGATTGTTCAATAAATATGATGTTCCTTTGCAGCCAAACAAAGTGACAGAAGAAGACCAAGTAGGAGATTTGAATCTGGGTACGCATACTGATCCTAAAATTGTTAAAATATCTAAGAAAGTCCCAAAAGATTATAAAGAAAAATATTTGAAGCTATTTCAATCTTACAAAGATGTTTTTTCTTGGTCCTATGAGGACCTAAAAAATTTTGATGTAAATATAATACAGCATAAGATTCCGTTGAGGGAGGACGCAAAGCCATACAAACAGAAGCTCAGGCAAATAAATCCTTTGCTTCTTCCTTCTATTGAGAAAGAGATTAAGAAGTTGTTGAAGGCCAAGATAATTGTACCATTAAGATACTCAGAATGGATAGCGAACCTCGTTCCTGTCCGAAAGAAGAATGGAGAAATAAGGCTGTGTGTAGACTTCAGGAATTTGAACAGAGCATCTCTCAAAGATAATTATCCACTGCCTAAAATGGACCACATCCTGCAAAAAGTAGTAGGGGCATCCAGAATGTCAATGATGGACGGATTTTCGAGCTACAATCAGGTGCCGTTTTCCCAGAAGACCAGAAGAAGACCGCTTTCACTACACCCTGGGGAACCTTTATGTATGTGAGGATGCCATTCGGATTAATCAATGCAGGGGCTACTTTCCAGAGGGCAATGGACATAGCCTTTGTCGGAGAACAGAACAAGTTCTTGGTGGTGTATCTTGATGATATCACAGTGTTCTCAAAGAATGATGATGAGCATATTGAGCATTTGAGAAGAACTTTTGAAAAATGCAGAAGGTATGGCCTTTCTCTAAATCCTCAAAAATCTTTGTTTGCATTAGATGAGGGAAGACTCTTAGGGCATATTGTGACTAAAGATGGTGTAAAAATTGATCCTAAGAGAGTTGAAGTGATAAACAACATTCCTTTGCCAAGAAATAAGAAAGAAGTACAGGTGTTTTTGGGGCGAATAAATTTTTTGAGAAGATTTATCCCTAACTACGCGGAGATAGTTAGGCACATAACCAATATGTTGAAAAAGGAAAATGAAGTAAAATGGTCCCAGGAGTCTAGAGATGCATTCACAAGGATAAAACGGGCATTTGCTGAAGCTCCTGTGTTAGCAGGGCCAGACTACAAAAAGCCATTTATGATTTTCTCATTTGCCTCACCTCATACAATTGCTAGAGTGTTATTGCAGAAAAACGAAGAGGGATATGAACATCCCATAGCTTTCTTCAGCCAGGTGCTTTATGACGCTGAATTGAAGTATAACATACTGGAGAAGCAGGCATATGCCTTGGTAAAGTCCCTTAAAGCTTTCAGAGTCTATATTTTGCAATCTCACATCACAGCCTATGTCCCTACAGCAGCGGTCAAAGACATTCTGGTTCAAGGAGACAGCGAAGGTAGAAGGGGAAGATGGATTGCAAAAATCCAAGAGTATGATTTGGATATAAAACCTACTAAATTGGTGAAAGGACAGGGACTCGCCAAGATGTTATCTGAATCAAATCATCAAGCTTTGGGAATTAATCTGTCTGTGATAGCAAATGAAGAATCAGAAAGAGAAGAAGAGCAACATGGACTAGAGACGGCTACACAAAAGATACATGTGAAATATCTGACTAGTCCTTGGTATAAGCAAATAGTTGAATATCTGTTAACACTTAGCTGTCCTCCAGGATGTGACAAGGTGAAATACAGAGCTGTAAGGATGAAATCTCAGAAATATGCAATTGCCAATGGACAGCTCTATTGGAGAGACCCTCTAGGCATATTACTTTTATGCCTCACAGAAAATGAAGTGCAAAATGTAATGACAGAATTTCATGAGGGGATATGTGGAGGACATTACAGCTGGAGGGCTACAACTCATAAAATCTTGAAGGCTGGTTTTTACTGGCCAAAATTGTATTCAGATACTTTTTCTTGGGTCAGATCATGTGACAAATGCCAAAGATTTGCAGAAAGGCAGAAATTAGCAGCATTGCCCTTGATCCCTATTCATGTAAATGAACCATTTCAGAAATGGGGATTAGATTTTATAGGAGAGATACATCCCCCATCAAGTGGCCAACATAAATGGATATTGACAGCCACAGACTATTTCACAAAATGGGTGGAAGCCATACCTACCAGAAATGCTACAGATGCTGTAATTATGAATTTTATAGAAGATAATATCATATCTAGGTTCGGCTGCCCTGCCAGAATCGTAACTGACAATGCACAAGCTTTCAAGTCTGCCAGGTTTGTAAAGTTTTGCCAGAGATATAACATCATCCTGACTCATTCTACATCATACTATCCACAGGGAAACGGTCTAGCAGAGTCATCCAATAAAACCCTGGTGAGAGCCCTGATGAAGACAATCGCTGAGAATCAGAAAAACTGGGACTCTCAATTAAAGTTTGCTCTATGGGCGAATAGGATAACCAGCAAAAGAGCAACATGCAAATCACCCTATGAGCTGGTATATGGGCGGGCTACTGTGTTTCCTCTACAATTAGCATTGCCGGTGGCATGTTTTATGCAGGAAAACCAGGAAGAACCAGATGAGATGATTAGAAGAATTAATCAGCTGGTAGAGTTGGAAGAAATAAGGAATCAGGTAGATTAGAGATTAATAGAATATCAGGAAAAAATGAAGAAGGTCTTTGATCAGCACGCAAAGGATAGGAATTTTCAAGTTGGAGACCTGGTTCTTAGATGGGATGTTCGCAGAGCAGAAAAGGGCAAGCATGCTAAATTCGATCCATTATGGTTTGGGCCATTCAAAATAGTCAAACTGGGAAGAAATAACACTTTCTATTTAGAAAATCTACAGGGTGAGTTATTGGATGCGCCCGTGAATGGCCAATTCCTCAAGCCATATTTTCAATTCTGACCCAGGTTGGAAATGCCCCACTGTATATACTGTATATAAATTGCTTTGATTTTTATTTTTATAACAGAGAAGAATGTCGCTAGTTACCTGGAGCAGAAGCGCAGAGGAAAAACTGAGCAGCAGAATGAAATGTTGAATGGTCTGCGTGTTCTCGACATGTCCGAGGACGACCATGCCTTCCCCAGATGGAGCCGATGTTGTATATAGTTCCCTCTCCCTTCAAATTTTTGGGCCACCAATACTTTTAAAACCTTGTTCCGTGGTCCTCGTGGTCAAAAACCCCCTTGCCGCTTTCATCACCACCTTCTCCACCCCAAATTATATGGTCTTAATGTTTAAAACCTGCATTTTTAATATTTCGGGCCAAAGTCCCCAAGTCTCAGGCCTCTCACCTCATCGTTGTCATGAAACCGGAGGCCGAAAGCCACAGATCAAAGGAGGCAAGGGCTTATTGATTAATACCCCGGGCGCCATCGCAACCGTCCAATCAAGATAAATCAACGGTGCGGAAATTGACTTATATGGAGGGCCCCGCATCTGAACCCCGCGCGCCTAAAACAGGCAGTATTACCCCACACCACCCCCATCAAAGCAGTGGTATTTCCCACGGGGGCAGCGATGCCACAAATCCCATGCCACGTGTCTTCGGTACGAGTGGAAAACAACCCATCTCCCGCGCGTTAAAGGTCTTCCCATCGCCGGGCAGCGGAATTTGTTCGGACCGTCAGATCTGTTGATGTCGATCCGATAGTGGTTATTCTCTGAACCTGCCCACCCGTTATTACATGTCCGCCATGTACTATGGCCCGCCATCGTGTCACTGTCACCCGCTTCCACCCGTTAATCCCTCCGCCACGTCGTCTCCCCACTTGTCCCTCGTGCGCCTATGTGTCTCGCCCTCGTACGTCCGTAATATTTCGCCGCGCCAATATGTATATAGGTGCATTTTTATGTGTTTTATTTATATTTACCGCCAATATTTTCTCCCGACCCGACTATGTCATGTTAAACCCACATTTCGTCTGTCTGAGGAAGCTTCGACTGCTTTTCTTCCGTCACCCTGAGTATTCCCATTTTCTGTCTGTGTCCATGTCATCTCCTCCATCTTCACCCCCATCATCCACGCCTTCGTCCGTGTCGGTTTTTCTAACATTTTCGGGGTTTTGCAGATCTTAAAATAGCAGAAAGGGTGTTTTAATTCGTCGCCTCCATTTCAGAGATCAAGAACATACTAGAAGACAATTTCCTAGGGTGAAATTTAATGAGGAAGCTGGAACTGGTGCGTGAAATGACCACTATTAAAGAAGACAAAGATGTGGATCAATAGAAACCTCCAGAAAAAAAATCACCCTGCATTAAAGATCCTGAATTCAAATGCAGAGCTATGGGCTAAAAGTACAGTACAGGAAAGCAGACTATCCCCAGCCTTCTACGGCAGCAGATTTTTCTTCGACTACAGGCATCTCTTTGTATATATTTTATTATTTGTGTCATGTATCTAAGGAGATTTTTATCTCCCAGCATTTATTTCTTTGGACAGATTGTTAGGTGTATTCATTTATAGCTGGTCATTCATAGAGAAGGCGTGAATGTTTTCCGCCATGTTATTCAAATTGAGTCATTAATTGTGCCTCATCTCCCTCCTCCTCTAGAAGTTTTTGTCTTCTCTATAAATACTAAAAAAGAAGACATTGTAAGGGTTCCAGATTTCTGTCAGCAAACTGTGCAGCGAGAAGACTACTATATTCATCTTGTAATATTTCTGTATGAAGTTTCAGAGCCCGTAGGGTCTCAGTGAGGAGGGGTTATAACTGTATTGAGGATTCTGGTCTTTGGTATCTCACAGTATGTAGCTTTTCTTATGTGTTAATACATTATCTCTTTTCATGCATTTTGTCCTCTTGTATCATGTTCTAGAATGCGAGTGGCTCACTAGTTTGCAGTAAGGATTCATCTTAAGTGGTGCCCTTTCTGGAGTTAGTCAAGCACTTTAAATATGCCTAGTCATGATATGCTGTTCCATGCTCACTACTTCCATATTTTCTGCTATATTAGTGACTTAAGGATTCGTAAATTGGTGCGCCCTTATGTCTGCTAATATCTTCTTATGTTTCCTCACTGCACTCACTTCCTGATATCTGATTTCTGTGATATATTAGTTGAATCGGCCCTCTTTACAGTAAGAGGTCTCTTAACTGTCTGATGCTTTCATGCTGAAGTTTTACATGATGTTCTTACATTACTCTTATCTTTGTATCAGCTCCTGAGAGAGATTTGTCCCATTCAAATTTAGTTTCCTTGTTTCAAACAAGAGATAGTGAGTGAGCTCCTTGGACTGACAACCCAAACTATAAAGGGTTCCTTGCTATATTAAGATGTCCTAGGCACTGGTCTATGGCAACTCTAGGCTGTCTCTAGGGGGGTGACAAAATCATCCACAACAGACTTGGTTAGAGCAGTGGAAATTCTAAGGGAATGACTATGTATGCTACTATCCAGTGTTTGTCTCTAAAGCAACAAGTCATGTTCTTCTAAAATAAGTTGAAGATTCAAACATAGAATGTTGGACTATTCCCCTCCCAATAGTACTTTATGGACAAAAATGGTAATTTCTTTTGCCTCACTGCTTGTTGTGGCTGCTGTGCTTGCAATGTGTGTTTTTGCATGTAAACATTGATTCCAACTAGTTAGACATGGATGGTTGGGGCCTGACCATTTAATTGGTATGACTTGTTAGCAAGTGAAAGCATTTCCAAGCATGATATTCAATCTTGTTTATGGGAACAGTTGCACATCAGAAACTTGTGTTATATATATTGAATACTATACGGGTGGAAAAATTATGGATCCTTCCTTGCCGTCATAGATTTCATGCCCTTTGTATAGATTCTCATGGTATTTTCTCCCTTTCAAGTAGAAGCCCTGCTAACATTGCACAGACTTCTACGATGTTTACAGGCATCCAATCTTCATTGTTTTCATCCAATATTTTGGCATAGTCTAATGAATCAACCTTTTGGCACCTTTTCTAGGCAGATTTTCTAGTCAATTTTTCCTGAAATCCAGCCAGAAATTTTAATGAAGCTAATAATCCAAGATTTTAAAATCTTGGGATTTTTTGGTAGTTTGTTCTTCTGATTGCTTTGAGTCCATTATTATCTTTAAGCATATAATTGTACTCATGTTGCAGCACTTCTAGTGATTAATAAAGTTTACTAGAATTTCTCTACTTGATTATTTTTCAGATCGTTGCTTCTTTCCTTTTTAGTTTATTTATTACTATTGTGCTTTCATACATACTATTTCAAAAAAATGAAAAACAAAAAATTCAGCCATAAGATTTTTCCTACTGCCTTTTTGGGTCCATCTCCAGATTTAGAATGGTTCTAACTTCTTTCACTCAATCAATGGATGAAGTGCGACTTCGTGACCTAACGACCCTGCGACCTGGTCGCAAGTCGCAAAGTCGCACTTCCATCGGTTTTCCTAGAATTTGCGACTCAATGAGCTCACGACTGGGTCGCAAGGTCGCAAGGTCGCACTTCCATCGGTCTTCCTAAAATTTGTGACCCAGCAACCTCGTGACTTGGTCGCAAGGTCGCCAGGTCACAAAGTTGCAAACCCTTTGAGAGTTTCAACATCGTGACCTTTGCGACCCTGCGACCCAGTCGCAGGTCACTAATTCAGCCCTTCCTGTGTCTCTGATTGGAGTACCTAGGCTTGTATTATCATGGCATCTTTCTTATCCTAGGACTCTTTCATGAACATGATAGGTGAATTCGAAGCAGACTTAGAGTGTGTTCCCATCTCCTTGGATTCCGAAGCGACATGGGACCTCCAGTGGCTCGAAAAAAGAACAAGAGCCCAGAAGCAGAGGACATAGAGATGGATATACCTATGCCCCCACCCCCAATATACAAGGACACCTTGTGCACATTTGCAAAAGGGGACAACATGCGGTGGTATCAAGTGTACCAGGAATTTGCTAAGCCAGAATTCCTAGAGGACCTCCCTAACTGACAAGCATACATACAAGTCAAAAGGTCAAGGCTCCATCATGTAGGTGCCCACCCCACTATATTCCCATGTGCAGAGGTCATTGAATGGATTATACAAAACACTGACCCCAAAAATTGGGTAATCAGGGACTCTGAAGGCAAAGCTTTTGCGACTGTCAAAGGCTCAGACGCTCACATTTACTATGCATTGCTTGAAAGAGAGGAAGACTTCACAGAAGATTGGGCCATCACCCACGGAGTCCCCATAATAGACACTTTGAAAGGGTGGTGGGAGGAGCCCGAAAAATTCAAGGCCAAGAAGAATCAAGAATATCCAGTGACAGGTCTTAGGAAGGTGTATAAACTGGTAGCCGCTATGCTCTGCAGGTTATACGGGCGTCCCAATGCCACCACTTTCAGTGGCACATGGGTAACCCTAATGGAGTATGTCACAGTGCACGACACCTGTTTCAATTGAGCCAGCATACTGGTGGCCTCTCTTCAGACAAACATATCCTCGGCATTGGTACCGGATGATGGATATCCTTCTGAATTCTACATGGCCTCTTACTTGTTGGATACTGTTTGTTCGAGGTGCCACTTTGAGGGATGGGTGCACAACTAGGATCCAAAGCAGGCACACCCAATCCACCTAGAGAAAAAGGTATTTTTGGATTCTAGATTCAAGCAGGACATAGAGCTGATCTCTCAAGTCTTCATCTCGGCCCTCTACGGAAAATTGTTCAGCTAGGACACCCCCTACATGTCTTGGCAAGCCATGGAGACATTAGGCAAGGTGGCGCATTGGTTCCACTTGTTGAATACACATTAATTTGAGTCTTTGGTTCGTACAAGGCTCCCCATGCTATGCGCTGATATGTTATAGATAAAATGCTCATTCAAGAAGTCTGTTTCCAGATGATGTCCGGTTTCTCTAAGGTCTTGACTAAGGGCAAAAAGAAGTCGTGGCCTATGCTGCCTCTCACTGTTGGTACCTACACAGTCAAATATTTCAGGGAGGTAGAGGCAGAAGTAGAAGATATGATAAGTTTTTTCCTACGGCCATTGGACCACCGGACATATGATCTAGAAAGGATAGTCCCTGATCACTGTAAGCGGGCTAAGTTCAAATGGAACTATCAGCACACTGAATGTCCGGGCGAAGATGAAAAAATAAACTGGTATAACGTGGACAGGAAACTTGCCCCGGGGGTGTGTTTTGATCAAGAAGATCCAAATGACCTCACATTGGAGCAAAGAAGCCATGAATTAGGAGGCGCTTCTTCTTCTTAGGCTAAGAAGGCTCGAACCAGTACAGGGCACAACACTACTGCCCAGTAGAAAGAGAAGGAAGCGAAAGCCCAGCACGAAACAGAAAAGAAGATGAAAGAGGAAGAGGAAGAAGAAAAGCGCAAGATGACCCTAAGGTTAGAGAAGAAGAAGTAGGCAGAAGGGGCCGGGAAGAAAAAGTAGGAACAGGAAGCAGAGACTGAAGCGGAACGAAAACTCAAAAAAGAGTTAGATCAAGTGGAGGCCGAATGCTAGAGGAAAGCAAAATAGGAAGCGGCAGCGGAAGCCGAATGCAAGAGAAAAGCAGAACAGGCAGCAACAGTAGTAGCCGAACTTAAGAGGAAATATGAACAAGAAGCAGCAGCAGAAGCAGAGTGAGGGCAGAAAATAGAACATGAAAAAGGCAGAAGTAGAGCAGCTGCGGAAAGAAGAGGAAGAAAAGAAAAGAAAAGAAGAGGAGGATATAATACTAGAGGACATCGAGAGATATCCCTAAGGTGCAGAATCACAAATGGAGCTACAACCCATCGAAGTTCCTGTAGTCAATACACGCGCTACACTCTCTGATGTGAGTTCCTACAAAGGGCAAGAAGAGGAAGTATTCAATCTTACCAGGCTCACATATGATCAGTTCTCCTTCAAGATCCGACAGGAGAAAAGAAGATGCCTGGCACGAAACCCTTCTGCCTCATCTACAGTCACAATGGAGAAAGATATAGTCCTAGACACTAGGACTAACCCAGTAATGATAGCATCAGTCGGCACAGCTTTCGCCGCGGCCACAGAGGAGAATGTAAAGAGAATGAGTAGAGAGATCCTCTCTCTACAAAATAAGCTACAAGAAGTAAAGCAAAGGGAGGCAAGGGCAGAGCAGGATAGGGTAGCATTAAGGGAAGAGATTCAGTAGCTCCAAGACAAAACTGCCCTTATCAACAAAGTATAGCTCACCTTCCGAAAAGAGCTGGATGTATTAGAGGCCACCATGAGACAGGTTTATGGGGAAATGTTCACTATAAAACAAACAGTTGCCCCCTTGGTAAGAGCCCAAGAATAAACCAAACAAAGGAGTGAGCAGTTGAAGGAGGCTTCAGCCGCTTTGGATATAATGATAGAACGGATAGGTCGGTACCCCCAAGCTCCCGAAAACCTGCCAAAGAAAGACTGGATCCACACACAAGATGCCAAGGTCTAGATCCGGATTAAAATGCAGTCTAAGGATAAGGTAATGGCCGCATATGAGCATCTAATCAGCGGCATCGATTCAATGCACGTCCTACATCACATTCCATCACTGGGTGCATTGAGCGAGGAGAAGACATGGGAACAGGTGGATCAGGAGATCCAGACATTTTTGCAACCCATCAAACAAACCGCTGACACTTACAATCTTGTGGCATCACAGGAGAACTTGGGAAAGTTCCTTGTCACACCAATCTGGATCTACACCAAAATGGCCTCCCTATCCAACCTGGTCACGCAGAAAAGAGAGACTTTAATCCCAAATTTCTTGGAGTGTCTACATCGGTTGAGAGAAGAAGTTCCTTTGATTTCCCCCATATCAGCAGATTATCGTGCGTGGCAGAACTTCCTCAAAGAGCAACAAGTTGATGCCCCTAACCTCACGATCGCGGGCACATCCTCATGATCGAGTGGTAGTAGGTCGCAGGTCACACTTGGAAATAGGTCATAGGTCGCACTTTGCAACCGGGTCGCAGGTCGCAACCCTCATTAAGGTCACAGGGCAGCTCAACAGTTGCGGAGGCGAAAAGTCAGGAAGCCCAAAGGGCAAGTTTTGGTATATAAAACTTTCTTCGGGAAGATTATAAATGATCTTTTGTTTGGGACTCGAGCTGAGTACATTGTATTACCAGGATTATACAATTTGAGCATGAATACAAGAATTTTGAAAAATCCCTTTGTGGATCTGGTGTTGACATATGTATGAGCACTATTGAGTATTATATTTTCAGTTTATGAACATATTTAGATTAAGGGAACTGTATCTTCAATTCATATCACAATTGCATAAAAAAATGTTGAATATATGTTAATGGTGGTTGAGTTCATTTTACTTTCTTAATGAATGTTGATGACTTTGTTTATTAGTATTTTTGTTATCATTTAAAACTTTTAGGAAGTGAAGGGTGTTCTTGCCATAAGGAATTGTTTCTTTTGTGGTCAGAACAGTTTACAAGCATGACCCTAATGATGTGTTGTTAACAACACTTCCTTTGGTACTTATTCTTTATTATTTCCTCTTGCTACTCATAGTGTTATATGTACATTTAATGCATCAATCATATGCCTTGTATAATTTGATTAAGTTTGTATCCACAAGTTTATAGAGTTTAAGCGAGAACCCAAAGAAAGGAGAAATAAATGGTAGCCGGACCCACACCCCGGATGGGATCCCTATTCCAAATGGTTCAAGGTCTAATTGTGACCTTTTACTGGGGAGATCCCCTGCTGTTGGCCAGACAGATTTTCCCGTCAACTGAATGAACCCAACATAACACAAAATGGTTGCCATTAATCCAGTCTTCGATGTAAAGGGGCAAGTGAGCCTATCCATCTACCTGTCTAAATAAAATGTCTTTGAGTACCAAGAATAGAAACCACCTCTGGCATGTGATATTTAATATTTGGACATATAATCAAGCCCTTTTGTATGGTCATAACTAGGTGCACTTACACTCTGATATCTCCGAACTAAATTCTGTTCATTTTCCTTTTGCTCAACAATTTATTGTTGAAATAAAAAACACATAGTTTGTTGTTTGAATTTCATCTAGAATGAATTCTGCAGTATCCTTGGATGTTTGCAATAGATTTTTCTTTGCTGCAATTTATTTGGAGAGGAAAAACAAAAATAAAATTCTTCCTGGACATTACTTGTAAATGTTTCCTAATATGTTTTCTTATTTTTTGCAGATTTTAAATCAAAATGGCAAAGAAATGGCAGGCTTTAATAGGCCTTGAGGTGCAAAACCCTAAAGATAAAATGATATTTTCTGGTAAAGATTTGGTCTGGTCTAAAGTATCTAAGACCAACATGAGTTTTGATCGAGTTGCAAAAATTCCTCTACATAGAGTGGATGAATTCATTAAGGGGGAAGAAACAAATCCTGAGGCTCCATGTACCTTTACCCGACAAAAGGTCAAAACTTCAGGCTTAACCAAAATCCAAGCTTAAGGGGTAGTGTTACCCTGCGATGGGAATTGTAAGTATTTTAGAGATGCATTCTTTAGATGTTGGTATTAATAGTTCTTTATTATTTGTTAGATATTTTGACGTCTTAAAATTTTTTATGTAGTTATGCTTCCTCATATGGTCTAGAGGACAATAGAGAAAAATGTACAAGCACACGAAAGAAGAGATTTGTGAAGAAGAGGGGCTGTCAATGCCATTTTATCATGAAGGTTTTGGCTCAAAGCCCTCATATAACAATAATAACATACAACATGTATGATCATGAAGATGGGGAAGGATCGCCTTGTCATGGAAAAAATGACATTTTAGGTGATGCTAGGTCTCTGCATAAGCCAAGGTTTTCAAGGGACATGGTTTCTTATGTTGAAAGTTGTTTTTTTCTACAAGTGCCAATTGAATCAGTTTGTAAAATGCATATTCAAAAATATATTGACATAGATTCTAGGGATCGAGATAGGGATTTTTTCTTATGTAGAAAATATGTCGTAAACATCTATAATCGTCTTATGAAAGGAAATTATCAACTTCATAAAAAAGATGAAATGAGTGTGAACCTTTGGTATGCAAAAAACCAAACTGATTTCTTCTTTTACCAAAAGCCGAATGGTGAAAATGTTCCTTTATAGCTAGAATACAGACAAAATGGATGTTGGAGAATATGGTTAAGCTATCCCATAATAGCTTAATAGGCATGGATTCAACATTCATCACAAATAAATATGGGGTTAGTATTGTTCCAAGGATTCATTTAGTGAAACAATTTTGATTGTAATCAATAAATATGATTAATGGTTTAAATCTAACTTCAAATTTTTTTTAATATGACAGTATTAGTTCTACACACTCATTGCGTTTGACAAGCAACAAAGTGGAGTTCCTGTTGCGTGGGTGGTGATGTCACGTAATACATCACATGATATATCACTATGGTTGGAGCACCTAATGCATATGTGTTATCAGCTTCGTCATGATTGGAAGGTCAATGCCTTCATGGTTGATGATGCATTGGCTGAAATTGTTGCTTTGAGGTAAACTCAGTCTTTTTATTTCACATTGCAACTTGTATTCAATCTAAATATTTCTCACTTAAAATGAATTATATATGGCAGGAACATCACCAAGTGTGAAGTAATATTGTGTGTTTGGCATGTAAGGAGGGCATGGCTCAAAAATGTTAATAGGTTAGCCAGTACTACAGAAAAAGGAAAAGATATGTTCAATGAGCTAGGCCATATCATGAAAAATTGTTCGAATGATGAAGTGACTACTGCAATAAATGGATTTTTCACTAAATTTGCAACTGAGGTGAAGTTTTTGGACTATTTCCACAAGAATTGGGTTGTCAGTGATAAGTTTAGTAAGTGCACATACTCTTTCTTGTGTTTATTCTTTTTTTGGTCCATAAATATAATATATATTTACTAATTGATTTTTTACATGTAGGGATGTGGGTTAAAGGATGCCGAGAGTTTCCTCATGCAAATCAGGAGACAAATAATGTCGTGGAATCATATCACTCTTATCTCAAGACTGCCTTTCTCTCTGATCGTAGAAGAAATGTGCTCACAGGATGGATTGGCTATTTTATACTCTTCTCACAACCGTTGAACCATGTTACCGATTCAAGGAAATTTTGAAAAAGGAAGGAATTTTGAACAACCACAAGAAAGAGCGGCAACTTGAATCGTCAATTTAGAAAGCTAGAAGAATTCCAGATAGTGATTGCAGCCCTCGTGAAAGCCTATCTTATGCTTATTGGGTGAAGAGACAAATTATAGTTGATGTGCGATATCTTATCACTTGGCATCGCACAAATGTTTTCACCTGTGATTGCCCATGGTCTATTCGTGGCAATGTTTGCAAGCATGCAATAAAGGTGGGTTGGTTGTATCCCACTACAATGAATTTAGATGCTTTAATGGATCATGATCTCATACCCAGTACATTCAATGCCGCTCTTGAGATAGATATGGAGGAGTCAAACCTCGATACAAATGTCAACACAAATATCATGGTTGATAACAATGTAGATCCAAATGTTGAAGAACTTCAGCTGGATAGAGAGGAGTTGTTTGGCTACATCGACCTATTGAGGAATAGCCCTCCTGCTACTTCGAGCAAGACAAAATAGTTGACAGGTTTGTTTAAAAAAAATTTGGATGATGCCAATGATCTTCATATTATGGACTATGACTTCACCGTTAGTGTCGGTGCTTATGACTCATCTTTGAAGAGAAAGAAGAGTTTTATTAGCCCTAAAAAGAAAAAAAGAAGAGAAAAACAAAGTGGCAGCTTGGAAATTGATTTGAGTGTCCATGCATTCAATGAGGAACCATTTCAGTTTCCACATCTCAACAAGTGAGGTCGTCCTCGTTCCAACAACGCATCCTATATTGACTCGGGTAAGTTCCATAAAGTGATGAAATTAGCATGTTTAGATTCTTAATTCATGTAGTCAATTTTATGATGTTTGTGTTACTTTACATGCCATTAATTTCTTTGATGAAAATTGCATTGTTATCTTACAGCTACAAGAGCTTCTCATATGGACCATCCTCCACTGGAGCATGCTTTGTTGCTCAAAAACTGCCCAATTGGTTATATGCCAGGTTTGTTGCCATATCTTCCATAGTAATTGTCTCTTAAACGTGTGTATTGGATGTTATACATTTTGTTAATGTAGTGTCTAAATGTTTGCAGGGGTGTGACATCCTTGAAATTTGACATGCCTTGAAGGTGTTAAGCCAAATGTATTTTGATTCCTAGTTCGAGAGCTCGGCATTCAATACACATAATGTTGTCAATGGGGATATACCTTGTTTAGAAAATTGTAGCATACCAAGTTTGTAATATTATATGGTTTCTTTCCTGAATAATATGGATCTTAAAGTTTTGTACATTTTTATGGATATTATGGATATTATGGATCTTAAAATACTATATGGTTTCTATCTGAAAAATGTATTTTTCTAATTGACTTTATCATCTGGCAAAGGATCCTGATAACTAAAGTTCAAATAACTCATGATATCGATGCTTTCTTTGGTAAAATGCAAATGATAAACTGTTCACTATTTTCAAGTAACCAAGATAAACTAGAACACCATTCCCTACTCAGAGGGCAATTCCCACTGCTTTCAAGAAACTAAGATAAACCATAACACCATTCCTTACCCAAATGGAAATTCCCACTTTTTTCAAGGAAATTTTGTAATTTTAAAAGATTTGTCGAATAACAAATACAATTATTTCATAAATCTCACAAATGGGTAAGTTGTAACATTTCTCTTAAAATGTTGAACCAAGAAACAAAATTTTCACTAAATTACTCAAACTAAGTGACAAAATTTTCACCAAATTACTCAAACTATGATCTTTTGATTAGATTTTTTAAAAACCTACATGATTTTGAAACTATGATCTTTTGATTAGATTTTTTAAAAACCTATATGAGTTTGAATTTGAATTCTTTACTAGTGGAAAAATCAGATTGCAACAGTGTATTTTGGTATTGTTGTAGCCTCTATAACACCCTCCAAAAAATCCACACATTAAAATTTTTTTGGAGCCCCCTGAGCATAAAGAAAAGTTAAGTTAAATTTTGGGAGGGTTACGTCGCTGAGTCACAGATTTTTGAAATTTTGGAAAATCGCGACCCCGCGACCCCAAGGTTGCAAGGTCGCACCTCCCTCATACCACCGCATAATGCGACCCCGCGACCTCATTAATGGCCCACACACATGACCTTTTTATAAATAGAAGGGTTGCTAGGTCGCATTATACACGTTCGGTGGATAGAAAGAAAACACTTCTGACAAGTCGACCGGAGCGCAATTTTCCTGGGTAAGTTGCCGTTTTCCTCCTGCTGTTTAATTTTATGATTTTCTTACCTATTTTTCCCTACCTTGGCCTTTAAATTGCCCTCTTTCTTGGCCCCTGTTTATCATTTGAGACTTAGGGCTCCCCCTTTTGCTCTGACATTTAGCCTGCTTGTATAACATTGTCACTTCTTCTCATCCAGACCCTTATGGCCTGTGTTCTGCCCCAAAAGCTCTCCCCTTGCTCTGTCTTGGCCCACTTAGCCTTGTAATTTTGAAGTTAGAGGGAATTATACTTTACACGGTGCATGCCAAAACCATAACAAGCCCTAGCGCGACTTGCGACCCATGCGACCCTGTGACCCCAGTTGCTAAGTCGTCAGGTCGCAAATCACCCTTCATTCTATTTTCACGCGACTTCACGACTTAGTGACCCTACGACTCAGTCACAGGTCACAGATTCCCACTCCCATCGGTTTCCTAGCATTTGCGACCCAACGATCCTGCAACCTGGTCGCAAGGTCACACTTTCATTGGTCTTCCTAGAATTTGCGACCCAGCGACCTCGCGACCTAGTCGCAAGGTCACCAGGTCGCAAAGTCACAAAATCTTTGAAAATTTCAACATCGTGACCTTTGCGACCTTGCGACCCAGTCATAGGTCACTAATTCAGCCCTTCATGTGTCCCCAGTTGAAATAATTAATAGCTGTACCTAGTTTTGTATCATCATGGCATCTTTCTTATCCTGGGACTCTTTCATGAACATGACAGTTGAATTCGAAGCAGACTTAGAGTGTGTCCCTGTCTCCTCAGATTCAAGTGACATGGGACCTCCAGTGCCTCATAAAAAGAATAAGAGCCTAGAAGCAGAGGACATAGAGATGGATATACCAATGTCCCCGCCCCTGATCTATAGAGACACCCTGTGCACATTTTCCAAATGGGACAGCATGCGTTGGTACCAAGTGTACCAGGAGTTTGCTCAACAGGAATTCCCAGAGGACCTCCCTGACCAGGAAACATACATACAGGTCAAAAGGTCAAGGCTCCATCTTGTAGGTGCCCACCCTGCTATATTCCCGTGCGTGGAGGTTATAGAATGGATTATACATAACACTGACCCCAAAAAGTGGGTAATCAGGGACTATGAAGGCAAGGCTTTCATGACTCTCAAAGGCTCGGATGCTGAAGTTTACTATGAATTGCCTGAATGAGAGGAGGACTTCACAGAAGATTGGGACACAGCCCATGTAGTCCCCATAATAGACACTCTAAAAGGATGGTGGGAGGAGCCCGAGAAATTCAAGGCCAAGAAGGATCAAGAATATCCAGTGGCAGGCCTAAGGAAAGTGTATAAATTGGTGGCTGCTATGCTTTGCAGATTGTACGGGCGCCCAGATGCCACCACCTTCAGTGGTATGTGGGCAACCCTAATGGAGTATGTCACTGTCCACGGCACTCGGTTCAACTGGGCTAGCATACTGGTGGTCTCTCTTCAAACAAACATATCCTTGGCACTGGTACCGGATGATGGATTTTCTTCTGAATTCTACATGGCCTCATACTTATTGGATGTTGTTTGTTCGAGGTGCCACTTTGAGGGATGGTGGCACAACTGGGATCGAAAGCAGGCACACCCAATCCACTTAGAGACAAAGGTATTTTGAGATTCCAGATACAAGCAGGACATAGAGCTGATCTTTCAAATTTTCATCCCAGCTCTCTACAGAAAATTGTTTGGCTAGGACACTCCTTCCATGTATTGGCGAGCCATGGAGACGTTAGGCAAGGTGGCGCATTGGTTTCCACTTGCTGAGTACACATTCATTCGAGTCTTTGGTTCATACAAGGTTCCCCATGCTATGCCCCAATATGTCACAGATAAAATTCTCATTCAAGAAGTCTATTTCCAGATGACGTCCAGTTTCTCTAAGGTCTTGACTAAGGGAAAAAATAAGTCATGGCCTACACTGCCTCTCACTATCGGTACCTACATGGTCAAATATTTCAGGGAGGTAGAGGCAGAAGCAGAAGAGATGATAAGTTTTCAACTACGGCCATTGGACCACAGGACATATGATCCAGAAAGGATACTCCATGATCACTGTAAGCGGGCTAAGTTCAAGTGGAACTACCAGCACACGGAATGTCCAAGAGAAGATGAAAAAAGAAACTGGTATAATGCAGATAGGCAACTCACTCCAGGGGCATGGTTTGATCAAGAAGACCCAGATGACCAAACATTGGAGGAAAGAAAATGTGAATTAGGAGGTGCTTCTTCTTCCTAGGCTAAGAAGCCTCAAACTAGTACAGGGAAGAACAATGTTGCCCAGCAGAAAGAGAAAGAAGCCAAAGCCCAACAAGAAATAGAGAAGAAGATGAAGAAACACACAAAAGGAGCCTGAGGTCAGAGCATAAGCAGGCAGAAGAGGCCAGGAGAAAAAAGGAGGAATAGGAGGCAGAGGCTGAAGTGGAACGGAAACTCAAGAGAGAGTTGGATCAAGTGGAGGCTGAACGCCAGAAGAAAGCAGAACAGGAAGTGGCAGCGGTAGCCGAATGTAAAAGGAAAGAAGAACATGTAGTAGCGGCATTAGCGGAACGTAAAAGGAAAGCCGAACAGGAAGAAGTGGCAGAAGCAGAGTGCAGGCGGAAAATAGAACATGAAAAAGAAAAAGTAGAGCATCCGCAGAAAGAGGATGAAGAAAAGAGAAGAAAAGAAGAGGAGGATAGAATACTAGAGGACATCGAGGCATCACCCCAAGGCGTAGGATCACAAATAGAGCTACCACTCCTCAAGGTACCCGTATTCAGTACATGCGCTACACTCTCCGATGTGAGTTCCTACGAAGGGAAAGAAGAGGAAGTATTTAATCTCACCAGGCTCACATATGATCAATTCTCCTTCAAGATCCAACAGGAGAAAATAATATGCCTGGCATGAAACCCTTCTGCCTCATCTACAGTCGCAAGGAGAAAGATATAGTCCTTGTTAGGATGAATCTTTCGTCGTAAAATATCACTTTAGCTATGCATAGCAAATAGCCCTAACATCAATTATGGCTGCAAAATGTTCTTAAATCTGAAGTTAGGTGACCCAAATAATGTTGCAGAAATAAAGATCTAAAAGACATTAAGCAGATAAAATACAATATGGCTCCATGCATCCAATAGACAAGATAAGAACAATGTATTTAAAAGAATTTTATATTATATTAAAGAATGGGGCACCTGTGAGGAAAAAAAGAAAGGTGTTTTCTGGTTCTCCTCAATGGGATGGGTTCTTGGAAGTCCTCAGTGTTTCAGATCTAACATTCCTCTCTTTGGTTAATGTGGAAAACCCAAACAAACATAGAACTCAATGGGAGCTCACAATGCAAAAAATGGAAATGGTGACCAAGAAAAGATCCAAAGTGATCTAATGCAATGGAGGTGATTAATGAATGGGGAGAACCTTTCTATTTATAACAAAATATTGGGGTGTTCTAGAACTTGGTGTATGAATAAAATATTATTAAACAAATTCTAGAATCACCATTTAGGAATATTTTATTACATTTGTTGGAGGGAAAATGATTTTTGACTTGGGTCAATTCCTTTATTTAGAAATAACAAATAGGTAAATGATTTATTTATTATTTTAGAGAAATGATGGGAATATACTTAAATAAATAATGGTTTATTTAATTATTTAAAAAGGATTTAGTCAAATTTAACTATGAATAGTATTTTAATAGTGATTTAAATAACTTATTCTTAGGAAATAATCAATTAAATAATGATTTATTTAATTAATTTCCATGTTTTGGTTTAAATATGACCAGGAAATATAGATAAATGTTATTTCTCATGGTGAAAGCAATTTTAATTAAGGTAAAATTGGTCTTACATGGTGTACTTGGGTTCATCTAATGATAATAGGTTAGATGACCAAAAAAATGGTGTAAAATATTGCCCCCCAACGTACGAGTGTTAAGAGAAAAGTGTATGACCGAAGTACATTGTAAGAACTCAATCACTAGACAGTAAGAGGGAAGTGAGAGAGAGGAATGTACGGTAGTCTAAAGTGTTAAAGGACTGGACCCTGAGGAGATGAGACTTACAGGTGCAACAAGTCTCTAGTTTATGAAGTGGTACTGTTGCTAAAGGCGGCAGGGGAGGCATACCTATGCCCGCTGAGACAATAGTACAAACAATAAGGCGCCTGGAAAACCACAAAATGCAATAATGAAACATGTGCTGGCTGAAACATGAGCCAGATAAATAGAATGAGGAATCCGACATACATGCCATGCCTGGAATGATCGTCAGGAATTATACAATAATGTTTTAGTACATGAGATACAAAGACGCCCAAATGACCCCTACACACGGGAAAGGGCTCGCAAAATCGGACTGAGACATGCAGATCAAAGATGCGCTACAAGCAGTTGAGGCCGATATCATCAAATAAGAGGAGCTACATTGAGGGCTGAAAAATGAATAATTCATCCGGGCAGGTGGGGGGCTACCTACAGGGCCACCCCCTCATGAGGTTTGATACATCTCACACACACCCGGGAATCACCAATAGATGCTACTACATCACTGGACCATCAAGTGTATAGATCACAATCATCCTGGAAAGAGCTCAAACCAAAGTACACTGCTCCCTGGACCTGGCTTCTGGGGTAAATGATTTGATGTCGACAAAAGTAGGTCCGCCTTAGGTGAGGGAATAGGGGAACCCCAACTAAGGCACAGGAGAAAATAGGAGAGCGACTCACAAACAAAGACTACTGATGATGATGAAATGAGTGAAGATCCAAAGGGGATCATAAAAAACATGAGTACAAAATGATGTCTCCTGACGGAAATTGACACGACCAAGGATGAGTAGGGAGGCAAAGTGGCGCCCCCAATGAAAATTTTTTGGAAGTGAGAAAATCCGATTTTTAAGAGATGTGAAGTAAGGCTTAGTGGACAATAGGTGTCCTGGTGAAGTACCAAAATGTGAAAACAAACAGATGCTAGCTATCTACAAGAAAATAAAACATGCATTTCGAATGGGAAGTGCTAAGGGTAATATCTCTTAAGATAGAGTGCATTGCGAGGATTAGGGAGGATGTGACCTTCAAAGTCCTCTAAAAGATATGCCCCCTTACCAAGGTCTTTACTGATGATGTAAGGACCTAGCCATAATGAGTCGAACTTCCCATGACTGAGGGTATCGTGGGCCTGGTCATATACTAGAACAAGGTCACCTTCATGAAAGGTACGAGGGTGTACTTTTCGGTCATACTGAGCTTTGGTGCTCTTTTTGGTCGCTTCAAGAGTTTGCAATGCAACACGACGGTCTTCAGAGGCACACTCGAGCATGATAAGTCGTTGTTCTAGAGGTTGGGTATCAGGGAGAAGTTCGATGGCCAAGTGAAGGGAAGGGATTTCACACTCGATTGGTAAGACTGCCTCCTCGCCAAAGACAAGGTGGAAAGGATTGAAACCGGTGGCGGTTTTAATAGAAGTACAATAAGCCCACAAAGTAGGAAAGAGCATGAGATTCCAATTGGTTTTGTGCTTATTCACCGTTCATTGAAGCATGGTTTTAAGAATTTTGTTGACCGCTTCAACTTTTCCATTACCTTGGGGGTAATAGGAAGATGAATATTAGTGCTCGAAACCCAAGAGTGAGGATAACTCACACCAAATTTCATCTTCAAAATGTCGGCCATGGTCAGAGACTAATTGTTTCGGAACTCCGAATCGAGCGATAACATGGTTAAAGAAAAAGAGGGCTGTGGTGGCTGCCATATTGTTAAATGTTGGCATAGCTTCGGCCCATTTAGTGAAATAGTCGACTTCCACGATGATATATTTATGGTTACCAACAGAGGGATGTCGACATTCGATAAAGTCAATGGCCCATTTACAAAAAGGGCTAGCTGTGATGACAGGATGGAGGGGAGCGGTAGGAGATCGTGCCTTGGGGGCGAAATGTTGACAATTGGAACAGTGTTTGACTGCTTCAATGCAATCACTGAAGAGAGAAGGCCAAAAATACCTAGCGCGCATGATTTTTTGGGCAGTGGCGAGGCCGGAGAGGTGGCCACCACAAGCGCCACTATGATAGGCATTGAGGACTTGCTCGGCTTCAGCGTGTGTGAGGCAACGATGAAGGAAAATATCTATGCCACGATGATAAAGGTTGTCACTGATGAGAAGGTAGCGAGAAGCGTGGTGTCGGATACGTCGTCGAGCATCACGATCAAGGTGAAGGGCGAACTTTTGGGTTCGTAAGTAAGTAAGGATATCATCGTACCAAGGATCGTCGGTGGTGATGGCAAACAAATGTTCATCAGGAAGAGCATCATTAATTGGAGGATCCTGCGTCCCAGTAGGTAAATCAGAAATGAGTTTAGAGAGGACAAAACCCTTCTTACTTTTCGGGGTGACAAATTCAAGGTCGAATTCTTGTAGGATAAGGACCCAATGAGCGTACTTCCCACTAAGGATGTGTCGACTCAATAGGAAATCCATGGGGTTGGAATCAGTCACAACCTTGGTGGAACGCATGAGGATGTAATGAGACAGTTTTTGGACTGAAAACACAACAACTAGCACTAATTTTTCTTCATGTGAGTAAGACACAGGTGGAATGGCAAGGTTTTTACTAACATAATAGATCACATGTTTGATACCGTTATCATCCTCTTGGATAAGGACACCAGCAACTGAATGGGTGGAAGCAGAGATGTATAGGATGAAATCTCAATCAAAGTCAGGAGGACGGATCAAAGGAGCGGAGGTGAGAGCATGCTTGATGGCATCAAAATATTCTTGAGCGTAGGTATCCTAGAAAAATGAGGTGTGAGATCGAAGTAGTCGAAGGAAACCATGCGTGGTAGTAGCATAGTCAGGAATGAATCGGCGAAGAAAATTAGCTTTGCCTTGGAGACTTTGTAGCTGGCGTAAGGTACAAGGAATAGGAAGTCCAAGAATGGCTTGAACCTTTGAAGGGTCGAGAGTTATCCCGTTTTTAGATACTATGAAGCCTAGGAGATGACCGGCAGGAACAAAGAAGACACATTTCAATGGGTTAAGACAGATGTTATACTTGCGACATCAGAGGAAAATGGTACGCAGATCATGGAGGTGTTGCGCCCGATGTTTAGATCATGCAGTAAGGTCATCTAAATAGGCAAGGATAATATGAGCTAATTCATGGAAACAATAAGACATGGATCGTTGAAAAGTGGCGCCGGTGTTTTTAAGGCCAAATGGCATGACTCAGTATGCAAAAGTGCCCCACGGACTAATGAACGCGATTTTGAGTTGATCAGCACGATGGATAGCGATTTGGTTATATCTGGAGAAGCCATCCATGAAGGATAGAACCTCGTGCCCCACACACTCATCAATGATTTGGTCAATAAATGGTGTGGGGAAGTTGTCTTTGGGACAAGCTTTGTTCAGATCGTGAAAGTCGGTGCAGACACGAATGGTGCTTTTTGAGGATGGGAACTGGGTTGGACACCCAAGTGGTGTATTCGATGGGATAAATGAAACTAGCATACCGGAGCTTATCGATTTCAACTTTGATGGCTTCATGTCTGGAGGGATGAATGGGTCTCAACTTTTGATGGACTGGAGTGGCATCAAGCCATGTGTCGATGTGGTGTTCAATAATGGCTGGATCAATTCCGAGCATTTCTGAGTAAGACCAGGCGAAAATATCATGGAATTCTTTGAATAGTGTTGTGTAAGCTTCAATTTCTTCCGTAGTGCATTGGGAACCCAAGGTGATATGTTCTTCAATACCTGGTTTTACAGAAATGTCTATTTTGATGGTAGGAGAGATATTAGCCATATTGCCTTCTCCAAAAGCGTCAGGTGCAGGAATGGGGTTTTTGAACCAATCGAATTTATTGGGAATGAAGTCTTTAGATTCGAGAGCATATTGATCATGGGATTGATGTGGAAGGAAGTATGCACGATGGTGCATGTCGTCCCGTGGAAAGTCAGGTTTGGTCATGGCTTCCATGATGTCTTCATTGGACTGGAAGATGGGAAGAGTGGGTGGCATAGGTTGACCTAAGGAGGTAGAAGTAAGAAAAACCTGATGTTGAGGGGAAAGGCTCACATGAACATTGTCATGGGAGTAAGCAGATGAGTGGGTAGGTGAAACAACGGGGGAAGGTACTAAGGGGTCAGTCGTCGGAGGACGCGGGGATGAGGAAAGGTAGGAAATAGTGGCTGAATGTTCGATCATTTCAGTATCAGGATGAGGAATGGTAATCGGGGTAGACAGGAGGTCTGGGGTTGGAGAAGAAGGATGACGGGCAAGGGCGGCTTTGAATTGGTGGTAGGTGGCCAAGGAAGCACGGTACTCATTAAGGCGGGGACAAAGGTGGGTATAATGTTCGTGGAAATCGCACAAATAAAAAGGGTGATTGGTGCACAAGTTTTTAAGTTTCAGAAGGGAATCAGGTAGGGTGACATAGACCTCGGGGATATTGGATTCTAGAAATGTGTCATTGACCATGGTTTTGAGATGTGGTAATTCAGGACTGGTATGGGTGGCGTGGCCGATAGCATCACACAAGGCACACTGGAAGGGATGCTTTGGAGGTCGAGGAGGGGCATAGTTTGTCGAGGCAACCTTCTCCTTTGGTGCCCCTTTGCGAGCTTTGCTATTATTACCCAACACATTCGCAACAGGAGGAGGTGTTGGTTGAGGTGACTGAGGTGCTAGTGTAGTGGTAGAGGTCATGGGTATCGGTTGAACAGGTGTCAAAGCAAGATACGGTTTGGGTTGACCAGGCAGGGTAGGGGTGGGGGGCTAAGGTACCAGACGGGTATACCCAAGGTCAAGTTGGGTAGGGAGAGGGTGGCCAAGATCAGGACGAAAGAAGCTCCGGGAGGGGGAGAAAGGAAAGGAATCTAACCAGCAGGGAAATGTCAGGAGGAATGGGGCCAAGGGGGTTGAAATCGGGTGAAATCGATCCAGGAGGGTAGGGGGGCGTGTGAAGATTATTTGGGGAAGGAGATTTTGAAGGAAGCAGGTTGGCTAGCAGGGGCAAAGGGCTAGGAGCAAGGTGCGGCAAATGAGGTTGAGGTTGTTGACTAGTTGAAGTAGGCTGCGGAAGGGTAGCCTGAGATGATTGCATCATGCAAACATTCGCTAAGTTGGGATCAGAGACAGGAAGAGGGGGTGGACCCAGGAAAGTTCCAAGCAAGGAGGAGTATTTGTAGATGCCGGGTGAAAAGCTGGTCAAGGAATCAATGGTTTGCTTATTGGTGATAGTAGAAATGGTGGACTCAGGGGAGGTTTGAGATTTTGGTTCATGATACGTCAACTGGTCAATGGTGACAATTTTTCCATTATGAGGGAAAATCATCTTGCGGTGGACTGCGGAGGGGACGGCATACATGGCATAGGTGTAACTACGTCCCAAAATAATGTTGTAGTCAAGAGGGGCGTCGATAACTTCAACGTTGACACAAACAGTCTTGCCTGCAAGGGTGATAGGACAGTTATGGAATAGGCCGATGGGCTGAGAGGCATGGCCATCCCATGCACGAAGGGTGATCGTGGAAAGGGTCAGCTCAAGAGATCCGAGTTGTTTCCAAACTGAAGCGGACATCACACAGGTGGATGCCCCCTCATCAATAATACACCAAGCAACATTGGCATGGCGGATTTTGATTGGAATTTGGAAAGCAACAGAGGCAGGAAGGGGGAGATGGTCTGACTGACGGGCATTGAAAATAATTAAATGGTCATTAGCAGGATCCACAGCACCCACGGCAGATAGTAGAGCCTTCTTTTGATAAGGACATGACTGGAGGAGTTCCATTGCTGACATGGCAGCGGGAGATTGAGCCAGATCATCTACTATGTTGTATGAATGGGCAGGCCGACTATAGGCAGCATTTCGGTGTAATGGGCCCTTAGGAATTTTGGTAGGAACCTCAGCTGGGGGTGGAGGGATTTGTAAGGGACCATTGGGTGTCGACAGAGGCTCTGTAGGACCTGAAGATGGGGACTCAGAGACAGGCGGAACGGGAGGTGTGGAGTATTGTCGAGAACGAGTTTGAAGGTTAAGGTTGATGGTGAAAGATTGGTCAGAGGCCATCATGAGAATCTGGTAATAAGATGAACTAGAAAGGAAAAGGTGGAGTGGTTACAGGGGCATGAGGTGGTTGGGTAGCCACGAATCCTTGTTGGGGGAAAAGGATCGATAAACACAGTGGATTGAGAAGTAGCTGGATTGGAAGGGATAGGAGGGGAGGATTTTTGTCCCCGCACGGTGGCCTAAGAATCCCACATCTGCCGCATTTGTGGTAATAAGGGACAATCGTGAGTGTAATGACCATAAACACCACAACACGAACAAGGCTTATTGGTGCGAAGTGGCCAGGCCGGCTTGGGCTGAGAACCCTGTGGCTGGTTGGCAGTGTGAGGATCAATACTCAAAGGATTGGGTCCACGATTACCAGGGGCAGATTGATTGCCTTTCCTCTTTCTTGGAGAAGGAAGAGAATTAGTCGCGCCCTGCTACGCAAATACTTGCCTTGGAGGGGGTAGTAAGTGCGGTTGCGAGGGTGGGGAAGACAAAGGAGTGGGAGGTCCAAATGCTGGAGGAGCTGGGACACCAGGGTGTGGGTACGGGTAAGGGGTAGGATGGGCAATAGTGAGGTAAGTAGGAGGATGGGCAAAAGGAAGAGGCATGCAATATCCTGGATACATGTTACCTGGAGGGGAAAAAGTGTCGGAGGGGCTGGCCCCTCCTGGAGGGAAACCATAGCCCGAGAGAGGTTGGGCAGAGATATATGACAGGGCTCCAACGATACCATCGGTGGAGTGAGGTGCCCCCGAGGTATTAGGGCCACCGAGCTTGGGGAGGTCAGGAAGGACGGTATAAACATAAAAATATTGGGCATAGATAAGGTCATATTTCAAGGCTATTTGGAGGGCAGCTTCTTCAGTTTGGGGAAAATGGGATGCGACATCTTTGCCAATGGGAGGTAAGAGAGAGCGAAGGAACCAGTCCATGTAAACCCGATATTCAAAGGGGGGGCGCGACACAAGCTCTGTCTTCGTTGCCATTCCTGGACATGAGTGGAAAGGCGGGTCGAAGAGGATTGATGAAAAGAAGTTAAGCGTTTAGTACCAGTGTCGTATCAGAGAGGGAGCTGGAAATAAGATAAAAAGGCTTGGGTAATGGTCGCAAAGGTGGTATGGGAAGAGGTGGCTTGATCAACATACCATTTAGAAGCTTCGTCGGTAAGTGTGCGTTGGAACAATCGAAGACGGATGGAGTGATTGGTGATGGAATTGGAGGAACACCACATGTGGAAAGATCAGATGTGGTTAGAGGGATCTTCACTAGAAAGGCCTTTGAACTTGGGAATGTCAGAGGGGAGCTTGGTTGGCATAGCAGGCCAACTAATATCGTGGCAGATGGGATCATTGATTAGCTGATTGAAGTCGGGGAGACTAAGGCCGGCCATATAGGGGAGTAATGGGGCAGTCGAGGTAGGTCCCATAGTGGTTCCACTGGAAATAGACCTAGCAGTAGTACTGGGGTTGCTACTGGTAGTAGGCCCTAAAGTAGACATGGTGAAAGTGACAGGGGGAGAACCAGGAGTAGGGGGAGAACCTGAACAATCAGAGGAAGAGTCAGAGTGAGGACTCAGGGGAGGACTTACTCGATGACGATGGGAAGGAGGAAGTCGACCAACCAGAAACTGAGGGTGAAGGCCAAGAAGTCTCCGGGAAAGGCACCTTGGGGGCGCAATGATGACGAGAAGAAGAAAAACTGACAAGGGCAGGGAGGGACAAAATCAAGTGAGGTCAAGGGCAGAGAGGTGCAGTGACAATTGATTTTAAAGTCTTTGCCAAGTGGTGTTAACCAGGCTCTTCTTCACTTAGGGTCAATGTGTGGCGTGCGTTAATTTTAATTGTTTAAACCTAGACGTTTTGAGAGTAAAAGAAAAAAGTGTGCTGTGTAACTGAAAAGAAATCTGCAGTAAATAAGACTGAAAGAACAGAAAATGATCAACTAACAATGCATCAAGCTAACCCAAGGAGGTGGGTCTCTCAAAACTAGTCGATAAGAGGGAAAAACACGTGAAAAGAGGCCAATAGATCTAAAGTCGGGAGGGACGGGGATCTAATGGAGAAATCTGCGGAAAAGAGGTGCAGAGAACAACAAAGAGGTAGGGGCAAGGTTGCTTCTAGATAAGAGGGGATCAGCTAAAAATAAGGCGGTCAAAGAGGTGACCTTAGAGATGAACCCAAACAAAATGAAAGGAGGTGTTTTGAAAGGGAAGAAAAGCTGATCAGTGGGGGTCTGAAAAGGAGGTATCAGATATGAAATAAACAATGCTGAAACTCTGAAAATTCAGACGTCTGAAACAAAAAAAAACTCTCCCACAAAAAGTGGAGGGTACTAGAGCCCTAAGGGGAAAGATTCCCACTTATTTGAGTGAAAAAAATCATAAATAGGTCTGAACGGGCATATACAGAGGCTAGAAAACCGTGACAGAAGCTTCAGGCAAACCCAGAAAAAGTGCGGGAAAATTACAGAAAAAAGTGCAAGTCGCAGGTTTTGACCTGTTTTCAGGCCAGGTCACAAGTTTTGGGCAGAAAAGTGCGACCTCAAGGCCAGGTCGCACTTTTTGGGCTGATAAGTGCGACCTGCAGATCCGGGTCTCTCGGTGGCGTATTTCAGAAAAAAATGTCGTCTCAGCTGCGGCTGATGTCGGTCATCTGCGCAATAGGGCCAGAAACACACGGAAGGTAGAAATTTTAATGTTTGAGGGTTTTAGAGGTGAAAACTAGCATAAAAGTAGGAAGAACAGAAAACTGAAGAGAAACCCTAGGGTCTGAAACAACTGGATATGTAGGAATAGATAAAACGATAGTGGTCGCAAAAGAAAACCCGTGTAGAGTCGCCAATTGTTAGGATGAATCTTTCGTCGTAAAAGATCACTTTAGATACACATAACAAATAGCCCTAACATCAATTATGGCTGCAAAATGTTCTTAAATCTAAAGTTAGGTGATCCAAATAATGTTGCAGAAATACAGATCTAAAAGACATTAAGCAGATAAAATACAATATGGCTCCATGCATCCAGTAGACAAGACAATAACAATGTATTTAAAAGAATTTTATATTATATTAAAGAATGGGGCACCTGTGAGGAAAACAAGAAAGGTGTTTTCCGGTTCTCCTCAATGGGATGGGTTCTTGGAAGTCCTCAGTGTTTCAGATCTAACATTCCTCTCTTTAGTTAATGTGGAAAACTCAAACAAACATAGAACTCAATGGGAGCTCACAGTGCAAAAAATGGAAATGGTGACAAAGAAAAGATCCAGAGTGATCTAATGCAATGGAGGTGATTAATGAATGGGGAGAACCTTTCTATTTATAACAAAATATTGGGGTGTTCTACAACTTGGTGTATGAATAAAATATTATTAAACAAATTCTAGAATCACCCTTTAGGAATATTTTATTATATTTGTTTTAGGGAAAAGGATTTTTGACTTGGGTCAATTCCTTTATTTAGAAATAACAAATAAGTAAATGATTTATTTATTATTTTAGGGAAATGATGGGAATATAATTAAATAAATAATGGCTTATTTAATTATTTAAAAAGGATTCAGTCAAATTTAACTATGAATAGTATTTAAATAACTTATTCTTAGGAAATAATCAAATAAATAATGATTTATTTAATTAATTTCCATGTTTTGGTTTAAATATGACCAAGAAATATAGATAAATATTATTTCTCATGGTGAAAGAAATTTTACTTAGGGTAAAATTGGTCTTACATGGTGTACTTGGGTTCATATAATGATAATAGGTTAGATGACCAAAAAAATGGTGTAACAGTCCTAGACACTAGGACTAACCCAGTAATGATAGCATCGGCCGGCAAAGCTTTCACCGTGGCCACGAAGGAGAGTGTAAACAGAATGAGTAGAGAGATCCTCTCTCTACAAAATAAGCTACAAGAAGCATAGCAGAGGGAGGCAAGGGCAGAGCAAGATAGGGTAGCATTAAGGGAAGAGATTCAGTAGCTCCAAGACAAAACTGCCCCTATCAACGAAGTACCGCTCACCGTCCAAAAAGAGCTGGATGTATTAGAGGCCACCATGAGACAAGTTTATGGGGAAATGTTCACTATAAAACAAACAGTTGCCCCCTTGGTAAGAGCCCAAGTAGAAACCAAACAGAGGAGTGAGTAGCTGAAGGAGGCCTCAGCCGCTTTGGATAGAATGATAGAATGGACAGGCTGGTACCCCCAGTTTCCCGAAAACCTGCCAAAGAAAGACTGGATCCACACACAAGATGCCAAGGTCTAGATCCAGATTAAAATGTTGTCTAAAGATAAGCTGTCTAAGAACTTAGACAAGGTGATGGTCGCATACGAGCATCTGATCAGTGGAATCAATTCAATGCACACTCTACATCACATTCCATCGCTAGGTGCATTGGGCGAGGATAAGACATGGGAACAGGTGGATTAGGAGATCCAGACATTTTTGCAACCCATCAAACAAGCTGCTGCCACTTCCGATCTTGTAGCATCATAGGACAACTTGAGGAAGTTCATTGTCACACTAGTATGGATATACACCAAACTGGCCTACCTATCCAACCTGGTCACGCAGAAAAGAGAAACTTTAATTCATAATGCTTTGGAGTGTCTACATCGGCTGAGAGAAGAAGTTCCCTTGATTTCCCCTATAGCGACGGATTATCGTGCATGGCAGAACTTCTTCAGAGAACAACAAGTTGATGCTCCTGACCTCATGATTGGGTGCACCTCCTCATGATCAAATAGCAGTAGGTCGTAGGTCGCACTTGGTAGTAGGTCACAGGTCGCAACTCTCATCCAGGTCGTAGGGTAGCTCAACAGTTGGGGAGGAAAAAAGTTAGGAAGCCCAAAGGGAAAATTTTGGTTTATAAAACTCCCTTCGGGAAGAATGTAAAGGATCTTTTCTTTTGGGACTCAAAGAGTTAGAGAGCATTTTATAGAAGGATAAAATTCTTTTGCATATGAATACAGATACTTGTCAAACTCCTTTTGGATCTGATGTGTTTTGCTGTGCGAACACTATGAGTATTTCTTGTACATTTTCAAACATCTTTTGATTAATGAAGCTACGCTTTTGATGGCATCATTCATGCATGATAGTTCTCTATACTTGTGTCAATGATGTTAAGTTTATCTATGCTTCCCCGATGAATGTTAGTAACTTTTTCTACTGACATTTGTATTTTCATCGTAAACATTTGAGGAAGTGAAGGTTTTTCCTGCCATAAATAATTGTTTCTTCCGTGGCTAGAACAACGTGCAATCATGACCCTTACGATATGTTGTTGACAATATTTCTCTTGGCTTCATGTCTTATTATTCTCCTCACTACGCATAGTGTTATATACGTGTTTAAACTCATCAATCATGTATCTTGTGTCGTTTGAATAAGTGTGTGTCCACATGTTCATTGATTTATTTTGAGACCCAAGGAAAGGAGACTTAAGCAGTAGCCGAACCCACACCCCAGACGGGATCCCTACTCTAAACGGTTTAGAGTCTAGTCGGGACTTTTTACCGGGGAGATCCCCTGCTGTTGGCCGAATAAACTTTCCCATCAACAGGTATAAAGAATATCAAATTGAAACCATGGATTTCACTTATAAAATAGAAACAAAGGTGTTGTTGGATTTCATACCTAAGCTGAGGAAGCTTGGTCGAAGCGAAAAGAAGAAGAAAAGGAGAAAACATAAGAATATGAAGCGCAACAACATTTTATAAAAAAAATATCTTATTGGCCATAATAATGCCTCCTCCACTGATGCCAAACTCAGCTCACAGGCTCTGCATTTCTTTATATTTTTTACAGGAAGCAACTCCCAGACTGCTTTGACCATAAGAATATGAAAGTGTATTTTCTACTATTGGGAAGGGGTTGGTTTGTTAGGAAAGCAATAAAAGAGAAAATAACAACATAGAGGCAAGGAGGAGGAGGGTGTGGAGTTTAACAATTTTTTTTCTTTTTGCAAAATCACATTGCAATTCCATATATAATTAAGAACAACATGGTAAGTAGACAAACATGTTTCAGAATCTAAAAATATTTCGGTATATTTGTGGATACAATGACTCCTGCCACACTAACTTGACGTCCTGAATACAACAAAGCCTTTGTAAAAAAATACTGCTTATTCATTAACCAATTAATAATCCAGTGCATCAGATTTTTTATGGCATTTGTTCATGATTAATATATGACCTTACAGTCCACATAGTCCTATAGATTCTTTGGCTATTGACTGCTGAAATGCATGGCAATCTACTCCAATTTCACTGAAGGCTGAAATAAGTTTAGGAACAATTTTAAGCAACATAATCTTGAAGCCAACAGAACTAGTACTCTTGTTCTCAGACTCTGCTGCAACATTACTAGTACTCTTGTTCTCAGACTCTGCTGCAACATTTGATGGCAATGTACAGTCTTTTGAAAGTGATTCAACTTGAGCCCCTTTCACATACGCATCACATGCACAAAGAATAAAATGAACACATTTTTGAAAATTCTCTTTAACAAACATTTCAAAATGCTGCACAAATGACTGTCACTCAATTTAAATTGATTCAGAAGAAAAGGGTTAAAAACAAAATAATCAGAACCTAAAATATGCCCAGATTCTACCTTTGGAGGCCTGCGTAGTATGTACAACATTGACTTGCATGATAGGAGAAAGGAGTTTTCTGTGTAGGCTAGATACTCCTTCTCCCCTTTAGTTGAACCAAATTGTTTGTCATATCTGGGTTCATTAAAGTAAGGATTAACATTTAGTACCAGTTCTTGAATGGAAACAAGACTTGTAGAATGTTTGATAATGACAGGTTCCCCACTTCATTTCCTCTGCCTGTCCAAATGTTTAAAAGACTTAGACAAAATTTCCCATTATCAGACAGATTTGGATTCACCCATAACCCACCATAATGGTAGTGTACTAACTACAAAATTAAAAACCAACAGAATGCAAAATGAGACCTCCATATTGAAGTTAAAAACAAAACTATGAGATCTCCATATTGAAGTTAAAACAAATCTTGATCTCAAATTCACTTTAAAATAAAATTGTTCTAATTAAGTGCTTATAGGTGGTATGTCAGGATATTCATATGGAAAATGAATATCAAAGAAGAAAATCCCATCTTGATATGGAGTCCCAGCTGCTCCAACAATCACAACCCTCAGAAAATATAGTAGAAGCATGGGAGACAACAAACTATGTAAAGGAGTGTCCTAGCCTCACATAAAAGTGGCAAAAAATTTCTATAGTGGATTGTTAAACAATATTAGGCTTGAAATTAAAGTCAAGAAGAAAAGGATAAAACCTCACGTAGATAGGATTGAATGACCAAAAATTCAAGAACCTTACCAAGTAGCATTAGAAATACTCCAGCGGGTGTAAAGCAATATACTCAGCGTGTTAGGTAGGATCCTCCACAACCAACGCTCTGTAAAAGTTGGATTCTCTCGGTGACAACTCTCGTGTGTCATGTACAATGTAAAGATTGACCAAGACCTTCTTTGAACAGAGCTGCCTCAGGTAAATTTATGCAAAGTATGTATATAGAAGGAAGCGTTAAGTGGGGGATGAAGAAACCATTTAAATTTGCAGTGAAATCTTCCATGATCATCAAATTTTTCTAAAGTATCTCTGTAATAGGGGAATAATGAAAAAGAAATGATGCCTTCTCTATTTTTGAGAGAAAGAAATGAGATTGAACAGTTACAGAAGCAATTTCAAGACAATATGCAGGTACCCAGAGAGGAGGGATTGAAAGGTTGTAAAGAAATCATTTCGCAACATGAGAATTCACTCCCTTTAAACTACTCATTGACATAAAAATCAATTTATGCTGGGATTTATATAGCCATATCCTTCCATCTCTCACAGGTATCAATACATTCAGAAACAAAAGGTAAAATCTCCTAACAAAATTCCCTTCAAGCATGCATTCTCTGTAATCTTGAAGCAGGACTAAACAGTCCAAGCACACCATGAAACAATCTATCAAAATTACAACAAAATTTGGTTTACCTCACAAACACCATTGATCAAATATCCAAAGAAGAATCTGCCACTACACATCAAAAGCTGCTGCCATTTAGGCCTTCCAATGAGTGTTACACCGAGCAATGTGATGACCAGATCATCATTTCCCATTTTTCCTTGTATTTCTGGAATTTGCAATGAAAATTCCTTCGTTTAGCCTCTTCCAAATGGAAAATCTCTCAGGCAAGCCTGAACCAATAAAATGGTACACTTACCATTGTGCATGAAACAATGACGCTTGTCTGGGGCCAGCTTTTCAGACATTGCAACGGATTTCGTTAAAAACAAAAAGATACCAGAACGAACTTGTGACGAAATTTGCGTAAAAATCTGACAAATTCGTGACTATGTGCACCCCTGAATATCCTCGTGCATGACTCTCTGTGCTCGTGGAATCTCTTGTGTGCCTCTAGAAAGGTCCCCTATTGGTGGATTCAAATTTCCGAAATCTCAAGGCTCTTCGATGGCTGATCCAAGCACACCATGAAACAATCTATCAAAATTACAGCAAAATTTGGTTTACCTCAAAAACACCATTGATCAAATATCCAAAGAAGAATCCACCACTACACAGCAAAAGCTACTGCCATTTAGGCCTTCCAGTGAGAATTACACCGAGTAATGTGATGACCTGATCATCATTTCCCATTTTTCCTTGTATTTTCAGAATTCGAAATGAAACTTCCCGCGTTTGGCCTCTTCCAAATGGAAAATCTCCAAGGCAAGCCTGAACCGATAAAATGGTATGCTTACCATTGTGCATGAAACAATGACACTTGTCTGGGGCCAGCTTTTCGGACATTACAACGGATTTCGTTAAAAACAAAAAGATACCAGAACGAACTTGTGACCAAATTTACGTAAAAATCTGACAAATTCGTGACTATGTGCACCCTTGAATATCTTGGTGTGTGACTCTCTACACTCCTGGAATCTCCTGTGTGCCTCTAGAAAGGTCCCCTATTGGTGGATCCAAATTTTTGGAATCTCAAGGCTCTTCGATGGCTGATCCAAGCACACCATGAAACAATCTATCAAAATTACAGCAAAATTTGGTTGACCTCACAGACACCATTGATCAAATATCCAAAGAAGAATCTGCCACTGCACAGCAAAAGCTGCTGCCATTTAGGCCTTCCAGTGAGCGTTACGCCGAGAAATGTGATGACCTGATCATCATTTCCCATTTTTCCTTGTATTTCTAGAATTCGCAATGAAACTTCTCGCACACTTCACCAATTGCGAATGATACTTCTTCACAATTTGAATTGCCACCCGCATTTACCTCTCGCACTTCACGAATAGACCCGCATTCAATTCACCACTGAGCAGTGAGAACCGCAGTCTCAATTCAATGCTTCGAGGGTCGCAACGCATTCAATGCTACAGGGGTAGGTGATGGTGGCGGAGGACGAGAGGGGAGGAGGGTGTTGGAGGTCGGGAGGGGAGGAGGCCCATCGCGGATGGCGGAGGACGAGAGGGGCACCAGGTGGGGCCCTTGCCGAAAAAATTTGCCGTGCCGAAAAGGGCAGAATGGAGGTTTCAAATCACCTCCAGTTTGTCCCAGCTTTAGCCTCTTCCTAA